>CM019063.1:533918532-534088011 GCA_009667805.1 Leptobrachium leishanense | reverse complement strand
GTACTGTTTGTATGACGAGACACAGATCACCTTAAGTCCCAAGTGTTTTAAAGAAATTAGTGAGCCCAAAAAGACTTGCTGGCACAGTGTGACAAGACCCAGAAAATCACCTCAATTCACAAATGTTTTAAATAAAGTTGTAAACCCCAAAAAAACTTGCTGGCACAGTGACAAGACACACATCACCTAAATTCCCTGATATTTGGTCGAAATGAGTCCCCCAGACCCCCCCAGTAGCGTGGCAGACCGGCAGTAACAACACACACAACTATCTTCTTTGAAATCTCCTCTGAAATGCGTGCAGAAAGCGCTGCGTTAACCTTATATAGTGTGCTGCGGGACTTAGCTCTATGAGCCCATGATTGGGCAAAATTTGCCCAATCAGGACTCTGAGCGGTGATTGGCATAGTGTTCAACCAGTCTTGCACCAGACCTGTGGTCAGGTGCAAGGCTGTAGCCAATTAGGAGCTTCAGGCAGTGGGAAAATGCATTGTGGTCCATTGTGGTCGAACATGCGGCGAACACCCGGAAATGTTCGGGGTTCGCGATCCGCTCGAACAGGCTAAGTTCGGGTCGATCCGTCCGAACCCGAACAGCTCATCCCTAATCACAATACCAGTTTTCCCATTTGAAATATTGGTATACTGATAAAAGTAGTCAACCCCCCGTTTTTACTCCCCTTACATGAATCTTTGGAAAATGGCAAAATACATGTTTGTTTTTCTAACGAATATTGTAAATAACAATTTTTCACGCCTTTAACATCTTTGGTTTTTGAGATATAGGTATACTGATAAAATTATTCACACCCTTTTTTCTCCCCCCCTCCTTAACTGGAATTTCAGAAAATGGTAAAACACATGCAGGGTTATCCAAAGAGATTCGAAAAGTCACCGCACGTTCGGTGACTTTTCGTTCTCTTCAATTCGGTTCCTTTTGCCGATCCCATTTCGGTGACCCTGCGGTGTATTCAGCAAACAGCACAGGGTCCCCGAATTGCAGGGAAAAGCTGCCGAAAACCTGACGAAAACTAACCGAATGCACGCTGAAAACAAGCAAAAACATCTGGATTAACCTTCGAAAAAGCCGAACAGGAGCCGAACAGGAGCCGAACATGAGCCGAATCACACAGAGCCGAAGCAGCTGTGACGTAGAGGAGGCAGTGAATAAATTAGAAAAACCATTTGTATGAATCTGGGAAAAAAGAAACGCTGTTTGCAAAGAAACTACTGAGCGAAAATGTCTGAAATTTTCACAGGAGGTCCAGGGAATGATAATAAAGAGGCTGTTACAAAAAAAATAAGTAAACTAAAAAAAATAAAAAAAATAAATCGGACTTTTAATTTTTTTTAAAAAAATTCAGAAAAATGCTTAAAGTATCCTAAAAAATCTATAAATAAAGATACTTTTTGCTGCAGAATTTTATAATAAACGCTTAATTAGATATTGAATTAAAACAGGAATATTTTTAACATTGAAGCCTATGGGATTCTCCTGAATTAATTTGCCGAATGAAATCACCGAATGGCAGGACATTAGGGGAACCTTTCACTGCTGGTTTGTGTTCTCTGAATAGCCGAAGCAGTGCTTCTCTATGGGGATTTCACTGCCCTCGAACAGGGACCGAACAGTCACCGTATGTGCAGGCAATTCGACAGGATTTGGCGAATTGCCTGCTCTCTGGATAGCCGAATGGCCGGGAAAGGTAACCGAACACTGATTTTCAGCGTTCGGTTACCTTTCTCAAGCAATTCGGATCTCTTTGGATAACCCTGATGGTTTTTTTTCACGAATATTGCAAATACCTTTTTTCACGACTGTAACATCTTTGGTTTTTGAAATATTGCTATACTGATAAAAGTATTCACCCCCCTTTTCACTCCCCCTTATGCCTATGTCATAAAATCAATGTACCTTCAAAATTTCACTTTTCTACTTTAACCCACTAGTGACTAGGGATGGGCTGCCTGTTCGATTTGAACAGGAGTTCGAATCGAACATTGGCCGTTCGACTGTTTGCCGAACTTTGAACTTTTTGCAATGTTCGCGGAAAGTTCTACCACGGAACATCCCACA
Organism: Leptobrachium leishanense; assembly: GCA_009667805.1. NCBI lineage: Eukaryota > Metazoa > Chordata > Amphibia > Anura > Megophryidae > Leptobrachium > Leptobrachium leishanense. The sequence continues at coordinate 534,085,935 of CM019063.1, read as the reverse complement.
ATGCACTGCCCCGCTGAAACTAATTGGCTACAGTCTTGCACCTGACCACAGAGGCCAATCAGAGGCACGCTCAGTTAATTGGCTACAGTCTTGCACCTGACCACAGAGGCGCGCTCAGTTGCTCAGCCGCTGCAAGTGCTAAGTTAACAATAGCAACTTGGCACTGAACACTGTCAGGGTTATCCAAAGAGATCCGAATTGCTTGAGAAAGGTAACCGAACGCTGAAAATCAGCGTTCGGTTACTTTTCCTGACCATTCGGCTATCCAGAGAGCAGGCAGTTCGCCAAATCTTGGCGAATTGCCTGCACATACGGTGCCTGTTCGGTCCCTGTTCGAGGGCAGAGAAATCCCCATAGAGAAGCAATGCTTCGTCTATTCAGAGAACACAAACCAGCAGTGAAAGGTTCCCCTAATGCCCTGCCATTCGGTGGTTTAATTCGGCAAATTTATTCAGGAGAATCCCATAGGCTTCAATGTTAAAAATATTCCCATTTTAATTCAATATCTAATAAACCGTTCATTATAAAATTCTGGAGCAAAAAGTCTCTTTATTTATAGATTTTTTAGGATACTTTAAGCATTTTTCAGATTTTTTAATTTTTTTTTTAAAAGTCCGATTTTTTTTTTTTTTTTTTTTTCAGTTTACTTATTTTTTTTGTAACAGCCCTCTTTATTATCATTCCCTGGACCTCCTGTGAAAATTTCAGACATTTTCGCTCAGTAGTTTCTTTGCAAACAGCGTTTCATTTTCCCAGATTCATACAAATGGTTTTGCTAATTTATTCACTGCCTCCTCTATGTCACAGCTGCTTCGGCTCTGTGTGATTCGGCTCCTGTTCGGCTCCTGTTCGGGTTTTTCGAAGGTTAATCCAGATGTTTTTGCTTGTTTTCAGCGTGCATTCGGTTAGGTTTCGTCGGGTTTGCGGCACCTTTTCCCTGCAATTCGGGGACCCTGGTGGTGTTTGCTGAATACACCGCAGGGTCACCGAAATGCAATCGGCAAAAGGAACCGAATTGAAGAGAACGAAAAGTCACCGAACGTACGGTGACTTTTCGAATCTCTTTGGATAACCCTGTGTGCTGCAGCTCAGCGCTCAGCCAAGTCGAGAGGTGCTGCGGGGTTAGCTGAGTGTGACGTGGGTGACGCAGACTTACGCAGTCAGATTTCGTTGCCCCAGCTGCTGCAGCGGAATAAAAAATATTGTCCCAACCATCTTCAACTTACAGGGTTATTCAAAGAGAATCGAAAAGTCACTGCACGTTTGACTTTTCGTCTTCGTCAATTCGGTGCGATTTGGCGATCCCATTTTGGCGACCCTGCGTTGTATTCAGCAAGCACCACAGGGCTGTCATAGTGCAGGGAAGAGACGCTGCAAACCCCGCCAAACACTCACCACAAAACCCAGCGAACGCTCACCGAAACCCACAAAAACATCTGGATTAACCCCGCCGAACACACTGGAGAATCCCAAGCAGCCTCCGATCACAGCACCCAGAGCAGCCGCAGACGAATGGAGTGAAAAAAAACCCAGTACGCTTGAATGTTTGAAAAGTGAAACACTGTTTGCAAAAAACTATTGAGCGAAATTGTCTGAAATTTACATATAAAATCCAATGAATGATAATAAAAAGGGCTGTTACAGAAAAAAGAATAAACGATTTTAAAAAAACACCGAAAAAAAATGTTTGCCAAAAAATCCTGAAAAATGCCTAAGATCATAAAAAAATCTGTAAATAAAGAGACTTTTTACTGCAGAATATTATAATCAACGGTTTATTAGATATTGGATTAAAACGGGAATTTTTTTAACATTGAAGCCTATGGGATTCGCCTGAATAAACCTGACGAATGAGACCACCGAATAGCAGGGCATTTCGGCAACTTTTCACAACTGTTTTTTGTTCTCTAGACAAAGCATTGCTTCTCTACAGTGATTTCACTGCCCTCGAACGGGCACCAAACAGGCACCATATGTGCAGGCAATTTGCCAAGATTTGGCAAACTGCCTGCTCTCTGAATAGCCGATTGGCCAGGAAAGGTAACCGTACGCTGAATTTCAGTGTTCGGTTACCTTTCGGCCACAATTCGGATCTCTTTGAATAACCTTGTTAGATTCTCGGTGTCGTGCACCACCGACTAAGACACAATTTTTCTACACTTGAATGTGACAGGTGCATATCATTTCAATATTTGACCACAGGGTCCAACCTTGCACTCTTCCACAATACCTCAGAGGGGTTACTGTGTGAAGGCACTAGCTGGCACCAAAGGCCCAATATTTGGGTGCACTGACCCGTGTACCGGATGCATACAGGACAGCCATCAGAAATGGTTACTGAACCTCACGATGGCCCCCCGTAAACTTCCTCAACCCGTAATAGCTTTTCACCCCCTTCCAAACCAACAAAAGGACATAACACAGTTCCACAGCAATAAAACTCACAGTAATATGTTGTGTGTATGAGCATGTCTGTAACGTCTAGGGCTCAGACGGGGCCCCGGCACCCGGTGGCGCCATCGACAAGCCGGGTGCCAGGAGTTGTGCTAGCGACCGGAGCTCACAGGCTGGTCAGGAGGTGGGGCGCAGCATGATGACGCCCGCCCGCCGAGTTTAAATACAGACAGTGCGATCCTGTTCATTGCTCTGCCGTGGAGTTTGCTTCCCTCAGTGCTGAGTGTCTCTTGGCGATTCACTACTTGGTTGATTTTTCAGTCTCCGTTGTTACCTGGCTTGTATGAGAACCACCCTCATGTACCAGTCCTTGGCTATTCTAAGACCACTCTAACTCTGATCGATTTTTGGCTTTTTGTGTACTGTTTTGGCTATCGCTGAACTCTAACACTGAAGGATTTGGGCTTGTGTTAGAATACGTCCTTGTATACCGTCTGGCCAATTTCAGGTATACCCTGTCCTGTGTGTTGGTAAAACATTTCCCACTCGTTGATGATAAAACATTTACCACTCGTTGGTGATAAAACATTTCCCACTCATTGTTGGTAAAACATTTCCCACTCGTCAAAATGTCATTTTTTCTTTTTAAATGTTTCTATACATCCTACAGATCCGCCACTTCACAGGCAGGTTATGGGGACCTCCTAGGCACAATATTTTAAGGAATTTTTCATTTTTACTCTTACCCTTTATGTCATGTAAAAATCACTGTTCCTTTAACCCCTTCCCTGTGGAGGACATGTGGGGAATGTCCTCATTGACCCCCACTGTATGCAGAGGACGTTCCCCACACATCTTCTACTCGGCGGGGGGCCAGAGAGATACTCACCTGTGTCCCGCGGCGTTCTGACTTCCTTGAAGTCAGATGCCGCTTTTATAGACCCTCCTGCCGTAATGATGTCATTGCGTCAGACGCGATGACGCCATTTCCAGGCAACCCCCGGCAGAAGCCATGAGATCACTTGAAGGGAGGGAAGGATCTGCTCAGATCCCTCTCCCTACCGATCGGGAGGGTCTACAAACAAAAGTCAGGTACCGCTTTGAAGGGCAGTGTCTGCCCTTCAAAGCGGTGTTTGACTTTAACCCCTTAACTGCTGGATCACGATCTGCCACCATATCGCAGCCTAGATCCGGTGGGGCCACCATCCTTGGATGGCGGCTCCACCTCTGGGTCCCCCCTCGGCAACAGACATCGTCGCACATGGTGTGATGATGTCAGTTAGCCGGGGAACCCCTAGCTGCCTGGGGATTGCCCAAGTAAATCCCCTGGTGGAGATAGAGGTTCCTTTGAACCCCCATATCTCCTGAACGGTGGCAGCTAGGGGGGTCTTTTCTGGTATCAATCGAAAGGCCTGAGCATGTCCTTTTGAATTATACCAAACACAGACCATGTTTAAAGTAAATAAAATAAAAATAGAATAAAAATACAAAAATAATCTATCCTATAAAAGGATAAGGTCCGGCGTGTCCGTCGCCAAAAAACGGACTGCGCATGCGCGCAGCCCACAGAGTGCTGTGGAGGTTGGATGCGTGTGCAGCCGGGTGCGTGCGCGCCACCCGCCAAAGCCTGTTACGGAGGTTGCCACGCGCCTCCCGCCGCAGGACCACCAATGTAAGCGCGCGAAAACGCCACACAGCTCAGAGCCCAGCACCAAGCCCAGCACCGAGCCCAGAGCCCAGCACCGAGCCCAGAGCCCAGCAACGAGCACAGAGCCCAGCACCGAGCCCAGCACCGAGCCCAGCAACGAGCACAGAGCCCAGCAACGAGCACAGAGCCCAGCAACGAGCACAGAGCCCAGCACCGAGCCCAAAGCCCAGCACCAAGCCCAAAGCCCAGCACCGAGCCCAGAGCCCAGCACCGAGCCCAGAGCCCAGCACCGAGCCCAGAGCCCAGCACCGAGCCGAGCACAGAGCCCAGCAACGAGCACCGAGCCCAGAGCCCAGCACCGAGCCGAGCACAGAGCCCAGCAACGAGCACCGAGCCCAGCACCGAGCCCAGCACCCAGCACCGAGCCCAGAGCCCAGCACCGAGCCCAGAGCCCAGCACCAAGCCAAGCACAGAGCCCAGCACCAAGCCAAGCACAGAGCCCAGCAACGAGCACCAAGCCCAGCACTGAGCCCAGCACCCAGCACTGAGCCCAGCACCCAGCACAGAGCCCAGCACCGAGCCGAGCGCAGAGCCGAGCACAGAGCCCAGCACCAGAGCGCAGAGCCAAGCACAGCACAATAAACGGCGCCAAGCACAGAACCAAGCACAACACAATAAACGGCGCAGAGCACAATAAACAGAGCAGAGCACAATATACGGCACGGAGCCGAGCCCAGCACAGAGCCAAGCACAACAGAATAAACGCCACAGAGCCGAGCACAGTACAATAGACGGCACAGAGCCGAGCACAACAGAATAAACGGCACAGAGCCGAGCACAGAGCCAAGCACAGCACAATAAACGGCACCGAGCACAGAACCAAGCACAACACAATAAACTGCGCAGAGCACAATAAACGGCACAGAGCAGAGCAAAATATACGGCACAGAGCCCAGCGCAGAGCCAAGCAAAGAGCCAAGCACACCAGAATAAACGCCACAGAGCCAAGCACAATAAACGCCACAGAGCCGAGCACAGCACAATAGACGGCACAAAGCCAAGCACAATAAACGCCACAGAGCCGAGCACAGCACAATAGATTGGCACAAAGCCAAGCACAATAAACGCCACAGAGCTAAGCACAACAAGAGCACAGCACAATAAACGGCACAGAGCCAAGCACAGCACAATAAACGGCGCCAAGCACAGAACCAAGCACAACACAATAAACGGCGCAGAGCACAATAAACAGAGCAGAGCACAATATACGGCACGGAGCCGAGCCCAGCACAGAGCCAAGCACAACAGAATAAACGCCACAGAGCCAAGCACAATAAACGCCACAGAGCCGAGCACAGTACAATAGACGGCACAGAGCCGAGCACAACAGAATAAACGGCACAGAGCTGAGCACAGAGCCAAGCACAGCACAATAAACGGCACCGAGCACAGAACCAAGCACAACACAATAAACTGCGCAGAGCACAATAAACGGCACAGAGCCGAGCCCAGCGCAGAGCCAAGCACAGAGCCGAGCACAACAGAATAAACGCCACAGAGCCAAGCACAATAAACGTCACAGAGCCGAGCACAACAAGAGCACAGCACAATAAACGGCACAGAGCCAAGCACAGCACAATAAACGGCGCCAAGCACAGAACCAAGCACAACACAATAAACGGCGCAGAGCACAATAAACAGAGCAGAGCACAATATACGGCACGGAGCCAAGCCCAGCACAGAGCCAAGCAAAATAGAATAAACGCCACAGAGCCAAGCACAATAAACGCCACAGAGCCAAGCACAGCACAATAGACTGCCCTCTGGGCAGGCTTTACACCTAGTATATAATGAAAAACATAAGAACATGTTTTTTTTCGGTGTGTTTTTTATTAATGAAGCAATATTGTTCACATTTCAATTATAATATGAACAATGAGGCTGCACCAATGATTTTTTTCTATGGGTGCGTTTGCTAAAAATCCCGTAATTCCCCCCAAAAAATGTAACGAGTCACTATTTATAATTTTTTTAACACGCGCACCTCATAGAAAATATTGACGCAAAAACTTGTATGATAAAATGTTAAAACACTTTACACACTGTAGATTATTAAAAATTCAAATTATATTGCATTTTTTGTTATAATAATACAGGCAGGACATGACGTATACATATAAAAATTATATATTCTGAATCTGCCGAAAAGAACGATATATATTATATGTCTGGGTCATATAATAAAACATGGCTTCAAATCGCATTTAAACATGATAAGCAAAACAGGTAAAAATTAGCTCAGCATACAGCAGTGAAATGGCCCAGCACTCGGCAGTGAAAGGGTTAAAAACCTTTTTTTTTTTTTAACCTCTTTTTCATTGTTTCCTGTCCCCAGGGCAGTACCCGGACCCCCATACAACTTTTATGGCCAATATCTTGCATATATGCCCTCTTGGAGGGCACTTTAATTCCCGGAAGTTCGACCCCCATTTACTTGCATTGCATTCAAGTTTGAATTCGAACTTTTCGGCCGTTCGGGTGTTCGAATTCGAACCGAACACGGGGTTGTTCAGTCCATCCCTACTAGTGACAAGACGGTTTTACGATTGTCAGTCCGAAAATGCCCGCTGCTGTTTTTACGTTTCTGCACTGTTTGTGTTTAGGTCTAATTTCCTCTTATTTGTTTATGCATCACACACATATTGTATACCATTTTTCTCGCCATTAAGTCGACTTTCTAAAAATACCTTTATTTCCATCATAGCGTACGATTTGCTATAAAAAAAAGTGAAATATGATGAAAAAAATGGAAAAAAACACACTTTTTTCAAAGTGTTATACCCAAAATCTACAACCGCTAAAAAACAACCCGTCTAAATAGTTTCGAAATTTTGTCCTGAGATTAGAAATATCCAATTGTTACATGTTTTTGCTTTTTAATTCAGAGCTGATTTTTGTGTTTTTTTTTTGCTTTTTTTTTTTACACCAGACCATGATCGACCCTCTAGCTGACACGGATCGGGAGATACAGGGATCTAAATGATCCCCCTGTCTCCACTTGGCAGCTGGGGGTTAACTGGCCCACTGACATCATCGCACATATGGCGACGACGTCTGTGGGTGGGGGGGTGACCTGAAGGCTTGGCTGACATCCAAGATGCCACTTCCGAGTTTGAATCGTGATCTGGCACCTAAGGGGTTGAAGTGAGGCACCGCTAAAAAGGGGAGACTCTCCCTGTTCCAGCAGTACCTTTTTTTTCTTCTAAGTGGAGCCGTTTGGGAGGGAGAGGTGTTGACATCATCACAATGGCCGGGCCTCATGAATAGGTGGAAAAAATACAAGCTTGCCAGACCACCGCGGGAAACCGGCCAGAGAGGTGAGTATTGGGAGGGGTGGGGTTATACGACCTTTACTTACATACAGTTGTGTTCAAAATTATTCAACCCCCAATGCTGTAAAGGGTTTTAGGGAATTTAGTGTACATTTGTAATTGTATTCAGAATGAAATCCTACAAGGACTTTTTAAAGAACGATATGCAACTAAAATGACATCAATTGGTTTTGTAATACAGTAGTAAATGTTTTTTTTGTGAATTCTTCATTGACACAATTATTCAACCCCTTAAAGACTACCACTCTGAAGAACAGAGGTTCATTCAAGTGTTTTCAATCAGGTATTGAAAACACCTGTGGATGTCACGGAGCAGCAATAAAGCATAATAAGCACCAATTAGGCAGCTTTAAAATGACTGTGATACTCTGCTCCTTCTAGACATTTACTGGTGTGGTTACAAACATGGTGAAGTCAAGAGAATGGTCCAGGAAGACAAGAGAAGAGGTGATTACTCTTCACAGGAAGGTCAATCGCTATAAGAAGATTGCAAAGATGTTAAACATACCAAGAGAGACCAGAGGAAGCATCATTCGCAAATTCCAGGCAAAGGGCACTGTTGAAACGCTATCTGGTCGTGGCAGAATAAAGATGCTGACTTTGACTGCTGTGCGCTACCTGAAGCGTAGAGTGGAGAAAAGTCCCCGTGTGACTGCTGAGGAACTGAGAAAAGATTTGTTAGATGTGGGTACTGAAGTTTCAGCTCAGACAATACGGCGCACACTGCGTAATGAAGGCCTCCATGCCAGAACTCCCAGGCGCACCCCCTTGCTGTCTCCAAAGAATAAGAAGAGTCGACTGCAGTATGCCAAAAGTCATGTGGACAAACCACAGAAGTTTTGGGATAGTGTTCTGTGGACTGATGAAACAAAATTAGAACTATTTGGGCCCATGGATCAACGCTATATTTGGAGGAGGAAGAACAAGGCCTATGAAGAAAAGAACACCTTGCCTACTGTGAAGCATGGCGGGGGGTCAATCATGCTTTGGGGCTGTTTTGCTTCTGCAGGTACAGGGAAGCTTCAGCGTGTGCAAGGTACCATGAATTCTCTTCAGTACCAGGAGATATTGGATGACAATGTGATGCAGTCCGTCACAAACCTGAGGCTTGGGAGACGTTGGACCTTTCAACAGGACAATGATCCGAAGCATACCTCCAAGTCCACTAGAGCATGGTTGCAGATTAAAGGCTGGAACATTTTGGAGTGGCCATCGCAGTCACCTGACTTAAATCCGATTGAGAACCTCTGGTGGGACTTAAAGAAAGCAGTTGCAGTGCGCAAGCCTAAGAATGTGACTGAACTGGAGGCTTTTGCCCATGACGAATGGGCGAAGATACCCGTAGATCGCTGCAAGACACTTGTGTCAAACTATGCTTCACGTTTAAAAGCTGTTATAACTGTAAAAGGATGTTGTACTAAGTACTAAGATTGAATGTCACTTGGGGGTTGAATAAAACTGATAATGATGTGAGCACAGAAAAGACATTTGTGGTTATTTCATTATAAATGTTATGTTATAGTTGTCTGACCTACACGTGCCTCTTTGATTTAATTGTAAGCAAGATGACTGAATGATCAAAATCAATGTCAAACTGGCCAAAACACTCAATTTCAGTGGGGGTTGAATAATTTTGAACACAACTGTAGTACGTCTTTGGTCGTTAAGGGGATTTCCCTACAGGAAGTAAGTGCAGTCGGGAAGGGGTTAATATCTGTTTATTACTGGTGCAGGCATCATACATCACAATGAATACAATTAGTAAGCAAAACACACCTACAACAGTACACACGAAGTGAAACACAGTAGAAATGGACATTAGTAAACCTGGTTGAATTTGTACACAATCTTCATAATTAGAGAAGAAAACTAGGTCACATGACTCATTCACCTCTATGGTTTTAGGTTCGGGAAGGCAATATAGGGTGGGGAGGAGGATGCAGAATCAGTGGATGACTCTTTAACAATTGGAATGAATACCAGTTGTACAGGATGTAGAGGAGTTGGGACATTGTTCCACAAATGGGGCCCAAACCACAGCCTTGATGCACCTGTGCAGAAATGTCTCTCTCCGTACATGTAAACATATGGAGTGAAATCTGGTATGTGCCTTTTGAATGAGGGGGTTGTTAAGATTTCCGTTGACAGAGGATCACTTTCTCTCGAACCACCACTAAAATACATGATAAATGGTTTACTATTCCGCCAGATATTCGTCCCTGGGGTAGAAACATGGATGCAGAGGCAGTGCAGGGGAAAAGGGAAGATAATCATCTATGATTTGGGTACAGAATCTCCTGAATTTATCCCAGAATAACTGAATAGCAGGACAGGACCAGAGAGAGTGAAATAAAGATGCAAATTAGCAGTGTTAATATGAACAGACAGAAAAGTGAGCTAATGTGACCGGAGACAGGTAAACCTGGTGCATGATATTATGCAGCTACTCCATGTAGATAGTGGACTGGAGAGAATGTTTGACTCCAGGGACGCCTTAATGCGATCATAAAAAGAAAGGGTATCTGAACAAGATAGGCTACGGTTTGTGGCATATAGCACCACTATGTGCAGTCTAGTGTATGCTGAGATATGGCAACTGTGTTGTTGCATTGAGGTTTTATTGTAGATCAGGGGGTGTCAGTTCTCTTAATTGTGAGTGTGGAAAAGTGTTAACATGCAAATAAAAAAGGGGAGACAGGACAAGGAGGAAATCTGGTCACTAAATTAATAATACAAAGTGATAGGTGCATTTTGGGGTTGAAGTAATGTCATAGCCAGCCAAATAAGTTAGGGGATGTAGAGACCGGGTCGGCCCGTTCATGGGGCCAGATGGAGCTATGGCTCCAGGCAGCACTTTGCCAGTGGCAGCATTTTGGGCTTCAACTAGGCAAACCGCACAATACTGTGAGTTTTATTGCTGTGGAGCTCTGTGATATGCTCATACACAGCACACATTGCTTGGAGTTTTATTGCTGTGCTACTCTGTGGTACGCTGTATTGGACATTGAATTTAGGGTGATCTACTACATAGATTTGTGCACCGATTATTTTTTTTTGGTTCGGTTCGTTCGTATTTTGTAAATTTTCGTTTCGGCTCGTTACGGCCAATTTCCATTTCGGTTCGTTTCGTTTTTCGTATAGACTTTTTTTCGTAAGTTCGGAAATTTTTGTGTTTTTCGGAACGTCTGTTCTCCTCGTTTCAAAGTGTCTATTCGTTTTGACGTAAACTAATGGTTTTTCGGATCCGATATTTCTGTCGATACGATAATTCTGCCATTGAGATTTCTCATGTTTTACAAGAAGGATACATTGAGATTTCTCTGGTTTCACAAGAAGGATACATTGAGATTTCTCTGGTTTTCCAGGAAGGATACATTGAGATTTCTCTGGTTTTACACGAAGGATACATTGAGATTTCTCTGGTTTCACAAGAAGGATACATTGAGATTTCTCTGGTTTTCCAGGAAGGATACATTGAGATTTCTCTGGTTTTACACGAAGGATACATTGAGATTTCTCATGTTTTACAAGAATGATACATTGAGATGGGAATGATACAAAATTACAGAATCAGCGATATAACCAAAAACGTACGTTGTCCGAAATTACTGAAATATAACCGAAATCAGGAATGGAGCTGATATTACGAATGGAACGAAAATGATTTTCGATTTTACACATTTCTAGTCCATTCGAAAATTACGAACAAATTTTCGTTTCGTAAATTTTTTCGGATCTGCTGTTTTCGGATCTGAAAATTTTCATAAAATCGGCCGAATACGAATGCACGAATCAGGAAATTTCGTGAAAATTCCGAAATTCCAAAACCCGAAACGCACATCCCTACTGCTACAATGAATAATAAATAAATATTTGAATAAAACCCTTAAATAGTCATGTAACAATTGGTAACTGCCACTAGATGTCAGTAAAGAGCAAAATAGTCTTTGTCTAAAAAACATGTACTCTTGTCAGGAAGTGACATAAGCCAGCTACCCCCCTCCTTCCAGGAAGGTCACATAACATTCAGCTAGCCACTTGGATCCACTCATGTGGGTGGAGACAAGACTGTAGCCCAACCTCCTCCTGGATTCATTCCAGAGAAACACAGGAAGTGAAGAACAGATTGTTGTAGGCTGAGGAAAGGAACAGATTGCACAGAGCAAGTGCTTGTGAATTCCCTATTTTAATGGGTAACTAATCTTTTTGCATTTAAAGATCAGCTATGTATGTGTGGTATTACATTTCTTGCTAGGGTCCAGAGATTCGTTTATTTTAACTATTGTTTTTTTATTTTCTTATGTTTAATCTCTGCGGAGAGCTATCATTAATTATCTAAAACTCACGGACCATGGGGTTATATACAGTGTAATCTCTGGGGAGAGTCTTTTAATAGTTAAATATTAATCATATAATTAATTTGTCTCCGTACCAGATGATTATATTGCTTTTTAACCCTTTCGCTGCTGAGGCTTTTCCCGCCTCTGTGCTGAGCTCATTTTTACCGGTTTTGCTCATCATGTTTAAACGTGTTTTGAAGCTTACTTTATTATATGACCCAGACATATTATATATCGTTCTTTCCGTCAGACTGTGCAGATTCATAATATGTCATTATTATATGTATACGTCATGTCCTGTCTGTATATTATAACAACAAATGCAATAAAATTAGAATTTTCAATAATTTAATGTGTAAAGTATTTTTTTTTTCACATTTTAAAATGCGAGCATTGGCGGTTATATATTCTATGGGGTGCGCTTGTTAAAAAAATTAAAATGGTGACTAGTTACATTTTTTTGGGAGGGAAAATTACGCAATTTTTAACAAACGCACCGCATACAAAAATCGTTAGTGCAGCATTACTGATCACATTATAATTGAAATGGGAACAATATTGCTTCATTAACAAAAAAAAAACTTGTTTATCTTATTTTTATAATTTAGTTTGTAATATTTTTTTATTTTTAGCCAAGTGGTTAATTATCTTTTACTTCAACCAAAGTAAATTCATTCAACCATCCGTCTGTCTGTCATTTTTTACTTGCGATATACAGTATTTTGTTCCACGTTATCAGCTGATATACCGTTTTAATAAATGTTTTTTTAGACGGAGTTAGGTTATATTTAGCAGTTAATTATGAATATTATTGCCGCAGAGGCTTAGCTACTAAACTGTGTTGTATATGTTATACGATTAAATATAACCCTGCCTGAATACCAGATATTGCTTTGTTTTTGGATGCTGCTATTAAGTGCATTGGGGGCTCTGTGCCATTTTGCTTGTTATTTAGTCCAAAACCCACATGGCGTCAGCCATCTTGTGGCCGCATGGCAAGCCATATAGTGAACTCCACAAGGCCGCGGCCGTCTTGGGGCTCATTATGACATAGCCTTAATTGTACAACCTGTTGAGTAAATAATTCATCCAAAGCAACACAGACTATTTTAAAAGCCATATCACACAGGACTAGCACCTGAAGTGATATTGAACCACAACATACTCTCATACACACCGCACATTACTGTGAGTTTTATTGCTGTGGAGCTCTGTGATACGTTCATACACACCGCACATTACTGTGAGTTTTATTGCTGTGCAGCTCTGTTTTAATAATGTGTGGTGTGTATGAAGGTATAATAGAGCTCCACAGCAATAAAACTCACACTAAATTGCAGTATGTATGAGCGTATCACAGAGCTCCACAGCAATAAAACTCACAGTAATGTGCGGTGTATATGAAGGTATGCGTTTTATTGTTGTGTTAATCTGTGATACGCTCCTACACGGTGCATGTATATTTGTTTTTTGTTGGGGGGGGCAGCATTTCATCCTTGGACCCAGATAGCACAGTGTTTTGGGCCAGCCTGTGTAGAGAGATTCTTCTCTGAAAACTGGGGTGACGAACAATGAATTGAAATCTAGACTGTGACTTTTGTAAATGCAGGCGGGTACAGACCCTTTACCAGGAATATTATGTCATCTTATTTCTCTTGTTTCAGATAGTAACAACTGCCTGAAGTGTCCGGACGACGAATGGCCAGATCAGAGACGCATCGTCTGTATTCCTAAAACATACGAATTCTTATCCTATGAACATGATGTTATGACCGTCTTATTCGCTGTCATTTCCATATTATTTTCTTTTCTAACTATTTTCATTCTAATAATCTTCATTTTATTCATGAAAAGTCCAGTTGTGAGAGCAAACAATCAGAACCTGAGCTTCCTCCTCCTGGTGTCCATCATGCTGAGCTTCCTCTGTGTCTTCCTGTTCCTCGGCCGCCCTGTGGATATAACCTGCAAGCTGCGTCAGACCACTTTTGGAACTATCTACTCGGTGGCTTTATCTTCTGTACTGGCCAAGACGATCATTGTTTGTATTGCGTTCAAAGCCACAAAACCGGGCAGCATCTGGAGGAAGTGGGTGGGAGTCAGAACGTCTCATTATGTTGTCACAATTTGCTCCTCAATACAAGTGGTGATTAATGTGATCTGGCTGTCCCTCTGTCCTCCTTTCCAGCAATATGATAAGTTTTCAAACCCCGGGAAGATCATCATCCAGTGTAATGAAGGCTCCGTCACTGCCTTTTATTCTGTATTGGGTTACATGGGGCTTCTGGCCGCTGTGAGTTTTCTTCTGGCTTTCATGGTGAGGACATTACCAGACAGTTTTAATGAGGCCAAGTACATCACCTTCAGCATGCTGGTGTTCTGCAGTGTTTGGATCGCCATGATCCCGGCCTATCTGAGCACCAAAGGGAAGGACATGGTGTCTGTAGAGGTCTTTGCCATATTGACCTCCAGTGCTGGGTTATTATCTTGCATTTTTTTCCCAAAATCTTACATTCTGTTAATGAAGCCAGAGATGAACACCAGAAAGCAATTACTGGGAAAAATACAATCTTAATAGGCGTTTTGCTATTATTTTATCATGTGAATTTACTGAAAATGCTGTCATCAAAGAGTCATGATGTCATCACTTTATTCAACCAAGAAGTTTTAATGTCCTTAAAATAGTATGAAATTAAAGGAATTCTTTAGTTGTTACAAAGCGGCTCATTGTTTAAAAATAACTTCATTGAAAAAGTGGTGGTCTAGAAAAAAGTATGGTGTAGAAGACCCTATTTTTACTTTTTGAAATGTATAGGAAGTTGCCCTATCTGCCCTTATGCAGGATCCCACACTGGGAATAATGGGGTGGATGAGATTGGGATATAGTGGTGGTAATGATGATAAGAATATTTGAAGGTCACCATGTCCTTGGATGAGACAGCCAATTATAGGAATCTAAGGAATTTCCCACGCTTTTCAGATGGGAGGAGTTAAGTCTATGACCAATAGGTCGGCATACAACGCATAATACTTATTATAAAAGGTATTGTCATTAGCCAATAGATAAACAGGAAGATCAGGTGACATGTGCTGCAGCAGGAAAAAACTAAATCAAGGAATAATTGGAAAATATTAATTAATTGAATCATAAACTAAAGCAATAATGATAAATTAATAAATGTATGTGCAGCGTTACAGTAACACAGTGAGTTCATTTCCTGTCCTTCCTTTCAGGAATTAGTGAATGAATGCAGCGAGAGAATAATAAAAAGTATATATTAACCTCCCTGGCGGTATTCCCGAGTGTGACTCGGGGTTAAATTTCGCTACTGCGAAAGGTAACCCCGAGCCACACTCGGGCTGGATAGATACTCACCTCCTCCTTGCTCCCTCACTGTCCCCGCAGTGTGATTGCAGCGAGCTGCTTCCTGGATGGCTCCCTGCGAGTCACATGGTGCAGGGGGGCTGGACCTCAGCAAATTTCATTCATAAAACTCACTGAATACAAATGGAAAAGTTTATGAACGGCCACTAGGTGGCAGTACAGGATAAGAAATAGACCATACATCGTCTCACCCTTGTTCTCAGACAGATTTCAGTGGTTTTTTTTGTATTTTATTGAATATAATTTTATTTGCATTATTTTGGATAATTATTTTTGGGATAATAAATTATGTCGTGTTTCAAACTTTATCGGACTCCGTGTATTTACTATGTTTTTTTTAATATAATTAATAAAAAAAATTATAAAGGATTTTACCAGTAAGGACTCTTGATTTCACGGATTTCAGTGCGTGATTCCTAATTATTACAGGCTAACTATGTACAAAAACACGTTTCCTTTAAAAAAAAATTGAGACGCTTTTAGACACAAAATTTTGAAAAAATTAGACCGCCAGGGAGGTTAATACACAGTGTATCCAGTGAAATGGAGAAACATCAACCCTACCTCTGCTCCTTCAAAGAATTCAGCCTAGAACCTGTAATGGGATGAAGTAACATAACCCTACGTACCTACAGAGACCTGTCACTAAATGATATACCCCAAGCGTACACTCCCACCATCCCTCCATTCACTGCTGTCTCTCTCAGGGATATCTTTGCATTCATTTATAGACACCTATGTGACCAACCCTCTAAACACCGGAAGAAGATGGCACACAATGTCCATACCTTATCATTACTCTTGGCCGTATAAACCCCCATCTAACAGTCGTTACGGCCTCTCATTACAGAGAAAGAAAGAGCTGAAGCCTTACAGTCCATGAAGCCACATATGGCACCAGACCCAGACGGGCTGAACACGGCTTATTATAAATCCTTCTTATACATCCTCCCACTTCACTTCTGTCACAGACAATGTATAACCCAGCACGCAGACAAAACCCAGCACACAGACAATACCCAGCACGCAGACAAGACCCAGCACCCAGACAAAACACAGCATGCAGACAAAACCCAGATAAGTGATGAAACCCTTAATCTGACTTTCACGTGCGAGTTCCATTAGGTAGGGAAGAGCCAAACACCCCCGTGTTTGGTTCGCATTCGAACTCGAACAATTTTGAAAGTTCGAGTTCGAACTCGAACACGAACCAAACTCAATGCAAGTCAATGGGACTCAAAAGTTCGGTTTTTAGAGTGCCCTGCAAGAGGGCATATATGCAAGATATTTGCCATAAAAGGTGTATGGGGGTCCGGGTAGTGCCCTGGGGCACAGGAAACAAGGACAAAAAGTTAAAAAAAATAACGTTTGTAAAGGAACAGTGAGTTTTCCATGAAATAAGGGTTAAAATTAAAACAAAAAATTCCTTCAAATATTGTGCCTAGGAGGTCCCCATAACCTGCCCGTGAAGTGGTGGATTTCTAGGATGTATAGAAACATTTAAAAACAAAAAAATTACGTTTCAAATGACGGTAAACGGTTTTCCTTTAATCTATTCATAAACAACTGCTTGGGGCGGCAGCCTGTATGAAAAGAGGAGACCTTTTAGGACACGCAGAACAAGTTTAGTGATTCTTGGGCTAAATTATGGTGAAACTTATACAGGCTTTGGATGAAAGTAACAATAGGTGCTTTAAAATTGGGCCTTTAATGTCGGCAACAGTAACCCCTCTGTGGTATTGTGGAAGAGTGCAGGGTTGGACCCTGCGTTCAAATATTAAAATGATATAAATTTGGTAATATAGACATAAGTGGCAGTGCACCCAAATAATGTGCCTTTCATGGCAGCAGGTGCCTTCACACCGTAACCCTTTTGTGTATTGTGGAAGAGTGCAGGGTTGGACCCTGCGGTTCAAAAAATTAAAATGATATAAATCTGGCACAGGCGTCAGTGCAGCCAAATATTGTGCCTTTCATGGCAGCAAGTGCCTTCACACCGTAACCCTTTTGTGGTATTGTGGAAGAGTGCAGGGTTGGCCCATTGTGGTTCAAAAAATTAAAATGATCTAAATCTGGCACAGGCGTCAGTGCAGCCAAATATTGTGCCTTTCATGGCAGCAAGTGCCTTCACACCGTAACCCTTTTGTGGTATTGTGGAAGAGTTCAGTGGTGGAGGTTTTGTGAATGAAGAAGACATCCCGATCTATTCCGTTACGTCAGCATCAGGGGATTGATAGCTGCTGATCCAGGACTGATTCATTTTTATAAATGTCAGCCGGTCTACAGAGTCAGTGGACAGACGCACTCTTTTGTCTGTGACAAAACCTCCAGCGGCACTGAACGTCCTTTCAGAAAGCACGCTGGATGAAGGGCAACCTAGTAGCTGCATAGCATATTGGCTAAGTTCTGCCCAGTGATCCAATCTCAACACCCAGTAAGCCAGTGGATCATCTGCTGGAAAGGTATCCAGGTCTGCCCTTGCTCCTAGGTAGTCCTGCACCATACGGTGAAGACGCTGGCAATGGGTGCCTACATTTGACGTCCCTGGGCGTCGTGGACTAAATCTTTTTAAAAAGGCATCAGTCAAGCGGCCCTGGCCTTCACCACTATTCCTCTGATCATTCGCAGCCTCAGAAGCACGTGTGTCATCATCACTTGGTAACCTACCAGTTCCTGGAAAGGTGTTACACAAGTGTCGCTTTAGAGCATCCTCAAGTTTTTTCATCCTGTGCTCCCTCTGTGCGGGCAGGATGAGCTCTGCAACTTTAACCTTGTATCGTGGATCAAGAAGGCTTGCCAACCAGTAATGATCCCTCTCCTTGATAGCACAATCCTGGGGTCCTTTACCAGGCTTTGCAGGATAAGGGAGCCCATGCAGTGTAGGTTGGAGGTGGCATTAGCTTCCGAGTCTTCCTGGTCAATGAGGAGGATGACCTAGAATTTTCACTTCTCCAGTTATTCTCCTGCTTTTCACCGCTCTCTGAATAACCCTGTGAATGTTTAATCCCAAGGTGAAAAATAACATTGCTTTAAAATGTTAAAAGCGGGCAATGAGGAAATTTTGTTTTTTTCACACAGCAGTTGAATGCAGCATATTAGAAGAAGTTTTAGGAGGGAAATTAACACTTCTCACTCAGAACAGAAGCAGACACCACACACCTTCATTCTACATACAATGTATCAAATTCATTACACCAGACAAAAAACACCTGGTGTTAACCGTTTGAGAAACAGAGGTCATTTATAGGTGAGACTCTTTGCACTTTCACATTAGTTTTTAATTCAATATCTAATAAACTGTTGCTTATAATATTCTGCAGTAAAGAGTCTCTTTATTTCTAGATTTTTTTGTATTTTTTAAGCATTTTTTATACTTTTTCAAAATTTCTTTTTTTTTTCCGAACTCGAACCGAAAACACCCAAAAAGTTCAAAGTTCACGAGCTTTCGAACGACCAAAGTTTGAATCGAACTCCGAACTGATCGAACCGAACAGCTTATCCCTACTAGCCACACAAGGCTCTTGAGCAGATTCAGGCACGTCCTTACTAGATAAGGAGTAAGACTTCAATGACAGAGCACTGGCTGGATGTAGGAGTGGATCTTTTAAGGAAACCAGTAAGTGATAATTACACACACATGATGATGCAGGAGGCCTGAAAGAGAACAAGAGACATTATCAAATTCATGAGCATGCTACCAAGGTGGTATTTAGCAAACTCAGGATGTCTATCACAAAATCAGTCTTAAAAAATAAAATAAGGAAAACAAATGTGTTCTGAAAAATACAAAAGGTGTTCTAAGAAATAAAATGCCGAAGCTGAAAAGAATAAGGGAAAACTACACCATATGATGCTGTCAATTCGCCATTACTTGCCCAATTCGGAGGTTAGAGAATAACCTCTGTAATGTAAATAAATAATGAATCTTCCTGCTGCTTTGTTATTTATAAGTTTCATTATTTTATGATGTTTAACTTTAGAACAGGTTGAGTTGCACATTTTATAAGATGATAGAAAGCGGAAGGGTTTCAGCTCAGACTAAAGGGGTGGAGCTGGGGGGATGGGTAATGTCAAACCAGTGGAGGCTTGCAATGTAAAGTCACATTAAGCATGTGTGGGTAGAAAAAACATTAAATGTATGCTTGCTAATGCAAGGAGCCACAATAACAAGATGGGGTAACTATAGGCAATAGCATACACTAAGCAATATGACATAATAGGTATAACTGAAACGTAGTGGGATGAAACGCATGACTGAACTGTAAACTTAAATGGATATGCATTGTTTAGAAGGGATAGGAAACATAACAAAGGGTGTGGAGTTTGTTTGTATGTAAATCAGGATTTAAAGCCAAATATTACACACCTGGTAAGCGACGAGGGAAATGTGGAATCCTTATGGGTAAATATTTCTTTGGAGAATAAACAGGGAAGTCAACTATTGATTGGCATATGCTATGAACCACCTAATATAGATAATGATGAGGAAGAACAAATTAGGAAGGCTGCACATCGTGGTAGCGCTTTACTTATTGGAGATTTTAATTACCCGGATATTAATTGGGATAGTGGGACTAGTAGTTCAGCGGAGGGAATCCGGTTTCTGAACCTGTTACATGATACCTTCATGACACGACTGGTAGAAACACCAACTAGAGAGGATAACTGTCTGGATCTGGTTATAACAGATAATGTAGATCTTTTCTCAAATATTCATGTAAGGGAGCAGTTGGGAAACAGTGACCATAATATAGTGTCATTTGAAATAAACTAAAAAAAAAACACATTCATAGGGGACAGCTAAAACATATAATTTTAAAAAGGCCAATTTCATTTAAATAAGGGAAGCTCTCAATGTCATTGACTGGCAGAAATTTTTCATGGGAAAAACACTGAGGATAAGTGGAATATCTTTAAACTAACACTAGAAAAGTACATGTTAATAAATATAAAAGAAACAGATTGAAACCAATGTGGCTTAGTAGGAAGGTAACCAAGGAAATTAAAAATAAAAATAAAGCATTTAAAGCTTTGAAATCTGATAAATCTGAGGCATCCTACAAAGCATATAAGGCAGCCAATAAAGCACTAGAAAATTAAAGAGAAATAGCCAAAGAGAGCAAGACCAACCCTAAAAGATTCTTTAGGTACATAAATTCTAAAAAACCCAAGAGTGAAAATGTAGGTTCATTAAAATCTGAGTCAGGGGTATTCTTAACTGAAGATCGAGATAAGGCAGAAATTTTTAATGATTATTTTTCTTCAGTATTTATCAAAGAGAAACCTATAACAGGAGACATAAAATTCATTAATAAAAACTTACTAATACAAAGTGACTGTTTGACTCAGGACAAGGTTTTGTAGCAATTAAATAATGTGAATGTGAATAAAGCCCCAGGGCCAGATGGAATTCACCCACGAGTACTGAGGGAGCTATGTGCTGAAATATGTAAACCTCTGTTCTTAATCTTTCAAGATTCTTTTCTTTCAGGAATCGTACCAGAGGATTGGAGAAAAGCTGACGTGGTCCCTATATTTAACCCTTTCAATGCAGTGGATGCTCTCAGCTCGTCCACCCGCATTGCTACTTGGCTGCGGAGGATGCGCTGAGCGTGTCCTCCCTTTGCAGCCGTGATCAGCTGGTATTTCGGCTGATCGCGCGGCCTCCCAGTGTGGGCTGACATCAGCAATGTCAGCCCAGCCTCCGGGACCCCGGTGGGCACGATAGGCATCATCGCGCATGCAGGGAATGCATCGCCATTGCAGGGATGGTGCCTGAAGGGGAGGGGGGGAGGTCCTTTGGACCTCTCCCCCTCCATTCCCCGCAGGCCAGCAATTAAAGACAGGCACCGCCTGGAAGTGCACAGCCTGCCCTTCCAAGCGGCGGCTGTCTTTAACCCCTAGGGGGCTGGATCGCGATATGGCGCTAACATGCGTCATATCGCGGTCCCCTCCCAGAGCTGGCCGACATCTTGGATGTCGGCCAAGCTTCCGGGATATCCCCCTAATGACTGGCGTCATTGCGCAGAGCGCGATGGTGCCAGTTTTGAAATTAACCCCTTGCTGCCACCTATAGTGGAGATAGGGGGTTCCAATGAACCCCCTATCTCCCGATCCGTGACAGCTAGGGGTTAATGTTTGCTATCATTGAAACTGCCAGAGTGTGGCCTTTCCAATGATACCATGACCATGTAAAATGTAAAAAAAAAAAAATCTAAATTTTTTTTTAAATAAAAAAAAATATTTTTTTTGTTTTTTTTTGTTTTATTAGTGCAACAATATTGTTCCCATTTCAATTATAATGTGAACAATGATGCTGCACTAACGATTTTTTCTATGGGGGGCGTTTGCTAAAAAACACGTAATTTTCCCCCAAAAAAAGTAACGATTCCTCATTTATAATTTTTTTAACAAGTGCACCCCATAGAAAATATAACCGCAAACGATCGCATGTTAAAATGTGAAAAAAAACACTTTACACATTGTAAATTATTGAAAATTCTAATTGTATTGCATTTTTTGTTATAATATACAGACATGACATAACGTATACATATAATAATGACATATTATGAATCTGCACAGTCTGCCGGAAAGAACAATATATAATATGTCTGGGTCATATATTAAAATAAGGCTTCAAAACGCGGTTTAACATGATGAGCGAAACCGGTAAAAATGAGCTCAGCACAGAGGCGTGAAAAGGCTCAGCAGCGAAAGGGTTAAGAAAGGTTTAAAATTTGTGCCTGGGAATTACAGACCTGTGAGCTTAACATCTGTGGCTGGGAAAGTATTTGAGGGGTTACTAAGGGATAATATTCAGGAATTTATTGGGAGGTATAATGTAATTGGCAAAAATCAGCATGGTTTCATGAAACACAGATCATGTCAGACTAACCTAATTACGTTCTATGAGGAATTAAGTAGAAGTATAGATCAGGGGGTCGCAGCGGATGTGATTTACTTGGATTTTGCCAAAGCTTTCGACTTAGTTCCAAAAATACTTGTTCTTGGATAGAAAACTGGATAAAAGATAGGGTACAGAGAGTGGTCATAAATGGTACATTTTCAAAGATGGATATCAGTGGTAAGTGGTGTCCCTCAGGAGTCTGTTATAAGACCAATTATATTCAATTTATTTATCAATGACCTTGAGATAGGCATTGAAAGTCATGTATCAGTGTTTGCAGATGACACAAAACTAGGAAAAGTAATACAATGTGAGCAGGATGTTACTTCGCTGCAGGGGGATTTAGATAAATTGGGGGACTGGGCACTTAAATGGCAGATGAGATTTAATGTAGATAAATGCAAAGTTAGACACTTTGGAGTGAAGAACACACACGCAACATATACCCTAAATGGTACGGAGTTAGGGAAATCCAAGCAGGAGAATGATTTGGGAATAATCATAGACTTCAAACTAAGTAACAATGTGCAATGTCAAACAGCAGCCACCAAGGCCAGCAAGGTATTGGCATGCATTAAAAGGGGAGTTCACTCTCGGGATGAAAACATAATTTTGCCTCTGTCTGTATAAATCAATGGTAAGACACACCTTGAATATTCCGAGCAATTTTGGGCACCTGTCTTAAGAAAAGATATTATAGAGCTAAAAAAAAGTGCAGAGACGGGCAACTAAATTAATAAGGGGAATGGAAGGGTTAAGTTATGAGGAAAGACTAACAAGCTTAAACCTGTTTAGTTTAGAGAAACGGCGCCTTAGAGGGGATCTGCTAACCTTATATAAATATATACGGGGCCATTATCAACCATTGTCTGATAACCTATTCATTAACAGGACTATACACAGGACAAGGGGTCATCCATTTAGACTGGAAGAAAGGAAATTCAGCCTAAAGCATAGGAAGGGTTATTTTACGGTGAGAACAATAAAGCCGTGAAATTCTCTGCCTGTTGAGGTGGTTGGGTCAGAGACTGTACAGACTTTTAAAAAATTACTGGATGACTTCCTGCAGACACAGAATATTAAGGGTTATAATATTTAATATGTGGGTAAGCTTCTAAATCCAAGGTGAAATCTGACTGCCATTCTGGGGTCAAGAAGGAATGTTTTCCCAGTGTGTTGCATATTGGCGAGCATTTCAGACTGGGTTTTTTGCCTTCTTTTGGATCAACAGCAGTAGGTGATGTGTGAGAGGCTGAAGCCGATGGACGCGTGTCTTTTCTCAGCCTATGTAACTATGTAATAATATTAAATAGATTAACCCCTTAACGCTGCAGGACGTACAATTACGTCCTGCATTAGATGGGCTTCGACGCTGCAGGACGTAATGGTACGTCCGAGGCGTTTGCAGCCCCCCCCCGGCAGATACTCACCTCCTCCGGCAGCTCCCTCGCTGATCTGAGTCCCACGGAGTCAGATCGGCAGGGTTTACTCCCCCGGCGCACTGACGTCAGCACGCCAGGGGCGCGATGACGTCAATTTCAGTCGTCGTCCCCCTGCCGGAGCAGGGGAAGTGCCTGAAGGGGAGGGGAGGTATCCTTTGGATCGCTCTATCTCCCCATTGCCGGGAACCAGGATGCTGTGGCCAGCATCGCTGGAAGGGTCACAGCCTGACCTTTCCAACGATGTAGGGGGTTAATCCCTTAGTTGCCAGGTCGTGGCCTGGCACCAATCGGTGCAGGCCGCCATCTTGGATGGCAGCCCCCACCTCTGAATCCCCCCCGCGTCAACTGACTCATCGCGCCATGCCATAACCGTGGAACCCCCTAGCCGCAAAGGGATTTCCTATGGAAATCCCATAGAGGAGATAGGGGGGTTCTTTGAACCCTTTATTTCCTGATTGGTGGCAGCTAGGAGGTCATGGCCTTTCCAATGATATCAAACATGACCTTGGTAAAAGTAAACGTAGAGTTTAAAAAATTAAAAAATTAAAATAATAAAAAAAAAATTAATCTATCATAATAAAAACGTTTGTCCGTCGCCGCACATCCGGTTTCTGTTGGCTCCGCACGCATCCAACAGAAGCCGGATGCGCTGCTTCGAACAGAAAACTCCCACGCGAGTTATGTGAGCGGAGAGCAGAGTATCCACGCCCGGAGCAACGCAGGGGAGGAGGGGCAGGGGGACAAATGTCACCCGGGCCGCCGCAGGTCCCGGGGCCTCAGCCTGGGGGGGCCCCGCACAGTTTTTCTTGCATCCTTCCACGACTAATATATCTAGACAATATTGCACTATTTTTCTCTTTCTCTCTTTTTTCCCCTTCCCCTTTACTACGAGAACGTGGAATCTACTAGAACGCAGAATCCACTAGGACAACAAGGATAAGATCCATTCCTCCCCCATTTGGAGGATCTTCGTACATGGACGCTATAAGTGAGAGGCCTACACAGTTATCAATAAGCCCTCCTTTTATCCATTCGCGAATAAGACTGTCTTTTTAGACTTTTTGCACTATCTCTGGACTATTTTTATTACCATTTTTGTGCTATTTCAATTGCACTTTACATTTGCACTTTGCACAAGAAGTCTGTGTTGTTTTTTATGTCTTTTTATGTGCTTTTATGTATGTTTTTATGAACTGTTTCTATTACGAATATTCAACACACTTTTCACAGTACGCTTTATAACGTGCCCAACGTTTTTAGCAATTATTTGCTCCATATGCACTTTTGATTACATTTGCACTTTTTCTAGTGTACACTTAAGATAGCACTTTACCATTGGTCTGTTCCTAGACTGTGCTCCTACAGTTGACTTCAAACTGTTTTTTTAGAAAATTTCCATTTCGCATTTACACGGAGTTTCAACGCAAATTACCTCCCTCTGCGCCACTGGAGTAACTCCCACTCCCTTTCAATAAATGAGGGACCTAGCGGCGCTGTGGGACAATAAATTAGGGACCTGTCTGCGCTGTGGGACAACAAATGAGGGACCTACCTGCACTGTGGGACAATAAATGAGGGACCTACCTGCGCTGTGGGACAATAAATGAGGGACGTACCTGCACTGTGGGACAATAAATGAGGGATCTACCTGCGCTGTGGGACAATAAATGAGGGACCTACCTGGGCTGTGGGACAATAAATGAGGGACCTACCTGGGCTGTGGGACAATAAATGAGGGACCTGTCTGCGCTGTGGGACAACAAATGAGGGACCTGTCTGTGCTGTGGGACAACAAATGAGGGACCTGTCTGCGCTGTAGGACAATAAATGAGGGACCTACCTGCACTGTGGGACAATAAATGAGGGACCTGTCTGCGCTGTAGGACAATAAATGAGGGACCTCCCTGCACTGTTGGACAATAAATGAGGGACCTACCTGCGCTGTGGAACAATAAATGAGCGACCTACCTGCGCTGTGGGACAAGAAATGTGGGACCTACCTGCGCTGTGGGACAAAAAATGAGGGACCTACCTGCGCTGTGGGACAATAAATGAGGGACCTGTCTGCGCTGTGGGACAATAAATGAGGGACCTACCTGAGCTGTGGGACAATAAATGTGGGACCTACCTGCGCTGTGGGACAATAAATGAGGGACCTACCTGCACTGTGGGACAATAAATGAGGGACCTACCTGCACTGTGGGACAATAAATGAGGGACCTACCTGCGCTGTGGGACAATAAATGAGGGACATACCTGCGCTGTGGGACAATAAATGAGGGACCTACCTGTGCTGTGGGACAACAAATGAGGGACCTACCTGCACTGTGGAACAATAAATGAGCGACCTACCTGCGCTGTGGGACAAGAAATGTGGGACCTACCTGCACTGTGGGACAAAAAATGAGGGACCTACCTGTGCTGTGGGACAATAAATGAGGGACCTGTCTGCGCTGTGGGACAATAAATGAGGGACCTACCTGAGCTGTGGGACAATAAATGTGGGACCTACCTGCGCTGTGGGACAATAAATGAGGGACCTACCTGCACTGTGGGACAATAAATGAAGGACCAACCTGCGCTGTGGGACAATAAATGAGGGACATACCTGCGCTGTGGGACAATAAATGAGGGACCTACCTGTGCTGTGGGACAACAAATGAGGGACCTACCTGCGCTGTTGGACAATAAATGAGGGACCTGTCTGCGCTGTGGGACAACAAATGAGGGACCTGTCTGCGCTGCGGGACAATAAATGAGGGACCTACCTGCACTGTGGGACAATAAATGAGGTACCTACCTGCACTGGGACAATAAATGAGGGACCTACCTGGGCTGTGGGACAATAAATGAGGGACCTACCTGGGCTGTGGGACAATAAATGAGGAACCTACCTGCGCTGTGGGACAATAAATGAGGGACCTACCTGCACTGTGGGACAATAAATGAGGGACCTGTCTGTGCTGTAGGACAATAAATGAGGGACCTCCCTGCACTGTTGGACAATAAATGAGGGACCTACCTGCGCTGTGGAACAATAAATGAGCGACCTACCTGCGCTGTGGGAGAAGAAATGTGGGACCTACCTGCGCTGTGGGACAAAAAATGAGGGACCTGTTTGCGCTGTGGGACAATAAATGAGGGACCTGTCTGCGCTGTGGGACAATAAATGAGGGACCTGTCTGCGCTGTGAGACAACAAATGAGGGACCTACCTGCGCTGTGGGACAACAAATGAGGGACCTACCTGTGCTGTGGGACAATAAATGAGGGACCTACCTGGGCTGTGGGACAATAAATGAGGGACCTAGCTGCGCTGTGGGACAATAAATGAGGGTTCTGTCTGCGCTGTGGGACAACAAATGAGGGACCTGTCTGCGCTGTGGGACAATAAATGAGGGACCTACCTGCACTGTGGGACAATAAATGAGGGACCTACCTGCACTGGGACAATAAATGAGGGACCTACCTGAGCTGTGGGACAATAAATGTGGGACCTACCTGCGCTGTGGGACAATAAATGAGGGACCTACCTGCACTGTGGGACAATAAATGAGGGACCTACATGCACTGTGGGACAATAAATGAGGGACCTACCTGCGCTGTGGGACAATAAATGAGGGACATACCTGCGCTGTGGGACAATAAATGAGGGACCTACCTGTGCTGTGGGACAACAAATGAGGGACCTACCTGCGCTGTGGGACAATAAATGAGGGACCTGTCTGCGCTGTGGGACAACAAATGAGGGACCTGTCTGCGCTGCGGGACAATAAATGAGGGACCTACCTGCACTGTGGGACAATAAATGAGGTACCTACCTGCACTGGGACAATAAATGAGGGACCTACCTGGGCTGTGGGACAATAAATGAGGTACCTACCTGGGCTGTGGTACAATAAATGAGGAACCTACCTGCGCTGTGGGACAATAAATGAGGGACCTACCTGCACTGTGGGACAATAAATGAGGGACCTGTCTGCGCTGTAGGACAATAAATGAGGGACCTAACTGCACTGTTGGACAATAAATGAGGGACCTACCTGCGCTGTGGAACAACAAATGAGCGACCTACCTGCGCTGTGGGAGAAGAAATGTGGGACCTACCTGCGCTGTGGGACAAAAAATGAGGGACCTGTCTGCGCTGTGGGACAATAAATGAGGGACCTGTCTGCGCTGTGGGACAATAAATGAGGGACCTGTCTGCGCCGTGAGACAACAAATGAGGGACCTACCTGTGCTGTGGGACAATAAATGAGGGACCTACCTGGGCTGTGGGACAATAAATGAGGGACCTAGCTGCGCTGTGGGACAATAAATGAGGGTTCTGTCTGCGCTGTGGGACAACAAATGAGGGACCTGTCTGCGCTGTGGGACAATAAATGAGGGACCTACCTGCACTGTGGGACAATAAATGAGGGACCTACCTGCACTGGGACAATAAATGAGGGACCTACCTGGGCTGTGGGACAATAAATGAGGGACCTGCCTGGGCTGTGGGACAATAAATGAGGGACCTAGCTGCACTGTGGGACAATAAATGAGGGACCTGTCTGCGCTGTGGGACAACAAATGAGGGACCTACCTGCGCTGTGGGACAACAAATGAGGGACCTACCTGCGCTTTGGGACAATAAATGAGGAACCTGCCTGGGCTGTGGGACAATAAATGAGGTACCTAGCTGCGCTGTGGGACAATAAATGAGAGACCTGTCTGCGCTGTGGGACAACAAATGAGGGACCTACCTGCACTGTGGGACAATAAATGAGGGCCCTACCTGCGCTGTGGAAAAATAAATGTGGGACCTACCTGTGCTTTGGGACAACAAATGAGGGACCTACCTACGCTGTGGGACAACGAATGAGGGACCTACTTGCGCTGTGGGACAATAAATGAGGGACCTACCTGGGCTGTGGGACAGTAAATGAGGGACCTGTCTGCGCTGTGGGACAATAAATGAGGGACCTACCTGCGCTGTGGAACAATAAATGAGGGACCTAGCTGCACTGTGGGATAATAAATGAGGTACCTAGCTGCTCTGTGGGACAACAAATGAGGGACTTACCTGTGCTGTGGGACAATAAATGAGGGACCTACCTGGGCTGTGCGACAGTAAATGAGTGACCTACCTGCGCTGTGGGACAATAAATGAGTGACCTGTCTGCGCTGTGGGACAACAAATTAGGGACCTGTCTGCGCTGCGGGACAATAAATGAGGACCTACCTGCACTGTGGGACAATAAATGAGGTACCTACCTGCACTGGGACAATAAATGAGGGACCTACCTGGGCTGTGGGACAATAAATGAGGGACCTACCTGGGCTGTGGGACAATAAATGAGGAACCTGTCTGCGCTGTGGGACAACAAATGAGGGACCTGTCTGTGCTGTGGGACAATAAATGAGGGACCTACCTGGGCTGTGGGACAAAAAATGAGGGACCTGCCTGGGCTGTGGGACAATAAATGAGGGACCTAGCTGCGCTGTGGGACAATAAATGAGGGACCTGTCTGCGCTGTGGGACAACAAATGAGGAACCTACCTGCGCTGTGGGACAACAAATGAGGGACCTACCTGCGCTTTGGGACAATAAATGAGGGACCTGCCTGGGCTGTGGGACAATAAATGAGGTACCTAGCTGCGCTGTGGGACAATAAATGAGGGACCTGTCTACGCTGTTGGACAATAAATGAGGGACCTGTCTGCGCTGTGGGACAACAAATGAGGTACCTACCTGCGCTGTGGGACAACAAATGAGGGACCTACCTGTGCTGTATGACAATAAATGAGGGAGCTACCTGGGCTGTGGGACAATAAATGAGGGACCTACCTGGGCTGTGGGACAATAAATGAGGGAGCTACCTAGTCTGTGGGACAAGAAATGAGGGACCTACCTGGGCTGTGGGACAATAAATGAGGGACATACCTGCGCTGTGGGACATAAAAATGAGGGACCTGTCTGCGCTGTGGGAAAATAATGAGGGACCTGTCTGCGCTGTGGGACAACAAATGAGGGACCTACCTGCGCTGTGGGACAATAAATGAGGGACCTACCTGCGCTGTGGGACAATAAATGAGGGACCTACCTGGGCTGTGGGACAATAAATGAGGACCTACCTGCGCTGTGGGACAATAAATGAGGGACCTACCTGCGCTGTGGGACAACAAATGAGGGACCTACCTGCACTGTGGGAAAATAAATGAGGGACCTGTCTGTGCTGTGGGACAATAAATGAGGGACCTACCTGCGCTGTGGGACAATAAATGAGGGACCTGTCTGCACTGTGGGACAATAAATGAGGGACCTACCTGCGCTGTGGGAAAATAAATGAGGGACCTACCTGCGCTGTGGGACACAAATGAGGGACCTACCTGCGCTGTGGGACAATAAATGAGGGACCTACTTGCGCTGTGGGACAATAAATGAGGGACCTACCTGCGCTGTGGGACATAAATGAGGGACCTGTCTGCGCTGTGGGACAATAAATGAGGGACCTGTCTGCGCTGTGGGACAACAAATGAGGGACCTACCTGCACTGTGGGACAATAAATGAGGGACCTGTCCTGTGCTGTGGGACAATAAATGAGGGACCTACCTGCCTGTGGGACAATAAATGAGGGACCTACCTGTGCTGTGGAACAATAAATGAGGGACCTACCTGCAGCTGTGGACAAAAAATGAGGGACCTACCTGGGCTGTGGGACAATAAATGAGGGACCTGCCTGCGCTGTGGGACAATAAATGAGGGACCTACCTGCGCTGTGGGACAATAAATGAGGGACCTACCTGCGCTGTGGGACAACAAATGAGGGACCTACCTGCGCTGTGGGACAACAAATGAGGGACCTACCTGCGCTGTGGGACAATAAATGAGGGACCTGTCTGTGCTGTGGGACAACAAATGAGGGACCTACCTGCGCTGTGGGACAATAAATGAGGGACCTACCTGGGCTGTGGGACAATAAATGAGGGACCTACCTGCGCTGTGGGACAATAAATGAGGGACCTACCTGCGCTGTGGGACAACAAATGAGGGACCTACCTGCACTGTGGGACAATAAATGAGGGACCTACCTGCACTGTGGGACAATAAATGAGGAACCTACCTGCGCTGTGGGAAATAATTAGGGACCTACCTGCGCTGTGGAACAATAAATGAGGGACATACCTGCGCTGTGGGACAATAAATGTGGGACCTACCTGCGCTGTGGGACAACAAATGAGGGACCTACCTGCACTGTGGGACAACAAATGAGGGACCTACCTGCGCTGTGGGACAACAAATGAGGGACCTACCTGCGCTGTGGGACAATAAATGAGGGACCTGTCTGTGCTGTGGGACAACAAATGAGGGACCTGTCTGCGCTGTGGGACAATAAATGAGGGACCTACCTGCACTGTGGGACAATAAATGAGGGACCTACCTGCACTGTGGGACAATAAATGAGGGACCTACCTGGGCTGTGGGACAATAAATGAGGGACCTGCCTTGGCTGTGGGACAATAAATGAGGGACCTAGCTGCGCTGTGGGACAATAAATGAGGGACCTGTCTGCGCTGTGGGACAACAAATGAGGGACCTACCTGCGCTGTGGGACAACAAATGAGGGACCTACCTGCACTGTGGGACAATAAATGAGGGACCTGTCTGTGCTGTGGGACAACAAATGAGGGACCTACCTGCGCTGTGGGACAATAAATGAGGGACCTACCTGCGCTGTGGGACAATAAATGAGGGACCTACCTGCGCTGTGGGACAATAAATGAGGGACCTACCTGCGCTGTGGGACAACAAATGAGGGACCTACCTGCACTGTGGGACAATAAATGAGGGACCTACCTGCACTGTGGGACAATAAATGAGGGACCTACCTGCACTGTGGAAAATAAATGAGGGACCTACCTGCGCTGTGGGACAATAAATGAGGGACCTACCTGCGCTGTGGGACAATAAATGAGGGACCTACCTGCGCTGTGGGACAACAAATGAGGGACCTACCTGCACTGTGGGACAACAAATGAGGGACCTACCTGCGCTGTGGGACAATAAATGAGGGACCTGTCTGCGCTGTGGGACAATAAATGAGGGACCTGTCTGCGCTGTGGGACAATAAATGAGGGACCTACCTGCGCTGTGGGACAATAAATGAGGGACCTACCTGCGCTGTGGGACAATAAATGAGGGACATACCTGCGCTGTGGGACAATAAAAGAGGGACCTGTCTGCACTGTGGGAAAATAAATGAGGGAC
Source organism: Leptobrachium leishanense (assembly GCA_009667805.1). Classification (NCBI taxonomy): domain Eukaryota; kingdom Metazoa; phylum Chordata; class Amphibia; order Anura; family Megophryidae; genus Leptobrachium; species Leptobrachium leishanense. Next base: position 534,054,176 of record CM019063.1, on the reverse strand, counting down.
CTGTCTGCGCTGTGGGGCAACAAATGAGAGATCTACCTGCACTGTGGAACAACAAATGAGGGACCAACCTGCGCTGTGGGACAATAAATGAGGGACCTGCCTGGGCTGTGGGACAATAAATGAGGGACCTACCTGCGCTGTGGGACAATAAATGAGGGACCTGCCTGCGCTGTGGGACAATAAATGAGGGACCTACCTGCACTGTGGGATAATAAATGAGGGACCTGTCTGTGCTGTGGGACAATAAATGAGGGACCTGTCTGCGCTGTGGGACAATAAATGAGGGACCTGTCTGCACTGTGGGACAATAAATGAGGGACCTAGCTGCGCTGTGGGAAAATAAATGTGGGACCTACCTGTGCTTTGGGACAACAAATGAGGGACCTACCTGCGCTGTGGGACAACAAATGAGGGACCTACTTGCGCTGTGGGACAGTAAATGAGGGACCTACCTGGGCTGTGGGACAGTAAATGAGGGACCTGTCTGCGCTGTGGGACAATAAATGAGGGACCTGTCTGCGCTGTGGGACAACAAATGAGGGACCTACCTGCACTGTGGGATAATAAATGAGGGACCTGTCTGTGCTGTGGGACAACAAATGAGGGACCTACCTGCTCTGTGGGATAATAAATGAGGGACCTACTTGTGCTGTGGAACAATAAATGAGGGACCTACCTGCACTGTGGGACAATAAATGAGGGACCTACCTGGGCTGTGGGACAATAAATGAGGGACCTGCCTTGGCTGTGGGACAATAAATGAGGGACCTAGCTGCGCTGTGTGGACAATAAATGAGGGACCTACTGCGCTGTGGGACAACAAATGAGGGACCTACCTGCGCTGTGGACAATAAATGAGGGATCTACCTGCGCTGTGGAACAATAAATGAGGGACCTACCTGCGCTGAGGGACAATAAATGTGGGACCTACCTACTCTGTGGGACAAAAAATGAGGGACCTACCTGCACTGTGGGACAACAAATGAGGGACCTACTTGCGCTGTGGGACAATATATGAGGGACCTACCTGGGCTGTGGGACAATAAATGAGGGACCTACCTGCGCTGTGGGACAATAAATGAGGGACCTGTCTGCGCTGTGGGACAACAAATGAGGGACCTGTCTGCGCTGTGGGACAATAAATGAGTGACCTACCTGCGCTGTGAGACAATAAATGTGGGACCTACCTGCGCTGTGGGACAATAAATGAGGGACCTACCTGGGCTGTGCGACAATAAATGAGGGACCTACCTGCGCTGTGGGACAACAAATGAGGGACCTACCTGCACTGTGGGACAATAAATGAGGGACCTACCTGCGCTGTGGAACAATAAATGAGGGACCTGCCTGCATTGTGGGACAATAAATGTGGGACCTACCTGCGCTGTGGGACAACTACTGAGGGACCTACCTGCACTGTGGGACAATAAATGAGGGACCTACCTGCACTGTGGGACAATAAATGAGGGACCTACCTGCACTGTGGGAAAATAAATTAGGGACCTACCTGCGCTGTGGAACAATAAATGAGGGACCTACCTGCGCTGTGGGACAAGAAATGTGGGACCTGTCTGCGCTGTGGGACAACAAATGAGGGACCTACCTGCGCTGTGGGACAACAAATGAGGGACCTACCTGTGCTGTGGGACAATAAATGAGGGACCTACCTGCGCTGTGAAACAATAAATGAGGGACCTGCCTGCGTTGTGGGACAATAAATGTGGGACCTACCTGCTCTGTGGGACAATAAATGAGGGACCTACCTGCGCTGTGGAACAATAAATGAGGGACCTGCCTGCGTTGTGGGACAATAAATGTGGGACCTACCTGCGCTGTGGGACAACAAATAAGGGACCTACCTGCACTGTGGGACAATAAATGAGGGACCTACCTGCGCTGTGGAACAATAAATGAGGGACCTGCCTGCGTTGTGGGACAATAAATGTGGGACCTACCTGCACTGTGGGACAACAAATGAGGGACCTACCTGCACTGTGGGATAATAAATGAGGGACCTGTCTGTGCTGTGGGACAACAAATGAGGGACCTACCTGCTCTGTGGGACAATAAATGAGGGACCTACTTGTGCTGTGGAACAATAAATGAGGGACCTGCCTGCGTTGTGGGACAATAAATGTGGGACCTACCTGCGCTGTGGGACAACAAATGAGGGACCTACCTGCACTGTGGGACAATAAATGAGGGACCTACCTGCACTGTGGGACAATAAATGAGAAACCTACCTGCACTGTGGGAAAATAAATTAGGGACCTACCTGCGCTGTGGAACAATAAATGAGGGACATACCTGCGCTGTGGGACAAGAAATGTGGGACCTACCTGCGCTGTGGGACAACAAATGAGGGACCTACCTGCACTGTGGGACAACAAATGAGGGACCTACCTGCGCTGTGGGACAACAAATAAGGGACCTACCTGTGCTGTGGGACAATAAATGAGGGACCTGTCTGTGCTGTGGGACAACAAATGAGGGACCTGTCTGCGCTGTGGGACAATAAATGAGGTACCTACCTGCACTGTGGGACAATAAATGAGGGACCTACCTGCACTGTGGGACAATAAATGAGGGACCTACCTGCGCTGTGGAACAATAAATGAGGGACCTACCTGTGCTGTGGGACAATAAATGTGGGACCTACCTGCGCTGTGGGACAACAAATGAGGGACCTACCTGCACTGTGGGACAACAAATGAGGGACCTACTTGCGCTGTGGGACAATATATGAGGGACCTACCTGGGCTGTGGGACAATAAATGAGGGACCTACCTGCGCTGTGGGACAATAAATGAGGGACCTGTCTGCGCTGTGGGACAACAAATGAGGGACCTGTCTGCGCTGTGGGACAATAAATGAGGGACCTACCTGCGCTGTGAGACAATAAATGTGGGACCTACCTGCGCTGTGGGACAATAAATGAGGGACCTACCTGGGCTGTGCGACAATAAATGGGGGACCTACCTGCACTGTGGGACAACAAATGAGGGACCTACCTGCACTGTGGGACAATAAATGAAGGACCTACCTGCGCTGTGGAACAATAAATGAGGGACCTGCCTGCGTTGTGGGACAATAAATGTGGGACCTACCTGCGCTGTGGGACAATTAATGAGGCACCTACCTGCGCTGTGGGACAACAAATGAGGGACCTACCTGCACTGTGGGACAATAAATGAGGGACCTACCTGCGCTGTGGGACAACAGATGAGGGACCTACCTGCACTGTGGGACAACAAATGAGGGACCTACCTGTGCTGTGGGAAAATAAATGTGGGACCTACCTGCGCTGTGGGACAATAAATGAGGGACCTACCTGGGCTGTGCGACAATTAATGAGGCACCTACCTGCGCTGTGGGACAACAGATGAGGGACCTACCTGCACTGTGGGACAATAAATGAGGGACCTACCTGCGCTGTGGAACAATAAATGAGGGACCTACCTGCGCTGTGGGACAAGAAATGTGGGACCTACCTGCCCTGTGGAACAATAAATGAGGGACCTACCTGCGCTGTGAGACAATAAATGAGGGACCTACCTGCGCTGTGGACAATAAATGTGGGACCTACCTGCGCTGTGGAACAATAAATGAGGGACCTACCTGCGCTGTGAGACAATTAATGAGGGACCTACCTGCGCTGTGACAACAAATGAGGGACCTACCTGCGTTGTGGGACAATAAATGAGGGACCTACCTGCGCTGTGGAACAATAAATGAGGGACCTACCTGCGCTGTGGGACAAGAAATGTGGGACCTACCTGCCCTGTGGAACAATAAATGAGGGACCTACCTGCGCTGTGAGACAATAAATGAGGGACCTACCTGCGCTGTGGGACAAGAAATGTGGGACCTACCTGCGCTGTGGAACAATAAATGAGGGACCTACCTGCGCTGTGAGACAATAAATGAGGGACCTACCTGCGCTGTGGGACAACAAATGAGGGAACTACCTGCGCTGTGGGACAACAAATGAGGGACCTACTTGCGCTGTGGGACAATATATGAGGGATCTACCTTGGCTGTGGGACAATAAATGAGGGACCTACCTGCGCTGTGGGACAATAAATGAGGGACCTGTCTGCGCTGTTGCACAACAAATGAGGGACCTGTCTGCGCTGTGGGACAATAAATGAGGGACCTACCTGCGCTGTGAGACAATAAATGTGGGACCTACCTGCGCTGTGGAACAATAAATGAGGGACCTGCCTGCGCTGTGGGACAATAAATGAGGGACCTGTCTGCGCTGTGGGACAACAAATGAGGGACCTACCTGCGCTGTGGGAGAACAAATGAGGGACCTACCTGTGCTGTGGGACAATAAATGAGGGACCTACCTGCGCTGTGGAACAATAAATGAGGGACCTGCCTGCGTTGTGGGACAATAAATGTGGGACTTACCTGCGCTGTGGGACAACAAATGAGGGACCTACCTGCACTGTGGGACAATAAATGAGGGACCTACCTGCGCTGTGGGACAATAAATGAGGGACCTACCTGCACTGTGGGACAATAAATGAGGGACATACCTGCGCTGTGGAACAATAAATGAGGGACCTACCTGCGCTGTGGGACAAGAAATGTGGGACCTACCTGCGCTGTGGGACAACAAATGAGGGACCTACCTGCACTGTGGGACAACAAATGAGGGACCTACCTGCACTGTGGGACAACAAATGAGGGACCTACCTGTGCTGTGGGACAATAAATGAGGGACCTGTCTGTGCTGTGGGACTACAAATGAGGGACCTGTCTGCGCTGTGGGACAATAAATGAGGGACCTACCTGCACTGTGGGACAATAAATGAGGGACCTACCTGCACTGTGGGACAATAAATGAGGGACCTACCTGTGCTGTGGAACAATAAATGAGGGACCTACCTGCGCTGTGGGACAATAAATGAGGGACCTACCTGCGCTGTGGGACAACAAATGAGGGACCTACCTGCGCTGTGGGACAACAAATGAGGGACCTAATTGCGCTGTGGGACAATATATGAGGGACCTACCTGGGCTGTGGAACAATAAATGAGGGACCTACCTGCGCTGTGGGACAAGAAATGTGGGACCTACCTGCGCTGTGGGACAATAAATGAGGGACCTACCTGGGCTGTGCGACAATAAATGAGGGACCTACCTGCGATGTGGGACATTAAATGAGGGACCTGTCTGTGCTGTGGGACAATAAATGAGGAACCTGTCTACGCTGTGGGACAATAAATGAGGGACCTGTCTGCACTGTGGGACAATAAATGAGGGACCTACCTGCGCTGTGGGACAACAAATGAGGGACCTACCTGTGCTGTGGGACAATAAATGAGGGACCTACCTGTGCTGTGGGACAATAAATGAGGGACCTACCTGCGCTGTGGAACAATAAATGAGGGACCTGCCTGCACTGTGGGACAATAAATGAGGCACCTGTCTGCGCTGTGGGACAACAAATGAGGGACCTACCTGCGCTGTGGGACAACAAATGAGGGACCTACCTGCGCTGTGGAACAATAAATGAGGGACCTGCCTGCGCTGTGGGACAATAAATGTGGGACCTACCTGCGCTGTGGGACAACAAATGAGGGACCTACCTGCACTGTGGGACAATAAATGAGGGACCTGTCTGCGCTGTGGGACAACAAATGAGGGACCTACCTGCGCTGTGGGACAACAAATGAGGGACCTACCTGCGCTGTGGAACAATAAATGAGGGACCTGCCTGCGCTGTGGGACAATAAATGTGGGACCTACCTGCGCTGTGGGACAACAAATGAGGGACCTACCTGCACTGTGGGACAATAAATGAGGGACCTACCTGCAATGTGGGACAATAAATGATGGACCTACCTGCGCTGTGGGACAATAAATGAGGGACCTACCTGTGCTCTGGGACAATAAATGAGGGACCTGTCTGTGCATTGGGACAGCAAATGAGGGACCTACCTGCGCTGTGGGATAATAAATGACATCTGCCGGGGCTCAGGAAATGGTGGGGCAAGCTTCCAGCTTGCCAAAGATGCCATGAGAGCCGACGAGGGAGGTAAGTATCGGCGAGAGGAAGGTTAGGAGACCGCTGACTTACCATGTACATCTGCGGGTCTAAAGGAGAGCTGTGGCCATGACATACATGGTAGGGGTTACATATAATTATATACCAAGTAACAGACATACATAATCATTGACTACTTACCCTTAGATCCTCTGAAATAATGACCCCTAAATCCAAACCCTCAGATGTTGAGGTTAGGACTGTATCAAATATTCTATATTCAGCCCTTGGGTTTTTACGTCCCAGGTGCATTATCTTGCACTCATCCACATTAAAACTCAATTGCCACAGCTCCGACCATTTTTTTAGTTTACCTAAATCATTTGTCATTTGGCTGATCCCTCCAGGAACGTCAACCCTGTTGCAAATCTTTGTGTCATCAGCAAAAATACATACTTTTCCATTAATACCTTCTGCAATATCACTAATAAAAATATTAAATAGAATGGGTCCAAGTACTGACCCCTGAGGTACCCCACTGGTAACAAGACCTTGCGCCAAATAAACTCCATTTACCACAACCCTCTGTTGTCTGTCACTCAGTCATTGGCTAATCCATTCAACAATATTGGAATCCAAGCTCAAAGATTGCAATTTATTGATAAGCCTTCTATGCGGAACAGTATCAAAAGCCTTACTGAAATCTAAATAAGCAATGTCTACTGCACCACCTGTGTCTATTATTTTTGTTACCCAATCAAAAAAATCAATAAGATTAGTTTGGCATGATCTCCCTGAGGTAAACCCATGTTGTTTCTGATCCTGTAATCTATGTGTTTTTAGATGTTCAACAATCCTTTCCTTTAACATGGTTTCCATTAATTTCCCCACTACTGACATAAGACTAACTGGCCTATAGTTCCCAGATTCCTCCCTACTACCCTTCTTGTGAATGGGCACAACATTTGCTAATTTCCAGTCTTCTGGGACGACTCCCGTTAACAAGGATTGGTTAAATAAATCTGTTAATGGTTTTGCTATTACATCACTGGGCTCTTTTAATAATTTAGGGTGGATCCCATCAGGCCCCATTGATTAATTTGTCTTTACTTTAGACAGCTGCTGGAGAACATCCTCCTCTGTAAACTGATATGTAATTGTCTCGTTAGTGTTTCCTCCTAACTGAGGTCCCTTTCCTTCCTTTTCTTCTGCAAAGACTGAACAAAAATATTCATTGAGGCAGTCAGCGAGACTTTTATCCTCTTCTACATACCTTCCTTCCTTTGTTTTTAATCTAACTAATCCTTGTTTTACTTTTCTTTTCTCGTTTATGTATCTAAAAAATGTTTTGTCCCCCTTTTTTACTGACTGAGCTATTTTCTCTTCTGCGTGTGCTTTGGAAGCTCTTATAAATTGCTTTGCCTCTTTCTGCCTAATCTTATAGGTTTGCCTATCTTCTTCACTCTGAGTTGTTTTATAATTATTGAATGCTGTCTTTTTGTTCTTCACTATTTTGGCCACTTCTGCAGAGTACCACAGTGGTTTCTTCCCTTTTTTGTTTTTGCTAACAAGTCGAATGCAGTTGCCTGTGGCCTTCAATAATGCTTCCTTTAAATATTCAGAGAGCAGTGAAAAGCAGGAGAATGGCTGGAGAATGGAAAATTCTATGTCAAAATAGCCGATTTGGAAAGTGAGATGAATGGAAGAATTTTTCTGGTTTGGCTATTTTGACCTAGAATTTTCCATTCTCCAGTCATTCTCCTGCTTTTCACCTCTCTCTGAATAACCCTGTATGTTGGCAAAAAAATTAAATTACTTTGCACGACTCCAGAATCAGTCCAGATCACGTTTACTAGATATCGGGGCCTCTGCAGGTTATTAGGAAAATTGCACATACTCTATCTTGGTAGAGAAGGGGTTAAAGCACTCTCCAGATAGTGGAAATACCATAAGATTGTCGTATTTAGGGAAGAGATGAAGACTGAGGCCAAAGCAAAGTATTGAATATAAATCTGTCAGATTATGGGGGGGGTTAAAATAAATGATTAAAATTCTGACGGACACTAGAACAGCTGTATTGGCTACGAGCCGCTGTGTCTTCAGTGACCGTAACATGTACACAGAGCCAGCATGCCCATAGACATGTTAACAGATCTTTGCCACAGCAATATGACCTCAATTCGCAGACCTTTATTTATAGTTAGCATATATCTTGTACCTATTCATCCGGGGGGGGTGGCGTTTTTGTCTCTTTGTCTTCATCCACTTTATGTTTTTCTGAATTGACTTTTATATCTTCAAAAAATAAATCAGATGATATGAATAAACCTAAGCTGAGATTTACCCCTTTCAGAGCCGAGATCGAGATTACTCTGGACTTCAAAGGCACCATCATGCACCTATATCGAGTTACCTCGATCTGCAGCTGTGAAGGACAAAAGCAAATAAAGTTAGTTTGCTACAAATTGTATTTGCTTTTGGGCTCCAGAAGGTGCCCCCAAGTTTCTAGCCCTGTAGGCATAATGCTCAAGTTTCTAAAACTATTTAACCCCTTTACTACCAAGATCAAGATATCTAGGGCTTCAAAGGAACCATCAGGTGCCCGATATCGACATATCTCGATCTGCAGCTCTACAGTCCAAAAGCTAATGAAATGCATTTGCTGTGAATTAATTTTGCTTGCTTTTGGGCTGCAGAAGATGCCCCCAAAGTTTTAGCACTATGTAAAATCAGCTTACTGAATGTCCTGACATCAGACATTCAGCAAGCCGATACAGTTGCAGCTCATGTTTCCTACAAAGGCTGTTACTCAATTTGGCAGTAGTTGGCACCATCTACTGCTCAAATATGTTAGTACAGTAAGAAATTAATTGGAAATATGCAAAATTACTTCTTACTGTATAATTAACGACTTGGCTGCTAAGGACGCGCTCAGCGCGTCCTGCCAAGTGCACCTCCTCTGCTATGGACGCGCTGAGCGCATCCTAGCACAGGAGGCAGCAATTGGCCGGGATTCCAGCTGATTGCTGGCCCCCCTGGTGCGGGCTGACATCTTGGATGTCAGCCCGGCACTCCGGCGGCGCGATGACATCTATTTCAGGTGCCCCCCTGCGAGTGCGGAGGAGGTGCCTGAAAGGGAGGGGGGAGGACCTCTCCCTCTCGATCGCCGGGGTCCAGCGGCTAAAGGCTGCCCTTCCAAACCGTGCCTGGCTATAACCCCTTGGGTGCCGGATCACGATTCGGCACCGAAAAGCGCCGAACAGTGATCCTCTCCTGGAGCTGGCCAACATCTTGGATGTCGGCCAAGCTTCCGGGAACTACCCCTGATGACTGGCGTCATCGTGCATAGTGCGATGACGTCAGTCCTGGAGTTAACCCCTAGTTGCCACCAATGGTGGAGATAAAAACATAAATATATATTGTTAATGCTGCAATATTGTTCCCATTTCAATTATAATGTGAACAATGATGCTGCACTAATGATTTTTGTATGGGGTGTGTTTGTTAAAAATCACGTAATTTCCCTCCTAAAAAAATGTAACGAGACCCCATTTCTCAGTTTTTTAACAAGCGCAACCCATAGAAAATATAACCGCGAATGCATGAATGTTAAAATGTGAAAAAAAAACACTTTACACATTGTAAATTTTAGAAAATTCTAATTTTATTGCATGTTTTGTTATAATATACAGACAGGACATGATGTATACATATAATAATGACATATTATGAATCTGCCGAGTCTGCCGGAAAGAACGATATATTATATGTCTGGGTCATATACTAAAATAAGCCTTAAAAACACGCTTAAACATGATGAGCGAAACCAGTAAAAATTAGCTCAGTGCACAGGCGTGAAATGTCTCAGCAGCGAAAGGGTTAATAAAAAAATATAATTTTTTTTAAAAAAAAATGGTTCCCAGCAATTTTTTTTTTTTAAAATCACTTAATGAAGAGGTTAAAATCAACTGATGAATACCCTGACATATCTGGCTTTCAGCAGCCAATGCATGGAGCGATGAGCTGCAGCTCAAACTAGTGTAACTCCATTTGATCAGCAGATTGCACCATCTGCCTTCCAAATAGATTATTACAGTAAGGAATACACTGGGAATATTCCCAAATACTTCTTACTGTATAATCAATTAAAAATGATTTTTCACAAAAACACTGGTTCCTGACAATGTTTTTTTGGAAAATCACTTGTTAGTGAAGGGGTTAAACAGTATAATATTTTTGTAGTCATTATTTATTTTTTTTACTTTTTGATTGTATCCTTGTAAAACAAACCGGCACGACATTTTTAGCCAACTGTTCATAAAGTGTCAGATTTTTTGAAGTTGAAAAAAATATATATTTAATTTCTTGAAGGAGAAATCTTTAATAAAAAAAACATATTAAAAATAAGGTATTTGGATACCAAAACATTTATTATTTCTTTTATTTGAAAATCAACAATATAGAGAAATAATATTTTCCCTTTCACTATTTTTTTTTTTACAAACGACACAATTCTGCATTAGTAAATGTAAATATATTCTACTTTATTAATCTTATTTGATTAATGTAGCTATTTAACTTATTTGTCTGCTGGACATGACAGCTGTACTCGCACGCAGAACCTTTACTTGTAAGATAAGATAAGATTTAAGAATCAGCCTTTGCTAAAGGCAAGGAAATGGTTAACTCCCAAAGGAAAATGTCAGTCACTTCTCTTTTTCTTTTTTTTTTCGCCGTCTGTATGAACATCGGCTGTTTAACCATTCTGGCCTCTGTTCACTGTTAATACAAAGACGTTACAGCGCCGCTGCTCTAATCACGTAACTGCTGGCGGGAGGATTCCCTCAGGGACTGGCGTCTTTGTAATGTTACAAGAGATAAAAAAAGAAAAGGAAACGCAATATGGATTCACGACTTTATTGTAAAGAAATTTGATTGACAACAATATTAACAACAACAAATATTCTTTTAGGACTCATCACTGACATCACACATAATTATATATGAACATATGTGCGACGAAGTCACAACTCACACAGTCAAGAACAATAAATAAATGGATAAATGAAAAATGCTTGATAACATTATATATATTTATATATTAACCCATTCAGGCAAATAACATGACATGAAAATTACAAAATAAAGATTAAAGGAGTTATTCAGAGAGCACAGAAATGTCGCCGACATTCCATTGCTCAGTCGTTCCCCGCACTTCCCTGCACTTCAGGGAATCAAAGTTCCCCACCATGTGGTGAAGTCAGCATTCACACAGGGTCCCCGTAGTGCAGGTAAAACCCGCCGCAAACCTGCCGCAAACCTGCCGCAATCCTTCCGGAAAAACTACGCCACACACGCCGGAAAAAGCCAACGAGCTGCCAATCATAGTGCGGAGCAGTCACCGGAAAAAGCTGACGAGCTGATGAACGGGTAAAAAAAAAACCGGTACGCTTGAAAGTGTCAAAATTGCAAAACGACTACCGAACGAAAATGTCTGGAATTTACATATAAGATCCTATGAATGATAATAAAAAGGTCTGTTACAGAAAAAAGAAAAATCAATTTAAAAAAAAAAACAGAAAAAAAGTTTGCCAAAAAAGTCATGAAAAATGCCTAAGGCTAGGGTCAGACGAACGCAGTGCGAACGCGCGTGCAGGCGCACTTAATTACGGCCGTAGTAGCAGCAAGTGCCAGGCAATGACGGCCAATATACGAAGTACGGTCGCACAAAAGTCCGGCTGCGCAACGCAAGTGGAAAACGAACGCATTTTGTCGAGAACGTAAAACCTCTAGTACGGTCGTACAGAGTGCGCTGCGTCCGCTAGCGGCGTGTGTGCGTGAATTGGAGACGTCAGACACTGCTCATGTCCGGCCAACATAACGTCCAGATGCACAAAGTGTTTTATTGATGATCCGTACAAAATCACGAACGCAAATGCGCATCGTATGACCGCTATCGCGTACTCCGTGAAAAAATGCGCCCATTCATTCGAACGCACTTTTTCACAGACAACGTGAAAATGCGTTCGTCTGACCCTAGCCTTAAATATCCTAAAAAAATCTATAAAGAGACTTTTTGCTGCAGATTAAAAAATAAACAGTTTGTTAGATATTGTATTAAAACATGAATATTTTTAACATTGAAGCCTATGGGATTCGCCTGAATAAAGCTGCCGAATGAAACCACTGAACAGCAGGGCATTTCACTGACATTTCTTTGCTGTTCAATGTGAATAGATTAACCATTGCTTCTCTATCAATGCCCTCAAACAGGCACCGTACGTGCAGGTAATTTGCCAAAATTTTGCAAACTACCCACTCGCTGAATAGCCAAATGGCCCCAAAATATCACCGTACGCTGAATTTTAGCATCCAGTCACATTTCGGCGACATTTCGGACCTCTCTGAATAACCCCTTAAGTTTTCATATAAGGTCTATATTTAAAGACATTAAACACACTTTTGTATTTTGGACATTTAAGCGAGTTTCAATCTGAAAATTTGGTTCAAATTGAAACCCCTGGGCCTGAAAGGGTTAAAGACTGAAGTGATTTACCTGAAAAAAGCAAAAATCATTGAATGATCACACAAAAAGTCACTAATGCATTAAAACTCAAAGGGAAAATTATTGATAACATAATCTGAATATTAAAATATTACAAAAGTAAAAAACAAAATAATAATTTCAAAATAATATTCAAAATGACAGATAAAGGTTTTTTTTATTTCTTTTGTTGCATATAATCCATATAATAAAGTGAGCTGTATTTATTAATGCACTTTATAAATCTCACTGATAAAGAGTTATGAGGCTCGAGATCCAATTCTCAGCATTTCACATTGAAAAAGAGGTGGAAACTAAAAATGTGTAAATAATAAAATATACCTCAATGCTGCATATATATATATATATATATATATGGGTGGACATGTTTTTTAATTAGAATATGCCCGTCATATGTAAATGAAACTCATGGACTCATTCAATAACCAAAGGTCTTACGTTGAAAAATTGTTGGATTTAGATCGACAAACGTCCGGGCACTACACATGGTTATTCAGAGATCATTGAAATGTCACCGACATTTCAGTGCTCTCCCCATTCCCCGCACTTTGGCTAGTCTGATTCGCCGACCCTGCAGTGAATTCAGCATTCACCGCAGGGTCCCTGAAGTGCAGGGAAAATCCACCAAATGCATCTAAAAAACTGTCGAAATCCAACAAATCAATTGGAAAAAAGGTCTGTTACAGAAAGAAAAACGCCATTTAACAAAACCGGAAAAAAAATTGCCCAAAAGATCCTGAAAAATGCCTAGAAAATCCTAAATAAACGAAGAGACGTTTTGCTGCAAATGAAAATAATAAGCCCGTGTCAGACGAACACAATGATCACGTCCGTGTTGCAGCACAGTTAAACGTCTGTCGTAGCATAGAATCATGATCAATAGAAACCCACACACTAAGTGTGTCCGCACCGAACTGCGCATGCACAATGCACGTGGCAAAGGGACGCAAGCTAGACAAGAACGTAAAACCGCTAGGACGGACATGCAGAGTGCACATTGTCTGCGTAGCATTCTGTGTACGTGATGATACAAAGTCAGACGGACCACATTTGCGACGTCCAGCACCTTGACGCACACAATGGCTTTTCATATCATGTACCAATTTTTATCATTTTTCATATTATTTTTGTTTCCCATTATTCCCTTTTTTTACGTCTGCCAAGAAAAACGAACTGTGCGGTGTCTACCGTGTCGTCCGTCAGAACGTACAACTGTTGTGCAAGCATGCACAGTGCGCTCACACTGCGTTCGTCTGACCCTAGCCTAAATGGTTAAATAAAGATTTCAGAAACCACTGAACATCAGGGCATTTCACTGACATTTCTCTGCTGTTCAGTGTTTTCTGAACAGATTAACCATTGCTTCTCTATAGGGATTTCACTGCCGCCGAACAGGCACCGTATTTCGCTGTCAATACGTCAATAACTGGCAAATCGCCATCTTTTTGAACAGCCGTATAGCCATGAAATTGCACCTTACGGGGAAATTCAACGTTCTGTGCAATTCAGTGGCCAATTCGGTGCTCTCTGAATAAACCCTTTAATGTGAATCTAAAGCGAACGTCTAAATACATTTTAATTTTACATAAGGTTTTTTACCATAAATGTACAAATAGCATAATCTATGGTAAGTGTGGTATGTATGGTAAAGTGTGGTATGTATGGTAAGTGTAGTATGTATGGTAAGTGTGGTATGTATGGTAAGTGTGGTATGTATGGTAAGTGTGGTATGTATGGTAAGTGTAGTATGTATGGTAAGTGTAGTATGTATGGTAAGTGTGGTATGTATGGTAAGTGTAGTATGTATGGTAAGTGTGGTATGTATGGTAAAGTGTGGTATGTATGGTAAGTGTAGTATGTATGGTAAGTGTGGTATGTATGGTAAGTGTGGTATGTATGGTAAGTGTAGTATATATGGTAAGTGTAGTATGTATGGTAAGTATAGTATGTATGGTAAGTGTGGTAAGTGTAGTATGTATGGTAAGTGTAGTATGTATGGTAAGTGTGTTATGTATGGTAAGTGTAGTATGTATGGTAAGTGTGTTATGTATGGTAAGTGTGTTATGTATGGTAAGTGTGGTATGTATGGTAAGTGTAGTATGTATGGTAAGTGTGGTATGTATGGTAAGTGTGGTATGTATGGGAAATGGGAAATACTGTATAATAGCTGATGATTAAGGCAATCACTCTTGGGGTTGTCCACTAACCTATCATGTAAATACACATGTATATGGTGCAGTATTCACTTTAATGAAAATATAACGAGATAAAGAAATAATTGTTAAGTATGATTAACTCCTTCTATGCGGAGGATGCGCTCAGCACGTCCTTCCGCATATACACTTGGCTGCAGAGCAAAACCGGTAAAAATGAGCTCAGCACACAGCGGTGAAATGGCTCAGCAGCGAAAGGGTTAAAATACTTTGTAAATAAACCAGATATGAGAAAATTCATAAAACATATAAATTGGGGTTTATCTGATATCGCTGACTATTACTGTGTCATCATGGAAATTTTTCTGGCAGTCACTCACACCTTATTAAAACATAGATATTTATAAAATATTTTATTTTGTAATTTTTGTATTAGTTTAATGAGTAACCTGGTAGCGGTGATATGCTTATGTGTATTTTTCTTTTTCTTAGGAGGTATTTATTTACATGAAGTGCAAAGAAGATATTTGTAATTAATTTTACATCATTTTACATAAATTCTACATTTTAGATCATCACATAATTAAATTAATTAAATTGATTAAGTCAGCCATCATTTTACAATAATTTATTTCAGTCATTTCTAAAGCATTATTTTTACTTTGAAATAAAAAAAACACACTTATTAGAAGTAAAACACAAAAAAAAACACTTTAATTTCTCTGTTATAAATTTCTGCATGACATTACAATGGGAAAAAAGTTTATTCTTTGTAAAGGACTTTGTGCTGAACGTAAAGTTAGAAAACAACAAAGTTCAGCCTTGGGATCCTAAGGGAAACCATCGCAAGCTTTTTTTTTCTCCAGGTTCATGACAGTTCATGATTATTTTCTCAGTGAATTTCACTATAATTAAAATGATGTCATGGTTCCACCATAGTAATTATTTCTCTTCCACATGAAACTCTCCAGAGACCACGGATTAATATGGTTTTCTGTGAAGCCACAAGAGAAGGAAAAGTTTCAGTTGAAAAACTTGATTGATTTATCTTATACTATAACTTTAATGTAACTTATTTTACTATAATCTATAGTATAATGAAATTGATTTTAGCTTAAAAAAATATTTTCTTATTTATTTTTCTTATTATTACTATTATTTATTTAATGTTTAATTTGTGTTAATTTTTAAACAAACTTGAATTAAATTTTATATTAAAAGTAAGTAATTTATTATTTTTCTTAAATAAAATAAGGTGATACAAATGGCTATATTTTGGAATGTAACTTAAGTAATTCAAAAACATAAAAATGCATTTAATTGAAAAATATATTACGAGCACAACAAACATTCAGTGACATATTTCAGTTAAATTATATTTTTTTAAAGTTCATTAGGCTATTTGACCATGACCTAAATGGTCAGTCTTCCTATAATAAGTGTATCAAGATATCAGGACAGGAGACACAAAAACATAACTGTGGATATACATTTACTTTAATTTAATTAATTCAATAAATACATTTTTAAATTTTAAATTCTTTTAAAGTTTAATCTAATCTAATTATTTATGTTGTTGCCTCTTATCCAACACTATTTTATTATTATTATTATTATTCAAATGAAAATAATCTGGCATTTAATTATTCTCATATTTAAGGTTTCCAATTGGAATGGAGATTGGATGCATTTTTAAAAATGTAAATGTTATTTAATTTACTTCATATATTCATAAACGGATCTTTATATATTATAATATAAAATTTGAATTGATATTGTTGCTATCACAATCATTTTACTTTATAATATAACTTTTTCTATTTTATTTAAATTTCTACAAGGAATAGAGTCAGAGCTGCACCTTTTATTAAAACCCGTAGAATTCACCTTTTTTAACTTATTTTTCTTGGTGATTTTCTGCATTGTAACATAAAAGAGATAACGTTTATTGATTCTTTAAGATGGTAAAAGTTTTGTTAGACATAAAGTTAGAAAACTACATGGATGAGTCTTGGAGTCCTGAGGGAAGACGCCTGAAAGTTTATTCTTTTCTAAGGTTGGAGGATGTTCATGGTTATTTTCTCTGTGCGTTTCACTATAATTATGATGATGTCACGGTTCCACCATTGTAATTATCTCTCTGCCGCTTGGTTTTCTCTAGAGGCCGCGCATTGATAGACTTCATTTTCAATCCACATGAGAAGGAAAAGTTTGAAGTGAAAGTGTAATTCTCTTTTCTTCTAACTTTTCTCCATCTGACTTTTATTTCATTATAGAAATGATTTAATATTAAAAAAATAAATAACTTTCACAAAGAGTTTGTTCCAGTTTCGATTTATTATGTAATAAATAATCATGGAAATATTCTGGATATTATTTGTTTCAAAATAATATAAAATAATTAGTGTGATAAATTAAAGCAAAATAATGTCACTGAATGGAATAAAGTGAATTTAATGTATATTTTATTACCTTATTTTGAAATTATTGTAAGAGGAATATAACAGACAGGTCTGAGTTTGTTTTGGTTAATAAGAAAATTAATTAAAATATTTTGCTCTAAGCATAAAGTAAACTATATCCCAAAAAAATGAAGGGGTTAATTATTTCCCTCTCACACCGCCACGTCTTGTCTTGCTGGCACACTGGTATCTTGATATAAGAAGTAACTGGATGCTCAGCTGACCAATGAGATGCTTCCCATAGAGGAGCTTTGTGACTAATCGGTGGGTGAATGGCCAATGATAACTCATGATGGGGTGGGATTCACTATGCAGCGATTTTCTCATAAATCTCATTTAGTGATATTTCGAGGGTTTCACGCTGCAGGAATATCTCAAATTTCACAGAGTGCGAAGCTCGCCCAGTGGATCCGTGAGAGGTCGCCCATCATAGGCCTTTAAAACCCCGGTGCACTGTGCGATCTCCTATACCTGGTGGACAAAATGCTGTCACTGGGAACCCCTCCCCCTTCCACATGATGCTCGGAGCAGGGAAAATATTTTTTTTTTAAATAATAATTTGCCTCCCAATGAGCCCCAAACCCCTTTTCCACATTCCAAACGTATCTTTAGTAAAAGGAATATGGCTTCCTCAGAGATTCGAGACTCGCTCACGAATGGTCAGTGTCTCCTTATGTCATAAAAGCCCATAAACTTCTCAGCTCCATTCATCTTATCCAGGCTGACATCTGCACCCGTCATTTCCTGTGATGTCACCAAACACTTGCGTTCCATTTGAATGGAATCTTGGAAAAACAAATGACACACAAATTATTTTTTACCCATTTGTATCATGAGGTTATTGTTTATTTTTCCTTATTGTGACGTGTGTCACTTTGGGCATGGGGTGCGTGGACCTGGAGAGGTAATTGGAGGGTGCAGGCCTGATGTTCTATATTATTTCCTTGCCCTTTCTTGTGTGGAGGGTGTTGGTGTTTTCTGTGCCCTATTCCCTGATGTCTGTGTTATATTATTATTCTCTTATGTATTTAGTGTCAAGGGTTGTGTGGGATATACTGTGCTGTTTTTTCTATGTGTAATCGACAGGGCAGCCCCAGCCCGTGATCCCCTCTTCCCATAGGAAATCAATATTTACTGTGAATCGTGATCACATTACATACAGGGTTATTCAAAGAGAATCGAAAAGTCACCGCACCTTCGGTGACTTTTCGTTCTCTTCAATTCGGTGTGATTTCGCGATCCCATTTCGGCGACCCTGCGGTGTATTCAGCAAGCACCACAGGGCCGTCGTAGTGCAGGGAAAAGCCGCCGCAAACCCGACGAACACTCAGCGCAAAACCCGGCGAAAGCACACCGAAACTCACAAAAACATTTGGATTAACCCCGCCGAACACGCCGGAGAAACCTGAGCAGGAGCTGATCAGAGCGCAGAGCAGCTGCCGGAATAACCCGACACCGCAGACGAATGGAGTGAAAAAAAAAAAAAACTGTACGGTTGATGTTTGAAAAGTGAAATGCTGTTTGCAAAGAAACTACTGAGCGAAAATGTCTGAAATTTACATAGAAAATCCAATGAATGATAATAAAAAAGGCTGTTACAGAAAAAAGAACAAACGATTAAAAACAGAATGGAAAAAAAAATTCACAAAAAAATCCCGAAAAATGCCTAAAAGATCTTAAAAAATCTACAAATAGAGAGACTTTTTACTGCAGAATAAAATAATAAACGGTTTATTAGATATTGAATTAAAACTGGAATATTTATAACATTGAAGCCTATGGGATTATCCTGAATTAACATGTCGAATGAAAA
The DNA here is from genome assembly GCA_009667805.1 of Leptobrachium leishanense. Taxonomy (NCBI): domain Eukaryota; kingdom Metazoa; phylum Chordata; class Amphibia; order Anura; family Megophryidae; genus Leptobrachium; species Leptobrachium leishanense. Next base: position 534,035,185 of record CM019063.1, on the reverse strand, counting down.
CACCGAACAGCAGTGCATTTCGGCAACTTTTCACTGCTGTTCTGTGTTCTCTGAATAGCCGAAGCATTGCTCGAACATTTTCGGAGCTCTTTGAATAACCCTGACAGTGTTTGTCCCAATACCTTAAAATCACAAATATTGCCCTCACAACAGCACATCTATAACATAAAATGATAAGGGCTGGCGTGTCCGTCGCCAAAAAACGGACTGCGCATGCGCGCGTAACCAGCGGCAGTTGGCTGCGCGCGCATCCAACGGCCGCGGCACGCGCACAGCCGGCGTGCGCGAGGGACAAAACAAATCCGATCCATTGGAGAGGCGCACAGCGCCTCTCCAATGGACCGGATTTGTTTATCTCCTCAGTGCCCAGCCTCGATCTCCTCAAGCCTGGCCTCGATCTCCTCAAGCCCAGCCTCGATCTCCTCAAGCCTGGCCTCGATCTCCTCAAGCCCGGCCTCCATCTCCTCAGTTCCCAGCCTCCATCTCCTCAAGCCCGGCCTCCATCTCCTCAGTGCCCGGCCTCCATCTCCTCAGTGCCCGGTCTGCCAGCCATGTTACCAGTCTGCCATGCACAGTACCAGTCTGCCATGCACATTGCCATGCACGCTACCAGTCTGCCATGCACAATACCAGTTTGCCATGCACAGTACCAGTCTGCCATGCACAATACCAGTCTGCCATGCACAGTGCCAGTCTGCCATGCACAGTGCCAGTCTGCCATTCACATTTCCAAGCACAATACCAGTCTGCCATGCACATTGCCATGCACAGTACCAGTCTGCCATGCACATTGCCATGCATAGTACCAGTCTGCCATGCACAATACCAGTCTTCCATGCACATTACCTGTCTGCCATGCACATTGCCAGTCTGCCATGCACAATACCAGTCTGCCATGCACATTGCCATGCGCAATACCAGTCTGCCATGCTCAGTACCAGTCTGCCATGCACATTGCCATGCACAATACCAGTCTGCCATGCACATTGCCATGCACAGTACCAGTCTGCCATGCACAATACCAGTCTGCCATGCACAATGCCATGCACAGTACCAGTCTGCCATGCACAATACCAGTCTGCCATGCACATTACCAGTCTGCCTGCCTTAATACCAGTCTGCCATGCACAGTACCATTCTACCATGCACAATACCAGTCTGCCATGCACAATACCAGTCTGCCAGCCATATTACCAGTCTGCCAGACATATTACCAGTTCGCCAGCCATATTACCAGTCTGCCAGCCATATTACCAGTCTGCCATGCACATTACCAGTCTGCCATGCACAATACCAGTCTGCCAGCCATATTACCAGTTCGCCAGCCATATTACCAGTCTGCCAGGCACAATGCCAGTCTGCCATGCCTAATACCAGTCTGCCAGCCATATTACCAGTCTGCCATGCATAATACCAGGGTCTCATAATACCAGTGTGCCTAAACACCAGCCTGCCATGCCATGCATACCCCGTGCCATTAAATATCCGCATAATGTATACGCTACAAAAAAAATGCCCGACCAAGCCCAATACAATCTAAGGGGCCCCATGAATTTACAATCTAAGGGGCCCCATGAGTTTACAATCTAAGGGGCCCCATGAATTTACAATCTAAGGGGTCCCACGAGTTTACAATCTGAGGGTCCGGTTCCCGTGAGCTTACAATCAAAGAGGGAAGAGGAACCTGCTCTAATATATAAATTCCTTTGTAATGCGCTGTCAGCTGTGTGCACCCATCACAGCTGCTCAGTAGGCCCTCCTGTTGCGGATGGGATGGCGATGGACACGTTACAAACGCATTTATATAGAGAGATACTCTTGGATAGGACATTGAAAAAAAAACTATGTGGATGTGAATTCTGAGCTGGCGACAACAATAGACTGCCCTCTGGGCAGGCTTTCCACCTAGTTTAACATAAAAAAATAAGTATCTGGTTCAAATAATTTAAGACAGTATGAAATTGGGATTAAAAAAATTATGTAGCTCAAGATCGTATCATAGAGTTTTGCTCCCAATACCTTAAAATCACCTAAAATGTGTATTAGTGCAAACAATGTAAAAGATTAATTCGATTATTCCACTGGATGGAGTAAAAACAACCAGTCCGTTATAGCCTCAAATAAAGCATGCGTTTTTACTCCATCTTAACCAGTGGAATAATCAAATGATACTTTTATGCAATGTTTGCATTAATACACATTTTATGTGATTTTAAGGTATTGGGAGCAACGCTCTGTAACATGATCATGATTCATGATTCATATTTTTTATCACAATTTCATATGGTCTTAGATACTTTTTTGTAAAATGTGCTGCTGTGCAACCAAAATGTGTGATGTTAAGGTATAGGAACTAACACTCTGTAATGTGATCATGATTCACAGTAAATATTGTACTTATGTATGGTTTTATTGGCCAGGGCCCAGGTTCCAGGCCAGCCCCAAGGCCCAGCTATAGGGTCCAAGCCAGCCCTAGGACCCAGGCCAGCCCCAGGGCCCAGCCTCCAGGCCAGCCCCAGGGCACAGCCAAGCCAAGCTACAGGGTCAAGGCCAGCCCAAAGGCAAAAGTCCCATGCCAGACCCAGACCCCCCTCCACAATTAACACTGGGCCCATTCAGCAGTAGGGATGTGCATTTACAGGAGCATTTCCAAAACGTGATATCAGCCGTCCGAAATCCGAATTGAGGTTTCAACACAAACTAAATAATTTCTTTATGGACCCGAAACGAGAAATAAAACGAAACAAAAATGACACAAAATGTTGAAAAAACAGAACAAAACAATAAAAAACAAATACATTTCGTAACCAAATAATCTGAAATGAAAAAAAGAACAAAATAATAGAAAACGAAAAAAAAAAAAACTGAACCAAATGATCTGAAATGAAAAAAAAGAACAAAATAATATAAAATGAAAAAAAAAAGGAACCAAATGGTCTGAAACGAAAAAAAAAGGAACAAAAAGATTTAAAATGCAAAAAAATGAACCAAATTTTCTGAAATGAAAAAAAACAGAACGAAATGATCTAAGGCTAATGTCAGACGATCGCAGTCTGAGCGCACTCTGAGTGCATAACTGACGTACGTACTGACGGAAGATACTGTAGACATCACACGGTCTGGTTTTTTTGACAGATGTAGAAAAAAAGGGAAATGTGAGAAACAGGTCAAAGGGGTCTGTGTATGGTATGTAATTCAGAAGTTGCTATCCAATTGGTAGACAGACAAGTTAATCCTATGACTACGCGGCGATATCCCAATTCAATAGTAGAATGAATATTCAAGGATAAGATAAAAACTTAACATTTAATCGACATTAAAAATCTCAAGACAGACATACACACATAAACGTAAAATCCACCTCAAATCTCAGAAAAAGAAAACTGGGCTCTTATAAGGAGCTACCTTATCTTATTGCTGAATAGGTGGAAGGTTTACTAATCTAACAATTGCTTTTTGTATAGATGTGACATTTAGCAAGACAGAGTGGACCCAAATTTGTTCTAAATCAGCATGTGGAAGAGAAAGCCAAAACATAATACTGATGACAGCATAAACTAATAATCAACAAAGAAACGAAAAAGCAAGTATACAGCGAGATCCTTCGAGTTGGTCTCAAACATAGCAAGAAAGCAAGTAAAGCTTAGGATTTGCTAAGAGAGTTGCTGGTCAGCAGTAAACCAAGTATTTTAAACAAGGTGGAAAGCCTGCCCAGAGGGCAGTCTATTGTGGATATACTGCCCCTGCTCATGGATATTGCCCCAGCAGGTGGATACTGCCCCAGCTCGTGGATATTGCCCCAGCTCGTGGATATTGCCCCAGCACGTGGATATTGCCCCAGCACATGGATATTGGCCCAGCTCGTGGATATTGCCCCCCAGCTCGTGGATATTGCCCCCCAGCTCGTGGATATTGCCCCCCAGCTCATGGATATTGCCCCCCAGCTCCTGGATATTGCCCCCCAGCTCCTGGATATTGTCCCCAGCTCATGGATACTGCGCCCCAGCTCATGGATACTGCCCCCCAGCTCCTGGATATTGCCCCCCAGCTCCTGGATATTGTCCCCAGCTCATGGATACTGCCCCCCAGCTCCTGGATATTGTCACCAGCTCATGGATACTGCGCCCCAGCTCATGGATACTGCCCCCCAGCTCCTGGATATTGCCCCCTAGCTCCTGGATATTGTCCCCAGCTCATGGATACTGCCCCCCAGCTCCTGGATATTGCCCCCAGCTCATGGATATTGTCCCCAGCTCATGGATATTGTCCCCAGCTCATGGATATGCCCCCCAGCTCCTGGATATTGCCCCCCAGCTCCTGGATATTGTCCCCAGCTCATGGATATTGTCCCCAGCTCCTGGTTATTGCCCCCCAGCTCGTGGATATTGCCCCCCCAAGCTCTCATGGATATATGCCCCAGATCAGACCAAAGACCAGACATGGGGCGGCTGTTCGAATGCTCTATCGGCATTCGGACAGCCGCCCCCTGAGCTCCGCGCCATACTTACCTTTCCGAGCGGCGCCGGGGAAGTGAAAGTTTCCCCGCTTCCGGTCGTTGAAGGACCCAAGTCGCGGTCACATGGGACTCCCACGTGACCGGGGCTTGGGTCCTTCAAAGAGCGGAAGCGAGGGAACTTTCCCTCCGCCGCTCGGGGGTTGGATGCGCGCGGCAGCTGGGTAGAGGCTGCGCTCGCAGCCTCTACCCGGCTGCCGAGCGCATCCAACCCCCGAGCGGTGGAGGGAACTTTCTACCTAGCTGCTGTGTGCATCTTGTAACCACCGCGGCGAGCGCACAGCCGGCTCGTGCCGCGGCGGTTGCATGCGCGCGCAACCAACCACCACTGGTTGCGCGTGCATGCGCAGAGTAAGGCTTGGCAACGGACACGCCAAGCCTTACTCAATTATAGTATAGATTAAGCCCTAGCCATGTTGCTCTACGCATTTTGCCTCTAGGACGTCCTCAGGAGCAAACTATCAAACTAAACAGCAGTATTTCAGAAAAAAATACAGACGTATACTACCATAACAATATCAGCCGGTACCAAAATAATCCCATTGGTTTCAATGTTAAAAAAATTCCCTGCGTTTATTAAATATTTATTAAACTGTTTATTATTTCAATTGCAGCAATAAGCCATTTTGTTTATTTTTTAGGTTTTTTTGGGCATTGTTCAGGATTTTTTGGGTGAAAGTTTAGGTCTCCTAACATATTTTAAAGAAACAAGGCTTTTTTCCACCATAATGTGAAGAAATGGTAAGAGCCCACAACATATGCCACCACCAGGACCCCAAAGCTAGGCCAGATGATTAGTGGTTTCCCCTAAACCAGAAACACGGTGATGTATACGTCTCTGGTCAGCGCAAACTCAAGGCTCAGAGGGTTCAGATGACTCACACAGTCCACATGGATATATATAAAAAAGCAAGAAACATATGATGGTGCAGGAAATCACAATTAATTTGTAGATGCTATAGTGTGTTCCACTCACAAATATAGAGCCTTATTACTGGCTCTGAGTGGATCAGCGCATCTGGGTAGATTTGAGGACTCTTTCAAGGTAACCCAGACCTTGCTGGAATTATGTCTTGCCACAGCAATGAATATAAGAGAAAGATGAAAAAAGATCTCCTTGTGTAGATCCAAACGATACAATGGCATGCGATTTTAAGACAATTTTGAACTCACTCTTGGTGGAGCTTTCCAAGCTCAAAGTATAGCGTCTATGGATTTGATCAATCGGTCAAATCCCAAAAAAATGCCATGGAAGCAGAGACTCGCTCTTTAAAAATGTATTAAAACATAATAAAATAAATTAAAAACCGATGTCCAGAACTCATTTCGCCGCAGTGAGCAGCTTCATCAGCTGGCATATCGCGTAATACCCTCATACATCCCTTTATAGTCAGCACAATTCAGAGTAAATGTCCCCATATGTCCTTAATTAGTCCTTAAAGTGCATCTCCCACCTACGTTTGCAGGTGTCGCATGTTTCTGAGGGCACTGCCATATTTTGCATGTGCAGCTATGTCTTCCGCGTTCCACAGAGCATTACAGTGATGCACTCCCGGTCTTTAGTCGGCTTCGTGTTTACATCATAACACACGCCCTTGTCTCACCGCAAACTGTTCCCATACACGGCCTCTTGGATTTTTTTTTGTTTTTTGGCATTTTTGGCATTTTTCAGGATTTTTTGGGTGAAAGTTTAGGTCTCCTAACTTATATTAAAGAAACGAGGAAAACCATGGTTTTCAATGTAAAAAATGATTTGCGTTTATATTAAATATTTATTAAGCCATTTATTACTTTTAATTACAGTAATAAGTCATTTTGTTTATTTATGTTTTAGGATTTTTTTGGGCATTCTTTGGGAATTTTTGGGTTAATCTTTAGGTTTCCTTACTTATTTTAAATTTAATAATGAGGTCTGTTTTTTCTTTCCTGAACGCATGCTGCTGTATTATTTTTTTCTTACAGTCCGTATGCGTTCAGCAATGAATGGGATGCATTACATTGTGTCAGAAGAATCATGGACAGTTCCAAGCCTGCCAATAAACCATGGTCCCGATTGTGAAATAGATTGAAAGGGCACACCAAACGTCTGCAGCCCATGCCTTTTCTGAACTCCTGGAGGATCACCAGGAGTTCAGGACAGCTGCAGATGTCAGGTGCACCCTCTATGACATCAACAGAGGGGGCCCGCCAGCTGCTGGGCCAAGGTAGGCCACAGTACCTCATCTGAGGCCTGCAGCCTAAAAATAAAGAATCACAGCCGCTGCTGCTGGAATGATCATCATCATGATGATCTAGCGGCCTAAAAATGAAGTCCAGGGCCCCCTAGTCCCCGGGCCCCATACCACATAATGGACTACAATGCCCTGGTGGCGGCCCCTGGTAATGGTAATCTTGTATGTAAATATTTGCTCTGCCTTCACCCAACCCCCAGAAACTGGTTTGGATTGGATATCCCGGCCATCTGCCCAGCCTTTGTTAGTAGACCAGGGCGTAAACCCAAAATAAAGCCAGTCACAGTTTGGTTTTCACCCTAGTGAGGGGAGCAGTCTGCACGTGGGCATTAGCATCTCAGGAGCCTGTAAGCACAGAAATGTGAAGTGCCCCCACCCCCTCAAAAAAAAGAAAAAAAAGAATTTTCAAATTTTCGCATTGGGGCAAACTAATTTTTGTGATTAAAAAGAAATATATTTAAAAAACTGAAAACTAGTTTCTGTTCTTAAATAAAAAAGAAGGGTCAGAATCTGTTGCATTAGTTGAGTTAGTGCAGTGGCATTGTTTGTTTAATATGTAAAAGCATATATTGCTTCGGCTGCAGAACAGAGAAAAAATACATTTCTCATTTCATTTTTTTTATTTTTACATGTCACATGGTCATGTTTGTTTCATTGTAAAGACCAGACTCTGACCGTTCCAATGACACCTCACTTAACCTTGAGGGGTGTGAAGAATCAGAGATGCAGGTTTCAAAGTCCCCCTGTCTCTCCTCACTGCAGTGCCACAGTTTAGGTTGTTGTTTAAACAATGCGTTGTATTATCAGCTCCACACTTGCTGACGGTGTGGGAAATGAGAAGGTGAGTTAGCGCAGCATCACTGTTCACTTTATAATTGTAAACTGAATATTAGTGCTGCATTAGAAAAAAGAGAAAAATACTTTTTTATTTGTTATATTATTTTTATATAAATCTAACCTGGTTATATTTAGTATCACTGGTGTCTGTGAATAGATTAACCATTGATTCTCTATGGGGACTTTCACTGCCATCAAACAGGCACCGCACTTGCTGGTAGAGATGTGCATCGCTAAAAATTTTGTTTTGGTTTTTTCCAGGTGTTTTTTTTTGTTTCGGACCGTTTTCTTTTCGATTCGGTGATTCGATTCGAAATTTCAGACCGATTTGAAATTTCTGGTAAAAGTTCGAATTGATATACAGTATATATATATATATAAAAAAATAGATTTTTTTTTTAAAAAAAATGCTCTAAAGATCTTAATAAATCTAGAGATAAAGAGACTTTTTACTGCAGAATATTATAAGCAATGGTTTATTAGATATTGAATTAAAACGGGAATATTTTTAACATTAAAGCCTATGGGGTAAAAATTTTCGAATTGATATCAACTATCAAATTGATCTTAATTTACAATACAAGAAATAATCAGCAACGGATTTTATGAAACAAATTAATTTAATTTCACTGTTTAATTTGACTCAAGTACAAAATCTGTGACACAGCTTAATATTTAACCCATGATTGTCTTTTAACAGAAAAATTTAATGAATTGGGGTTTTATTTAGTGATACAAAATCCGAATTGATATCATCTATCGAATTTAATATTAAATTTCAAATTGATCTGATTTTTTTTTTTAAATGCTTAAAAGATCCTAAAAAAATCTAAATATAAAGAGTCTCTTTACTACAGAATATTATAAGCTGAATTTCACTGTTCGGTTACCTTTCGGCCACAATTCGGATCTCTTTGAATAACCCTGCTAAAATTTCACCAAAAAATCCAGAAAATCCTAAAAAAAAACACAAAATGGCTTATTATTAAGTGAAACAAATAAACGGTTTAAGAAATATTTAATAAAAATGAAAATATTTTTCTACATTTAAATATATGGGTTGAAAAAAGGCTTGTTTCTTTTAAAAAAGTTAAGAAACCTAAAATTTCACACAAAAAATCCCCAAAAAATCCTAAAAAATAAATAAAACGACTTTTTGCTGCAAGTTACAAAAATTTACGTTTAAGAAATATTTAATAGAAAAGGGGATTTTTTAATATTAACCACTTGAATGCTAAGGACGCGCTCAGCGCGTCCTCAGCATTCCCGCTGGTGTTCTGAGGACGCGCTGAGCGCGTCCTCACATTGGGGTCAGCGTTCGGCCGGGTTCCGGCCGATCGCTGGCCCCTCCGGTGCGGGCTGACATCCTGGATGTCAGCCGCGCATCCGGACCACCAGCCGCCAGAATTAGGTGTCATCGCGGGGGCGCGATGACACCTAATTCAGGCGCCCCCCCCGCATGTGCGGAGGAGGCGCCTGAAAGGGAGGGGGGGGAGGTCCTTCGGACCTCTCTCCCTCCCGATCGGTGGCTCTGCGGGGCTTAACCCAGGCATCATTTGGAAGGGCACAGCCTGCCCTTCCAAATGATGCCTGGCATTAACCCCTGGGGAGCTGGATCGCGAATCGGCGCTGAAAAGCGCCGGTTCGCGATCCTTTCCCGGAGCTGGCCGACATCTTGGATGTCGGCCAAGCCTCCGGGAACTCCCCCAGAGGACTGGCGTCATCGTGCGTAGCACGATGACGCCAGTCCTAGACTTAACCCCTAACTGCCACCAACTGTGGAGATAGGGAGTTCCAATGAACTCCCTATCTCCCGATCCGTGGCAGTTAGGGGTTAAATTTTGGTATGGTTGGATCGGCCAGAGCATGGCCGTTCCAACGATACCAAACATGAAAGTGTAAAATTTTGTAAAAAAAAAAAAAAAAATTTAAAAAAAAAAAAAAAAAAAACACTTTTTTTTTATTTTTTGGGTTTGTTAATGCAGCAATATTGTTCCCATTTCAATTATAATGTGAACAATGATGCTGCACTAACGATTTTTGTATGCGGTGCGTTTGTTAAAAATAGTGTCATTTTCCCCAAAAAAAAATGTAACGAGACCCCATCTCTAATTTTTTTAACAAGCGCACCCCATACAAAATATAACCGCAATTGCTCGCATGTTAAAATGTGAAAAAAACACTTTACACGTTGTAAATTATTGAAAATACATATTTTATTGCATTTTTTGTTATAATATACAGACATGACATAACGTATACATATAATAATGACATATTATGAATCTACTGAGTCTGACGGAAAGAACGATATATAATATGTCTGGTCATATACTAAAATAAGCCTTCAAAACACGTTTAAACATGATGCGCAAAACAGGTAAAAATGACCTCAGCACAGGGGCGGGAAAAGCCTCAGCAGCGAAAGGGTTAAAACCTATAGGCTAACCCTATAAGTTGCAATGTTAAAAAAATACCCATTTTTATTAATTTGAAATCATTTTGTTCCAATTTTTCTTTGCTTTTTCTCGTTTTCAGTCTTTTTTTCGCTTTGGAATATTTTGTTTCGTTTTGGTGTTTTCGTTACATTTTTCTCATTTTGGATCATTCTCTTGGGGACTTTGATATCATTTTGGATCATTTTCAAATCGACTTCAAATTGCAATTTCGACTGATGATGAAAATAATAACAAAAATACAAATCTCAAAGAAAACTAAATTTTAATGATACAAAATGCACATGTCTACTGAATAGCGAATGGTCACGAAATGTCACTGTACAGGGAAATTCACTGTTCAGTGCCATTTCGGGGCCAGATCGTCTCTCTCTGAATAACCCAGTATATATACAGTATATTATATATATTATATAGGTCTTTATATAGTTAAATTAATATAAGAGAATGAGTTGATTTCGCTGCTTCCACAATCATTTTACTTTATAATATAACGGATTTATTGCAGTTACTTTATATAAAGAATAGAGGCAGAGCAGCATTTTTTATTAAAAGCCACAGAATTCACACATTTCAACTAAATTTGAGGAGGACAAAACAGAGGTAGTGTAGCGATAACAATGTCCTTCTTGAGTATGATGGATTTCAAAACTTTTCGTAATCCTCTTCAGAGTATCCCTCAAATGAAGAGAAGAAAAAAAGACATCATAGTGCGACCCATATATCACTTAGTGGAACGGATAGATGAATAGATCTCACTCACATGAAGTAGAACCCTCCTGGTTCTGGGTCAATCGTTTTTAGGGTCGTTCACTGGCCACCCAAGTGCCCCTCTTAGAAAGGATCGGTTCTCCTGGCGAGGATAGATATCCCGAAATCCAGAGGTTACTGAATCCAAAGAGTCCACTTGAAGGGGCCCATAAAAAACTCCAAAGAGTATAGGGTAAATGAAAACATTAAAAATGTTTTTAAATGAATAAAAAATTTAATAACAAATAAAAACAAAATAATAAGCCAGGACGCGTTTCGCCAAAATAGATAATGTATCAAAAGGCTTCCTCAGCTGGCTGCTGTTTGACATGAATTATACACTGGTTTAAATAGCCATATTCATTTACCCTTAGCCAATCCCCCTCCACTTTTTGGCGGGAAAATTAGCTTATCCAATAGGAAAGAGACTTTCTTTTTCTTCTACCCAATCCAAATTCAGTATTTGAAAAGAGGAAGTGACACACATAAACACAAATATCTCCACTGAGAGTGTTGTTCACATAGTCAATACGAATATGTTTCTCAATAGACAATATATTAAAAAAAAATTATACAGAACAAACGTATTTTATTAGAAGACAAAACGAAACCAAAGTCTCTTTAAAAACGAAACGAAATAAATCCATTTTTAGATCGAAAAACACGCGCATGCGCGATGGACCCATGGCTCAGAAGGGATCCGAAATCCGAAAAAGACAAATATCTCCACTGAGAATGTTGTTCACATAAGGCAATGTATTAGAATGTTTATACAGAACAAACGTATTTCATTAGAAAACGAAACGAAAATCTTTTAGCAAACGAAACGAAACGAAAAATTCCCCTTTTTTTTCTTTCGTGCTTCCCTTCCGCCGTAAATCGAAAGCGCGCGCATGCACAGTGAACCCACGGCGCAGAAGGGATCCGGAAATCCGAAAAGAATCCGAAAAAAATCCGAAAAAACTATCACCTCGTTAGGGGCCGCACACGAGCCCCAAAATGAGGCACCCACATGCGTATACCCCCAACCAAAAATGGCACGGGTATAAAAACATGAAATAACCCTCTCCCCACACCTCCTCCCCGTAACAGATCGAAAGTGCGTCAATACGCAATGAATTCAACAGGGGGGGCAACATCCTAGAAAATGGGCAATCAGTCACCAAGTAGGGATCACCCACAGGACAAAATACCCACACTCCAGTGCCAACAGAGCATAGTGTAGGGGATAGCTAAATTCCACCCCCTGTAAGACGCACATATATACTGTCCAAACAGGGGAGGAGGATAACTCATCCCCCACACAAAAAACAGACCAATCATGCCCATCTATAATATAATTGAGTAAGGCTTGGCGTGTCGTCGCCAAGCCTTACTCTGCACATGCGCGCATGCGCGCGCAACCAGCGGCGGTTGGTTGCGCGCGCATGCAACCGCCGCGGCACGAGCCGGCTGTGCGCTCGCCGCGGCGGTTACAAGATGCACACAGCAGCCGGGTAGAGGCTGCGCTCGCAGCCTCTACCCGGCTGCCGCGCGCATCCAACCCCCGAGTGGCGAAGGGAAAGTTCCCTCCTTCCGCTCTTTGAAGGACCCAAGCCGCGGTCACGTGACCGCGGCTTGGGTCCTTCAACGAGCGGAAGCGGGGAAACTTTCACTTCGCCGCTCGGGAAGGTAAATATGAGGAGCTCATGGGGCGGCTGTCCGAAGGCCGATAGAGCATTCGAACAGCCGCCCCATGTCTGGTCTGGGGTCTGAGCTGGGGGGCATATAGCATGAGAGGTGGGGGCAAATATCCATGAGCTGGGGCAAATATCCATGAGAGGTGGGGGCAAATATCCATGAGCTGGGGCAGTATCCACGTGCTGGGGCAGTATCCACGAGCTGGGGCAATATATCCATGTGCTGGGGCAGTATCCACGAGCTGGGGCAGTATATCCATGTACTGGGGCAGTATCCACGTGCTGGGGCAATATCCACGAGCTGGGGCAGTATCCACGAGCTGGGGCAGTATCCACGAGCTGGGGCAGTATATCCACGAGCAGAGGCAGTATATCCACGTGCTGGGGCAGTATCCATGCGCTGGGGCAGTATCCACGTGCTGGGGCAGTATATCCACATGCTGGGGCAGTATCCACGAGCTGGGGCAGTATATCCACGAGCTGGGGCAGTATATCCACGTGCTGGGGCAGTATATCCACGTGCTGGGGCAGTATATCCACGTGCTGGGGCATATATCCACGTGCTGGGGCAGTATATCCATGAGCTGGGGCAGTATATCCACAATAGACTGCCCTCTGGGCAGGCTTTCCACCTTGTAGATCTATAAAACTATAAAAAATGGCACAACTCAAAATCACTATTTAGGCCAGAAGGAATGAGTGTGTTTAAGGTGTAAATCCACCTCATCTCCAAACAATGGATTTTTTTTATTGAAGTCCCCTCCTCTCCAATGAGGGGTTACTTTTTGTATGGCCATAAAACACATGCTTTCTGGAGATTGGCCATGCACGTTTTTAAAGTGAGCTGCGACTGAATGAGTGGTTAAACCCCTCGAAATGTTGTAAATATGCTCCCTAATTCTGATGGTTAACGACCTTTTTGTGTGGCCCACATAATGAAGGCCACAGGGACATGTGAGTTTATAAATAACATTTTTAGTCCTACAGGTGATAACCTCCCTAATCTTATATGTGTTGCCCTTATATATAAAATCGGGGATAAATGCCTTGCTTAATTTCAAGTTAGTACATGTAGGACATGACCCACAACGGTAGAAACCTTCTTTCAAATTGAATAGATTGCCATTGGTCTGTGGATTTTTATGACTTTTTACCAAAACTTTTTTTAAATTTGTGGCTCCCCTATTTACCAATTTGGGTGTATCACCGATGAGATCTTTCAATATTGGATCACGTTTCAGCAAAGGCCAGTTTTTCCTAATGATATGATGAATTTCTTTCGTATGTATATTATAATCTGAAATGAACATAATGTCATTATTCTTCCCCAATTCAATAGGTTTATACTGTAAAGTCACCTTCCTATCTAATGCCTTAATCTCCTCAATAGTGGAATCCAAGGTTTCCTCCCTATATCCCTTGGCCACGAAATCCCACTTTAATTTATTGGCCTGTTGGGTGTATTGGGCATCTTCTGTACAGTTACGCTTTATTCTCTTAAACTGCCCCTTAGGGACACCTTTAAGCCAATGTTGGGCGTGACAACTTGTCTGTTCGATATAACTATTCACATTGACTTGCTTAAAGTAAGTTTTTGTGTTGATATTATTATTCTCGATGTATATGTTCAAATCTAAAAAATTGACAGATGATTTACTTGTAACACAATCCAAAACAATACCCCAATCGTTACAATTAAGTCCAAGAAAAAAGGATTGGAGAGATTCCTCACTTCCCTTCCATATGATTAAGATATCATCGATGTATCTTTTATAAAGGACCAGGCTCTGCGCCCAGTCACGCCTCTCATGAACGAACTGGCTCTCCCAGTCCGCCATGAATAGATTGGCGTAACTGGGCGCAAACCTGGTCCCCATCTTAATACCCTTTACCTGGAGGAAGAATTGATCTTCAAACCGAAAAAAATTTGAACTTAGTATCAATTTGATACCATCTAGAATAAAATCAGTCTGTTCACTAGAAATTGACCGATCATTTGTCAAAAATTTCCGAACCGCATCAACACCTCTAGCATGGGGTATTATGCTATACAGCGATTGAACATCGCAAGTAGCCATAATAAACTCATCTTCCCAAACCACATTTTGCAGTATCTGAAGAATACTGATACTATCTTTTAGATAAGATGGTACAGCCTTGACTAAAGGCTGAAGAATAGTATCAATATACCTAGATAAATGGCTAGTGGCAGACTCAATACCTGCTATGATTGGACGGCCTGGAGGGTTATCAGCATTTTTGTGTAACTTGGGTAACCAGTAAAATACTGGAGTAATAGGGAATTTAACTGTAATGTATTGATTTTCTTTCTCATTGATAACTCCAGAAATCATTCCCTTCTCTACCAGGATTTTAATATTGTCCTGAATCTCTTGAGTAGGGTTCTGATTAATTACTTTATAAGTTTCAACATCAGAGAGAATCCTCATAGCTTCATCGTGATAATTGTCAATCGACAAAATCACTATCCCCCCCTTGTCTGCAGGCTTAATCACCATTTTATCATTTTTACTTAAGGACATGAGGGCCTCTCTCTCTTTCTTAGTAAGATTCTGTTTACCATATTTAGTTGGAATTTTTTCTACTTCTGCCAATACTATATTCTCAAAGGCTTTAATGGAATCGGAAAGCATATTTCTAGGGTAGAAAGTGGAAGCATTTTTTAGGGAGGTGAATTTTCCAGTCTCTGGTGTTCTTTCCAAAGGAGTTCTACTAAAATATTTTTTTAAACATAATTTCCGTTTAAACTTTTGTATGTCTACATATAGGTTAAATTTGTTAAATTTTGACTGGGAGCAAATTTTAAACCTTTTTGTAAAACTCGAATCTCTCCCTCTTGTAATGGAATTCCACTAAGATTGAAGATGCCTACAGTATCTATCGACGGCCTCTTTTCTCTTTGAGATATTCTCTTTCCTCCCCTTCTACTACTTCTTCCTGATTTCTTCTTTTGACAGACCGCCGATCTATTTGAATGATTGGCTCTAGTGGTTGGTCTCTGATGTTCAACTTGAATGGTGGATTTTTCGGTGGTTGACAAAAACCTCCTCCTCCTGTAGGGCACTATATCTATTTTTTGTGGCAACCTGGGTTAAATTACCCTCTCTATTCATATTCCCAATCATATTATCTCTACTTTGGACTCGATTATTCCCTCTATGGTGATAGTTGTTTCGCGGATATGATGGTCCGGATGGATGTCTGTTATATCTAGATCTCGGAGATGTATAATTATCCTGTCTCCAGGATGTATTTCTTAATTTATCTCTTGAGTTGTGCCATTTTTTATAGTTTTATAGATCTATGGGCATGATTGGTCTGTTTTTTGTGTGGGGGATGAGTTATCCTCCTCTCCTGTTTGGACAGTATATATGTGCGTCTTACAGGGGGTGGAATTTAGCTATCCCCTACACTACGCTCTGTTGGCACTGGAGTGTGGGTATTTTGTCCTGTGGGTGATCCCTACTTGGTGACTGATTGCCCATTTTCTAGGATGTTGCCCCCCCTGTTGAATTCATTGCGTATTGACGCACTTTCGATCTGTTACGGGGAGGAGGTGTGGGGAGAGGGTTATTTCATGTTTCTATACCCGTGCCATTTTTGGTTGGGGTATACGCATGTGGGTGCCTCATTTTGGGGCACCTAACATTTTTAATGTTTTCATCTACCCTATACTCTTTGGAGTTTTTTATGGGCCCATTCGAGTGGACTCTTTGGATTCAGTAACCTCCGGATATCGGGATATCTATCCTCGCCAGGATAACCGATCCTTTCTAAGAGGGGCACTTGGGTGGCCAGTGAACGACCCTAAAAATGATTGACCCAGAACCAGGAGGGTTCTACTTCATGTGAGTGAGATCTATTCATCTATCCTTTCCACTAAGTGATATATGGGTCGCACCTATGATGTCTTTTTTCTTCTCTTCATTTGAGGGATACTCTGAAGAGGATTACGAAAAGTTTTGAAATCCATCATACTCAAGAAGGACATTGTTATCGCTACACTACCTCTGTTTTGTATTCCTATGTTGATGGTTGAGTAACAAGGACCATTTAAGTGTTTCAGCGATTTTCCATATATATCCGATCAGCGCTACATTGTGATTGTTTTTATTGTTAAATTTGAGGAGGATTGAGTGTAACTTTAATGAATTGGGACGTCTTGTACTTCCAAGATTGCATTCAGATACAGGGAAGGGTGAAGGTGTCAGCAAACAAAGGTGACATCACAGGAATTGATGGAGCCCAGATATTACACTGGAGCGCTGGAACTTGTATTCAGCAAACCCCACTTAATCCGTTGAGGAGCATATTTAGCCGCCAACCACAATATTCAGCCTCCACTGTCCTTCCAAAATGTGGATCCTTTGTAAATAGTAGAGATGTGCATTCGTTTCGGAAAAATTCGGAATTTGGAACGAAATTTGATAATTCGTATTTGGAAGTACTTCCGAATAACGAATCGATATGATACGAATTCGAAACGAAACGGTATATAACGCATTTATTTCGTTTTACACTGTGTCATCATCATAAAAGAAAATTTGAATAACTGATATCAACTATCGAATTTGAAATGAACTATCAAATTGAAATGAACTATCAAGTTGATATCAACTATCGAATTTGAAATGAACTATCAAATTGATATCTACTATCGAATTTGAAATGTACTATCGAATTTGAAATGAACTATCAAATTGAAATGAACTATCAAATTGATATCTACTATCGAATTTGAAATGAACTATGGAATTTGAAATGAACTATCAAATTGAAATGAACTATCAAATTGATATCAACTATTGAATTCGAAATGAACTATCAAATTGATATCAACTATTGAATTCGAAATGAACTATCAAATTGATATCAGCTATTGCATTTGAAATTAATTATCAAATCGATATCAACTATAGAATTTGAAATGAACTATCAAATTGATATCGATCGATTTGTTCTTAACTGTTGATGAGCTGAACACCCCGTGTTCGGTTCGCATTCGAACAATTTCAAAAGTTCGAGTTCGAACGCGAACACGAACCGAACTCAATGCAAGTCAATGGGACTCAAAAGTTTAAATTTTAGAGAGCCCTCCAAGAGGGCATATATGCAAGATATTTGCCATAAATGGTGTATGGGGGTCCAGGTAGTGCCCTGGGGGACAGGAAACAAGGACAAAATGTTTTTTTTAAAAAAAGACGTTCCATGCCGTCCTTTATTTGGTGGGCTTTAACGCCGCAGGATGGTATGGAACGTCCTCGGCATTAGGAGCCCAGCTGGAGGTTCTACTCACCTCCCCTGTGGCTCCCACGCAGATCTGGCTTCAATGAAGCCTGATCTGTGTTTTTTACAGCCTCCCGGCACACTGACATCATCGCGCTGGCGCGATGACGTCAGTTTCAGGCGCACCCCCGGCCGGAGCATGGGGAAGCCCCTGGAGGGGAGGTGGAGGGATCCTTCGGATCCCTCTAGCTCCCCATCGCTGGAGGATAGAAGGCTGTGGCCAGCATCGCTGGTATGGTCACAGCCTGACCTTTCCAGCGATGTATGGGGGTTAACCCTTTAGCTGCCAGGTCGTGACCGGGCACTAATTTGTGCCCGATCGCGGCCTATTTCCAGTGGGGGCCGCCATCTTGGATGGCAGCCCCCACGTCTGGGTCCCCCCGTGTCAACTGACTCATCGCGCCATGTGCGATGATGTCAGTTAACTGGGGAAGCCCATGACTGCAAAGGGATTTCCTAAGGAACTCCCCTTTATCTCCTGATCGGTGGCAGCTAGGGGTCATGCCTGATATCGTTGGAAAGGTCTGAGCATGGCCATTCCAAAGATTTCAAACATGACCATGTTATAAACAAAATTAAATTGTTTAAAAATAAAAATAATTAAAAAATTAATTAATAAATGAAAAAAATAAAAACGTGCTTTTTTTTTGAATGCAGCATTATTGTTCACATTTAAATTATAAATGTGAACAATGCTACTTCACCAATGATATTTTTTTGGGGGGTTTAGCTAAAATCATGTGATTTCTCCCCCCCCAAAAAAAAAATGGGTTCCCGAGGCTACCCCATAGAATATAACCGCAAAGGATCAGATAATAAAATGCGAAAAAAAAAACTTTACACGCTGTGGATGATTGAAATTTTATTAAAAATTCACATTTTTTTTACATTTATTGTTATAGCATTCTGGCAGAAAAGGATGTATATATATTATTATGATATATTATTAATCTGCCGAGTCTGCCGGAAAGAACGATATATAATTTGTCTGGGTTGTATAATAATACGTGACTTAAAACCGCGTTTAAATATGATGAGCAAAAACTTCAGCAAACTTCACTTCCGAAAGAGCGCCAAAGTTGTAAAATTACTCCCGTCCTTAAGGGGTTAAAGGAACAGTGAGTTTTCCATGAAATAAAGATTAAGAATAAAAACGAAAAATTCCTTCAAATATCGTGCCTAGGAGGTCCCCATAACCTGCTCGTGAAGTGGCGGATTTCTAGGATGTATAGAAACATTTAAAAACAAAAAAATTAAGCTTCAAATGACGGTAAATGGTTTTCCTTTAACCCCTTAAGGACGGGAGTAATTTTACAACTTCGGCGCTGTTTCGGAAGTAGAAATTTGCTGAGCTCATTTTGACCATTTTTAAGTCACGTATTCTTATACCACCTTAGACAAATTATATATCGTTCTTTCCGGCAGACTCGGCAGATTAATAATATATCATTATTATATGTATATGTCATGCCCTGCCAAAATGCTATAACAAAAAATGTAAAAAAAGTAAATAAATGTGAATTTTCAATAAAATTTCAATCTTCCACAGTGTGTAAAGTGTTTTTTTTTTAAATTTTATTATCCGAGGCTCTGCGGTCATATGCTATGGGGTAGATTTGTTAAAAAAAATTGAACGGGGAACTTTTTTTTTTTAGGGGAGAAATTGCGTGATTTGAGCTAAACCCCCCCAAAAAAAAAATCATTAGTGAAGCATCTTTGTTCACATTATAATTGAAATGTGAACAATAGTGCTGCATTAAAAAAAAAAAAAAAAAACACGTATTTATTTTTTTATTATTTAATTTAGTATTTTTTTATTATTTTTATTTTTATTTTTACTTTTTTTAAACTTTTATTTTACATATAACATGGTCATGTGTGATATCATTGGAAAGGCCATGCTCTGGCCTTTCCAGCATGACCCCCTAGCTGCCACCGATCAGGAGATAAAGTGGTTCAAAGAACCCCCCTATCTCCTCTAAGGGATTTCCATAGGAAATCCCTTTGCAGCTAGGGGGTTCCCCGGTTAACTGACATCATCGCGCATGGCGCGATGAGTCAGTTGAGCGGGGGGTGACCCAGAGATGGCGGCCCCCACCGGAAATAGGCCACGATCGGGCACAAATTAGTGCCCGGTCGTGACCTGGCAACTAAGGGGCTAACCCCCCATACATAGCTGGAAAGGTCAGGCTGTGACCCTTCCAGCGATGCAGGCCACAGCCGCTTGGTCCCCGGCGATGGGGAGATAGAGGGATCCAAAGGATCCCCCCTCCCCTTCAGGCGCTTCCCCTGCTCCGGCGGGGGGGGGGGGCGCCTGAAACTGACGTCATCGCGCCCCCGGCGCGATGACGTCAGTGTGCCGGAGGAGGAAACCCTGCCGATCTGACTCTGTGGGACTCAGATCAGCGAGGGAGCCGCCGGAGGAGGTGAGTATCTCCCGGGGGGGCTGAAAACGCAGAGGACGTACATATACGTCCTGTGGTGCAAAAGCCCGCCTAATGCAGGGCGTAAATGTACGTCCTGTGGCGTTAAGGGGTTAATCTATTCATATAAAACTGCTTGGGGTGGCAGCCTGTATGAAAAGGCATTTTAGGACATGCAGAACAAGTTTAGTGAATTTTTGGCTAAATGATGGTGAAACTTATGCAGGAAAAAAAAGTTCCCCGTTCAAACTTTTTTAACAAATCTACCCCATAGCATATGACCGCAGAGCCTCGGATAATAAAATTTAAAAAAAAAACACTTTACACACTGTGGAAGATTGAAATTTTATTGAAAATTCACATTTATTTACTTTTTTTACATATTTTGTTATAGCATTTTGGCAGGGCATGACATATACATATAATAATGATATATTATTAATCTGCCGAGTGGCTTTGGATGAAAGTAACAATAGGTGCTTTAAAATTGGGCCTTTAGTGTCGGCAACAGTGCCGTCACACCGTAACCACTCTGTGTTATTGTGGAAGAGTGCAGGGTTGGACCCTGTGGTCCAATATTAAAATGATATGAATCTGGTATAGGCGTCAGTGGCAGTGCACCCAAATATTGTGCCTTTGGTGGCAGCAGGTGCATTCACACCGTAACCCCTCTGTGGTATTGTGGAAGAGTGCAGTGCTGGAGGTTTTGGTAATGCAGAAGAGATCCCCGATCTATTCAGTTACATCAGCAGCTATAACAAAACCGGGTCAGCAATGTTTAGGCACTTGTACTGCGCTACTGTATATGGTGAGAATCGGCGCACACCAGTAGCAACAGGAAGCAAACAGAACATGCAGGGAATACACAGAGATAATAGTCAAATGGCAGGCAAAGTCAGCAACAGATCGGGTCCACAGAACAAGCAGGGTCAGTAACAAGTATACAAACTGATTCGGTAAGCTAGCGATGCGGGAATAAAGGCTGAGACACACTGAGCGTGTAGCGACGCACAGCATAGCAAAGCGAAGAGAAGCAAACATTTTGAAGGTTTGACTTCACTCCGCTCCTCCTCGCAGCGTGTCTACACTGCATTACGTTTGCTTCTCACCGCACTGGACAGGAATCCACTAACTAAATTAAAATGTACACACAAAACCATTTTATTTTCACAAAGCACATGTTATATAGGCAAAAAAAAGTTTCTACTGAATAAAATACATCAACAATTACTGTTACTTTAATAGGAATAGTATAAAAATATAAAAAAAGGTAACCCCTTATCATATATATTATAGGGACACGGAGCGCTGTGTATAGAGTAGTGATGCATTGATACCACACACAGACATATACGTATATATCAACACGCAGATATATATATATACACCCACCCACAGACCTCAGACCATATATACACATACGCACATGGAGGGGTGGCATGTGGACAATCTCAACTAAATTTGCCCCCCAATTTGGCTGATCCCTCCAGAAGAAATGTTGAACCAGACACAGCGAGAATATATATATTATTCTCTGCTCTATCGGGTTCAACAATTCTTCTGGAGGGATCAGCCAAATGGGGGGGGGGCAATTAGTTGCCAAAATGTGTGTGTAATACAAGTCTGGATATATATTTATTTCTTATATATATATATATATATATATCATACCTGCCCTTACCTTCCCCTATAAATTTGCTAAAAATATACACAAAAAAAAAAAACACTGCCTGAGACCCCGCACAGCCCACATGCCACCCCCCTGTACCTGGCTGAATGTATCTAATATATATTAAATACATTCAGCCAGGTAGAGAAAGAAAATAAAAGGTTCTATTTTATGTTCCCGGGGACATTTAAACATGCTCTCGGATTTAATTTTTTTTAGAAATGTGTCGCCTTATCTTAGCCTGGTGGTCAGTGGGTGCTCCCCGGATCCTGGTTATGGGGGGGGGGGGGTCTGCCGTGGCCATAGGTGCAGTGGCTCCCTCCCTGCGCCACCTGTCTCTGCCACATGCACCCGGGCGGCTAGCCCACACAGTCGCAGCTCTGTCATCCGGCGACCGCATGCTTCTCAATGCTCCGCAAGGGGATCCTTGGGAGGCCCCTGCAGGCTGCCCTCTACAGTGCCTGATTAGAGGGCCGTGTCTGCCTGATGTTTTAGTAACAAGAATGTTTTATCCCATAGGCTTCAATGTTAACAATATTCCCATTTTAATTCATCCATTAAACCGTTGCTTATAATATTCTGCAGTAAAGAGTCTCTTTATATCTAGATTTTTTAGTATTTTTTAAGCATTTTTTTATACTTTTTTAAAAAATATATATTTTTCAAACTTTTGGCGAACGTCCCAAAAATTTCGAAGTTCGCAAACTGTCGAAGGGCCGATGTTCGATGCAAACTCTGAACAGATCGTACCGAACAGCTCATCCCTTATCTTAACTTACAATACAAGTAATAGTAAGCAAAGGACTTTATGAAACAAATTAATTTTGTTTCACTTTTTAATTTGACTCAAATACTAAATCTGTGACATAGCTTAAAATTTAACCCTAGCTTTTCTTTTAACAGCAACATTTTATTAATTGGGGTTTTATCTAGTGATCCAAAATTCGAACTGATATCAACTATCGAATTGATATATGAAATTCGAATCGATTCGAAATTTTAAATCGTTCTGAAATGAAACGAAACGCGAAACTAAATTATTTCCAAAATTCCGAAAATGAAATGATTGATGTTAGGTATTAATTCAACGACTGCTTAAATACTAATTATCCTAATGATTGTCTTAAATGATTGTCTGTGACCATTAATTATACCTGGTCTATCACTTGCAAGCAGGCCTCTTGCTCTCTTATGCTCGAACCTGCTTTTCACAATGGTTTCTTTTCTGCTGTATCAGCTAAATTCTGTTATTCTGTACCTTGATCAGCTCTAAGTCTATCCATGTTTACTTAACATCTGCTAACCCGGCAGAATAAACAATAGTATCGATTTGTACTCGCATAGTCTCTGGAAATAGTTCAGGTCGCCTTGACCAAAATTAAATCGCTAACTTCTTATGTGCGGTGGTGGTCTTCATTACTGAATAACCTAAGCTACAGCCTTTTATATACTTTGATGTACTTAATTCATGCTATGTATGTTCCTGATTGGTGAGCTGCGTCTCACACGATATTTTACCTCCCTGTGTCCTCCCTAATAACCTCCCACTCTTTTCCTGTATCCTCCCCCTATAAATGCTCTGTTTCAAGGCTGAATCAATAGAATAAGATTACACACGAAACTCCACTCGTTTGTGTCTTTTATTCTCCGATCGATAGTCATGTGGCTCGGACAGAGTATGAAGAAGAAGTGTGGCAGATCGGTGTCTTGACTCTTACAATTGAAAAACGTAACGAAACAAAACAAATATTTGAGCCATGCACATCCCTAGTAAATAGGTTCTGTGCGATCATTTTTTAAAAAATATTGTCTAAATCGGTTGAAAAAAAATTGGCTCAAACGCAATGTTTTAAAATGTCCATGTTTGCTAAACATATTGCGCCTTAAAAAACCTGAAAACAGTAAGACATGTAAATACTAGTGCACGGATGCGCTTTCTGTGCTTCTCAGTTTTACTGTAAATCCCGGACTTGCTCGTTTCAAAAGATGCGCATTTTAACAAGTCGCATAAAAGCATGATTTATTGTAAATAGGGATGGGCTGCTGGTTCGAATCGATTCAAGGTTCGATTCGAACATCGGCTGTTCGAAAACTCGCAAACTTCAAACTTTTCAGGCTGTTCAAAAAAGTTTGTTTCGCCAGAATATCATCCAGCTGAGGAAGCCATATTCTGGCGAAACGCGTCCTGGATATATCCCCTGTTTACACATATTGTTAAAATACTTTTTAATAATAAATCCCTTTATTTTACTTTACTTGTATCCTGTTTTGTTCCTGAGAACCAGTTCCTTCCTGAGGCTTTGCTTTACAGCTATACAGAACACAGCCGATGAGGAAAGCGGTGAAGAGTAAAGAAGGGAAATTGGCCACCTCTATGGGCCATAGATGCCAGTAAGAGTGAGCCTGATACATCCTAGGCTCCTGTCCATGTGAGTAAGATACCTTTATTATCCATCTATTTCATCTGCATCACAGAATTGCGCTATGTCCTCTTTCTCCATTCATTTCCATGAGGTTAAGACCCGGCGGAACTGAAGAGAGAGACAGCGCATCTTCTGTGAGATCACGGACACATTGCAAGAAAAATCCATCATAGAGAGACAATATTTTTTCCGGCCACAAGGTGGCAGTACAACACAAGAAATAGATATTAGAGAGAGATCAGACCTCGTTTTCGCCACAAGGTGGCAGCACAACATAAAAAGGATTTTTTTCCATTTAAGCGCAGATTTTTACATATTTTAAATTCAGACTACATCTATTCAAGACCCATCCACCCCCCCTTTTTTATTGCACTCATTTCAAGGCACGTACTATCCACTACTGCCCACGTCCGATATTGCTACCTACAAATAGCAAATATACTTCCAAATGCAGATACACCCATACTGTTTGAATTGCAACATAAAGTCCACCAATCCTGTATCAAAGATCTTGACCGATCTACAAGGTGTAAGCAGCGCTCTTCAACAACAATTTGATAAATGGGGTCGATTCGGTGATTCGTGCCATTTTGGTGATTCGGATCATTTTGGGTCATTCAGTTCAGTTGGTTTTTCGTTTTATGCTGCATTAATTATACTGTAGAGGTGCTGCCCGGCAATGTGCGGATTCATATGCTGCATTATTTATATTGTAGAGGTGCTGCCCAGCAGTGTGAGGATTCATATGCTGCATTAATTATACTGCAGAGAGGTGCTGCCCGGCCGTGTGCGGATTCATATGCTGCATTATTATACTGTAGAGGTGCTGCCCGGCAGTGTGTGGATTCATATGCTGCATTAATTATACTGTAGAGGTGCTGCCTGGCAGTGTGAGGATTCATATGCTGCATTATTATACTGTAGAGGTGCTGCCCGGCAGTGTGTGGATTCATATGCTGCATTAATTATACTGTAGAGGTGCTGCCTGGCAGTGTGAGGATTCATATGCTGCATTATTATACTGTAGAGGTGCTGCCTGGCAGTGTGAGGATTCATATGCTGCATTATTATACTGTAGAGGTGCTGCCTCGCACTGTGTGGATTCATATGCTGCATTATTATACTGTAGAGGTGCTGCCCGGCCGTGTGCGGATTTATATGCTGCATTATTATACTGTAGAGGTGCTGCCGGCAGTGTGTGGATTCATATGCTGCATTAATTATACTGTAGAGGTGCTGCCTGGCAGTGTGAGGATTCATATGCTGCATTATTATACTGTAGAGGTGCTGCCCGGCAGTGTGTGGATTCATATGCTGCATTAATTATACTGTAGAGGTGCTGCCTGGCAGTGTGAGGATTCATATGCTGCATTATTATACTGTAGAGGTGCTGCCGGCAGTGTGTGGATTCATATGCTGCATTAATTATACTGTAGAGGTGCTGCCTGGCAGTGTGAGGATTCATATGCTGCATTATTATACTGTAGAGGTGCTGCCGGCAGTGTGAGGATTCATATGCTGCATTATTATACTGTAGAGGTGCTGCCTCGCACTGTGTGGATTCATATGCTGCATTATTATAATGTAGAGGTGCTGCCTCGCACTGTGTGGATTCATATGCTGCATTATTATACTGTAGAGGTGCTGCCCGGCAGTGTGTGGATTCATATGCTGCATTAATTATACTGTAGAGGTGCTGCCTGGCAGTGTGAGGATTCATATGCTGCATTATTATACTGTAGAGGTGCTGCCCGGCAGTGTGTGGATTCATATGCTGCATTAATTATACTGTAGAGGTGCTGCCTGGCAGTGTGAGGATTCATATGCTGCATTATTATACTGTAGAGGTGCTGCCTGGCAGTGTGAGGATTCATATGCTGCATTATTATACTGTAGAGGTGCTGCCTCGCACTGTGTGGATTCATATGCTGCATTATTATAATGTAGAGGTGCTGCCTCGCACTGTGTGGATTCATATGCTGCATTATTATACTGTAGAGGTGCTGCCTCGCACTGTGTGGATTCATATGCTGCATTATTATAATGTAGAGGTGCTGCCTCGCACTGTGAGGATTCATATGCTGCATTATTATACTGTAGAGGTGCTGCCTCGCACTGTGAGGATTCATATGCTGCATTATTATACTGTAGAGGTGCTGCCTCGCACTGTGTGGATTCATATGCTGCAAAAAGGTAAGATTTGCTGGTTTTAAATCCATTCTTTTATAATGGCAGGCTTGGTCCAGTGTAAGAGCTGTCATGCATTTGTTTTTAGATCCAATTCTTGGAGGTTTGGAGTGTGTCTGATATGTAGGCAGCTCTCTTTATTGCAGCAGGAAATTGCCTGTTTGAAGTCTGAGATTTGTAAATTATCTGTTAGAGAAACTCAGGCTATGACTGTTACAAAGCCACTGCCACAGATGATGGCAGCTGAAAATGTAGATATAGTGGCGGTTACTGAGACATGGTTCAGTGAGAAAAATAACTGGGACATAACAATACCGGGGTACTCTTTATATAGAAAAGACAGAGAAGGTAGGAAAGGAGGAGGAGTGGCCCTGTATGTGAAAAACAACATAAAAACGAACCAAATAAAAGTGAGCGAGGTGAACATAGAGTCAGTTTGGGTTACGCTAACATTTGGCAATCATACAGTAGCTCGTGTAGGTGTGATCTATAGACCCTCTGGACAAGGAGAGGAGCTAGATAATCTGCTGTTTGAGGAAATAGCCAAAATGGCAATGAAGGGGGAAGTTATTATCATGGGGGACTTTAATCTTCCTGATGTGAACTGGAAAACCAAAACAGCTGGGTGCACCAGGAGTACAAATATTCTAAACTCCCTACTGGGATTATCTCTAACACAAGTAGTTGAGGAGCCGACCCGTAAAGAGGCCATATTGGATTTAATACTCACAAATGGAGGTTTGGTATCGGACGTTGTTGTAGGTGAAAATTTGGGGTCTAGTGATCACCAGTCAGTATGGTTTAATATAACAACAGGGATGGAGCCGCACCACACAAGAACGAAAGTTTTAGACTTTAAAAAAACAGATTTTTCTAAAATGAGATTTTGTGTGAAGGAGTCATTATCAGACTGGAGGAGTTTAAAGGGTGTCCAGGAGAAATGGGATTATTTAAAGGAAGCATTATTGAAGGCCACAGGAAATTGCATTCGGCTTGTTAGTAAAAACAAGAAAGGGAAGAAACCACTGTGGTACTCTGCAGAAGTGGCCAAAATAGTGAAGAACAAAAAGACAGCATTCAATAATTATAAAACAACTCAGAGTGAAGAAGATAGGCAAACCTATAAGATTAGGCAGAAAGAGGCAAAGCAATTTATAAGAGCTTCCAAAGCACACGCAGAAGAGAAAATAGCTCAGTCAGTAAAAAAGGGGGACAAAACATTTTTTAGATACATAAACGAGAAAAGAAAAGTAAAACAAGGATTAGTTAGATTAAAAACAAAGGAAGGAAGGTATGTAGAAGAGGATAAAAGTCTCGCTGACTGCCTCAATGAATATTTTTGTTCAGTCTTTGCAGAAGAAAAGGAAGGAAAGGGACCTCAGTTAGGAGGAACACTAACGAGACAATTACATATCAGTTTACAGAGGAGGATGTTCTCCAGCAGCTGTCTAAAGTAAAGACAAATTAATCAATGGGGCCTGATGGGATCCACCCTAAATTATTAAAAGAGCCCAGTGATGTAATAGCAAAACCATTAACAGATTTATTTAACCAATCCTTGTTAACGGGAGTCGTCCCAGAAGACTGGAAATTAGCAAATGTTGTGCCCATTCACAAGAAGGGTAGTAGGGAGGAATCTGGGAACTATAGGCCAGTTAGTCTTATGTCAGTAGTGGGGAAATTAATGGAAACCATGTTAAAGGAAAGGATTGTTGAACATCTAAAAACACATAGATTACAGGATCAGAAACAACATGGGTTTACCTCAGGGAGATCATGCCAAACTAATCTTATTGATTTTTTTGATTGGGTAACAAAAATAATAGACACAGGTGGTGCAGTAGACATTGCTTATTTAGATTTCAGTAAGGCTTTTGATACTGTTCCGCATAGAAGGCTTATCAATAAATTGCAATCTTTGAGCTTGGATTCCAATATTGTTGAATGGATTAGGCAGTGGCTGAGTGACAGACAACAGAGGGTTGTGGTAAATGGAGTTTATTCGGCGCAAGGTCTTGTTACCAGTGGGGTACCTCAGGGGTCAGTACTTGGACCCATTCTCTTTAATATTTTTATTAGTGATATTGCAGAAGGTATTAATGGAAAAGTATGTCTTTTTGCTGATGACACAAAAATTTGCAACAGGGTTGACGTTCCTGGAGGGATCAGCCAAATGACAAATGATTTAGGTAAACTAAAAAAATGGTCGGAGTTGTGGCAATTGAGTTTTAATGTGGATAAGTGCAAGATAATGCACCTGGGACGTAAAAACCCAAGGGCTGAATATAGAATATTTGATACAGTCCTAACCTCAACATCTGAGGAAAGGGATTTAGGGGTTATTATTTCAGAGGATCTAAAGGTAAGTAGTCAATGTAATACAGCAGCAGGAAATGCTAGCAGAATGCTTGGTTGTGTAGGGAGAGGTATTAGCAGTAGAAAAGGGAAGTGCTCATGCCACTGTACAGAGCACTGGTGAGACTTCACTTGGAGTACTGTGTGCAGTACTGGAGACCGTATCTCCAGAAGGATATAGACATCTTAGAGAGAGTTCAGAGAAGGGCTACTAAAATGGTGTACGGCTTGAAGGAGAAAAGTTACCAGGAAAGGCTTAATGATCTTAACATGTACAGCTTGGAAAAAAGACGAGACAGAGGAGATATGATAGAAACATTTAAATACGTAAAGGGAATCCACAAGGTAGAGGAAGGGAGTATATTTAAAAGGAAACAAAGTAGCAAAACAAGAGGACATAGTCTTAGATTAGAGGGGCAAAGGTTTAAAAGTAATATCAGGAAGCATTATTTTACTGAGAGGGTGGTGGATACATGGAACAGTCTTCCAGTAGAAGTGGTAGAGGCCAAAACAGTAATTGAATTTAAGCAAGCATGGGATAGGCATAAGGCTATCCTAAACAAAAGATAAATCCAGGTAAAGTATCCATGTAATTGGGCAGACTAGATGGGCCGAAAGGTTCTTATCTGCCGACATTTTTTCTATGTTTCTATGTTTCTATTATTATACTGTAGAGGTGCTGCCCGGCAGTGTGAGAATTCATATGCTGCAATAATTATACTGAAGAGGTGCTGCCCGGCAGTTTGCGGATTCATATGCTACATTATTATACTGTAGAGGTGCTGCCTGGCAGTTTGCGGATTCATATGCTGCATTATTATACAGTAGAGGTGCTGCCCGGCAGTATGCAGATTCATATGCTGCATTAATTATACTGTAGAGGTGCTGCCCGGCAGTGTGCCGATTCATATGCTGCATT
This sequence comes from Leptobrachium leishanense, assembly GCA_009667805.1. NCBI lineage: Eukaryota > Metazoa > Chordata > Amphibia > Anura > Megophryidae > Leptobrachium > Leptobrachium leishanense. The sequence goes on along the minus strand of CM019063.1, from coordinate 534,005,436 downwards.
ATTATACAGTAGAGGTGCTGCCTGGCACTGTGTGGATTCATATGCTGCATTATTATACAGTAGAGGTGCTGCCCGGCAGTGTGAGGATTCATATGCTGCATTATTATACAGTAGAGGTGCTGCCTGGCAGTGTGTGGATTCATATGCTGCATTATTATTCTGTAGAGGTGCTGCCCGGCAGTGTGAGAATTCATATGCTGCAATAATTATACTGAAGAGGTGCTGCCCGGCAGTATTCAGATTCATATGCTGCATTAATTATAGTGTAGAGGTGCTGCCCGGCAGTGTGCAGATTCATATGCTGCATTAATTATACTGTAGAGGTGCTACCCGGCAGTGTGAGAATTCATATGCTGCAATAATTATACTGAAGAGGTGCCGGCAGTGTGTGGATTCATATGCTGCATTAATTACACTGTGGAGGTGCTGCCCGGCAGTTTGCAGATTCATATGCTGCATTAACTATACTGTAGAGGTGCTGCCCGGCAGTATGCAGATTCATATGCTGCATTAATCATACTGTAGAGGTGCTACCCGGCAGTGTGCAGATTCATATGCGGCATTAATTATACTGTAGAGGTGCTGCCCGGCAGTGTGCAGAATTATTTGCTGCATTAATTATACTGTTGCGGTGCTGCCGGCAGTGTGCGGATTCATATGCTGCATTAATTATACTGTATCGCCGAAATGATCCAAACGCCATAATGTTCCGAATCGATCCAAAATTTTGAATCAATATCGAATCCCCGAATCAAAACGAAAAAAGTCCGAAATGACCCAAAACGAAAAAAAAACACCTGGAAAATTAAACGAAACGAAAATGGTCCGAAACGACATGAAACTAAAAAAAACAAAAACAAAACAAAACGAGTGAAAGGGTTAAAAACTTTTTTCTTTTTACTTTTTCTTCATTGTTTCCTGTCCCCCAGGGAAGTACCCAGATCCCCATACTCCTTTTATGGCCAATATCTTGCATATATGCTCTCTTGGAGGGTACTTTTTGAACTTTTGAGCCCCATTGGCTTTCATTGTGTTTGAATTGTGTTCGAATTCAAATTCATACTTTTTCTGATGTTCGAGTTTGAATTCGAACCGAACACGGGGTGTTTGGCCCATCACTAATTGTAAACCTCGTAAATGCATGTGCTACTGTACATCCCATAAATATGTGTCCTACCATAAATTCCTGCCATGCTTATTTATTCTCAATACTGTAAATGTGAGTGTTATTTTAATTATCCTAAATCCGGTAAATCTCGAACATGAACAGTGAGATGGTATGGGCTGCAGGGACCCACCAGATTTTAAAACTTTTTCAGGTTTATTCAGCGAGCTTATTTACTTCTGCAAGTATAATTCGCCGACCCTGCAGTGAATTCAGCATTCACCGCAGGGTCTCCGAATTATGGTAAATGGACCCACCGAATGCCGCTGCAAACCTGCCGAATGCAGACGATAAACCAGCTGAACACAGCTGCAACCCGCTGAGCAAACCGTCGAATGCGGTGAAATGACCGCCCAGGGCCTCCGAGACAACGGGGCCACAATCACCTTTTTTGCAGCCCTATGTGGTCCTTTCCACCGCACCCCCGGGAAAACCTGTGACCATGAGAGTGGCCAGGGGTACAGTACTACGTATCCCCAAAGCCAGTGTCCATTTGAATTAGGAGGAGCGTTCCCTGGTGGTGAAAGCGGGCCTGATGCAGTATTTACCCGCAGAGTTACTTTTGGGCAATGACCTGGGACACTTGTCCTCCACATTTTCCCATGTGCCATCCCCAGAGACTCTCCCAGTGACAAATCACCAGCAGCAGGCTTCCCGAGGAGATGAGGCACTCAATGACGAAACCCTGGTAAGTACCGACTGCCCCGTCACAGATCCCCTTCCCAGTCACTTACCTAGGACCTCCCCCCACTGACTTTGCCCTCCAGGTCTGATCCGACCCCATCCTGGCTATTTATAGGGAGCAGACTGGGATTGACCCTGGAAGAATGGAGGGTGCCCGAATAGAATGGGAGCATGGGCCCCTATACCGAGTGACCGAGGGCAAATGCTCCAACCCTCTTCTCTGGTGTCAATTCATAGTCCCCCTTTAAGTATCACCAAAACCTGCAACACCTGGGTCACAACATCCCCTTAGCAGGGCCCCTTTGACACACCAAGACCTTCCACTGGTTCACCCAGATGTTCTCTTGACCCACGGTGACTCAGAACGTTAAGCAATACTGCTCCACTTGCGACACCTGCCATTGCGTGGACAAGAGAGGCGACCGGTCAAAAGGCATCCTTCATTGTATCCCCTCCAAGTCAATAGCCAAGCTCTTCAGCCGCAATGCTGTGGGCTTGATAGGCCCATTGCCCTAAACCAGTCCGTCTGGAAAGAAATGTGGTGGACTACTCCACCCCGTACCCAGAGGGTATCCCCTTGGCAGATATCTATGCCATTGCTGAGTCAATAGCCAATGCCCTGCTGCAGATCTTTGCCAGAGTGGGGCCTCCTGTGAGGTTATTAAAGACTAGGGATCTTTGCCAGAGTGGGGCCTCCTGTGAGGTTATTAAAGACTAGGGGACCCAGTTCACTGCAGAGCTCACTCGGCAGCTGTGGAGTCTCTGTGGGGTCAAACCTCTGGATAGGTTTCCTTAACACCCCCAGACGAATGGATTGGACTGTGTCAGTGGTTCAATGTTAATCTGGCTGCAAGAGAAATCCCCTCACTCCTCTACATTATGGAAAACATGTCCACAATAAGACAATAAGACACATTCAATATAAATCCTGAATTCCCTGGGCAATCCATTTGGCAAACCCCAGGTAGTACATTGTCCCATAGTCAGTAGGAAGGAGGCTAGCCCGCAGGCTCCTCCAACTGCCTCAGTGGCACCGTCTGTCACAGGAACCGTACAGGCTAGTAGAGCAAATTTGTGACACTACCTACCTGGTAGCTAAATTTTCACATGAAATAATACGGAGGACCTTACAAGTGAACATGCTGAAGGCATACAGGGAGAGCCAAGAAGAATTGGACGCCATCTGCTGTCCAGCTGTAGAAGACTCGGAGTGTCTCCCTCTGCTCGAGCTCCCCGGGTGGCCTGTAGATCAGACAGGGGTTGAAGTCATCAAGCTTGATGAGCAGCTAGGGATGACGCAGCAAGATGAAGTTAGGCAGGAGCTTAGACGGAGAAGCAAAATGCTCTTCACAGTCCATGTGTACACTACCCTGACACTGAACCACGTGGAGACCCTGGTACCAGCGCCACTCAAGCAAGCAGCCTACTGAGTACCTGAGGCAGTAAGAAGGTGGCTGCAGAAGGAAATTAGGGAAATGCGTGCACATCTCTAATAAATGCGTTTCGATTCGTTCCGAAATTGCAATTCGAACAAATTTATACCTATTCATATTTCTGAAGCACTTCTGAAATAGCCAAATGATTTTGTCCAAACTGGAATGAAGAAAAAAATGGTATATAACTAATTGCTTTCATTTCTCCGAATCAATTTGTTATACGGTTTCACTCGTATGCAGCATCACAGGCCATGGACAGCCGTATGCAGTGCTGTTTGGTACAATTCATCAGTCTTCAATGGCAGTGAAATTGCCCCTTAGAGAATGCTGATTGATTCCTCTATGGGAAATATCACCGAACACCACCAAACTGCACCACCATATAAGACTAGTGATTCAGTTCGACAGGCGAATCCCATAGGTTTCAATTTAACCCTTTCGCTGCTGAGGCTTTTCCCGCCCCTGTGCTGAGGTAATTTTTTACCTGTTTTGCGCATCATGTTTAAACGTGTTTTGAAGGCTTATTTTAGTATATGACACCGACATATTATATATCGTTCTTTCCGTCAGACTCGGTAGATTCATAATATGTCATTATTATATGTATACGTTATGTCATGTCTGTATATTATAACAAAAAATGCAATAAAATATGTATTTTCAATAATTTACAACGTGTAAAGTGTTTTTTTCCACATTTTAACATGCGAGCAATTGCGGTTATATTTTGTATGGGGTGCGCTTGTTAAAAAAATTAGAGATGGGGTCTCGTTACATTTTTTTTTGGGGAAAATGACACTATTTTTAACAAACGCACCGCATACAAAAATCGTTAGTGCAGCATCATTGTTCACATTATAATTGAAATGGGAACAATATTGCTGCATTAACAAACCCAAAAAAATAAAAAAAAAGTGTTTATTTTTTTTTTTCATTTTTTTTTTTTTTTATTTTTCATTTTTTTATTTTTTTTTTACAAATTTTTTAACTTTCATGTTTGGTATCGTTGGAACGGCCATGCTCTGGCCGATCCAACGATATCAAAATTTAACCCTAGCTGCCACGGATCGGGAGATAGGGAGTTCATTGGAACTCCCTATATCCACACTTGGTGGCAGTTAGGGGTTAATGCTAGGACTGGCGTCATCGTGCTACGCACGATGACGCCAGTCCTCTGGGGGAGTTCCCGGAAGCTTGGCCGACATCCAAGATGTCGGCCAGCTCCCGGGAAGGATCGCGAATCGGCGCTTTTCAGCGCCGATTTGCGATCCAGCTCCCCAGGGGTTAATGCCAGGCATCATTTGGAAGGGCAGGCTGTGCCCTTCCAAATGATGCCTGGGTTAAGCCCCTGTGTGCCACCGATCGGGAGGGAGAGAGGTCCGAAGGACCTCCCCCCCTCCCTTTCAGGCGCCTCCTCCGCACATGCGGGGGGGGCGCCTGAATTAGGTGTCATCGCGCCCCCGCGATGACACCTAATAATGGCGGCTGGTGGTCCGGATGCCGGGCTGACATCCAGGATGTCAGCCCGCACCGGAGGGGCCAGCGATCGGCCGGAACCCGGCCGAACGCTGACCCCAAGCTGAGGACGCGCTCAGCGCGTCCTCAGCACACCAGCGGTAATGCTGAGGACGCGCTGAGCGCGTCCTTAGCATTGAAGTGGTTAAAATAATATTTTCGTTTTTTATTCAACATGCATTTATTGCATGTGAAAACGGCATAAAACAAGGGGCCAGATGGGATCCACCCTAAATTATTAAAAGAGCTCAGTGATGTAATAGCAAAACCGTTAACAGATTAATTTAACCAATCCTTGTTAACGGGAGTCGTCCCAGAAGACTGGAAATTAGCAAATGTTGTGCCCATTTACAAGAAGGGTAGTAGGGAGGAATCGGGGAACTATAGGCCAGTTAGTCTTACGTCAGTAGTGGGGAAATTAATGGAAACCATGTTAAAGGAAAGGATTGTTGAACATCTAAAAACACATAGATTACAGGATCAGAAACAACATGGGTTTACCTCAGGGAGATCAAGCCAAACTAATCTTATTGATTTTTTTGATTGGGTAACAAAAATAATAGACACAGGTGGTGCAGTAGACATTGCTTATTTAGATTTCAGTAAGGCTTTTGATACTGTTCCGCATAGAAGGCTTATCAATAAATTGCAATCTTTGAGCTTGGATTCCAATATTGTTGAATGGATTAGGCAGTGGCTGAGTGACAGGCAACAGAGGGTTGTGGTAAATGGAGTTTATTCGGCGCAAGGTCTTGTTACCAGTGGGGTACCTCAGGGGTCAGTACTTGGACCCATTCTCTTTAATATTTTTATTAGTGATATTGCAGAAGGTATTAATGGAAAAGTATGTCTTTTTGCTGATGACACAAAGATTTGCAACAGGGTTGACGTTCCTGGAGGGATCAGCCAAATGACAAATGATTTAGGTAAACTAAAAAAATGGTCGGAGCTGTGGCAATTGAGTTTTAATGTGGATAAGTGCAAGATAATGCACCTGGGACGTAAAAACCCAAAGGCTGAATATAGAATATTTGATACAGTCCTAACATCAACATCTGAGGGTTGGGATTTAGGGGTCATTATTTCAGAGGATCTAAGGGTAAGTAGTCAATGTAATAGAGCAGCAGGAAATGCTGGCAGAATGCTTGGTTGTGTAGGGAGAGCCTGTATTAGCAGTAGGAAAAGGGAAGTGCTCATGCCACTGTACAGAGCACTGGTGAGACCTCACTTGGATTACTGTGTGCAGTACTGGAGACCGTATCTCCAGAAGGATATAGACATCTTAGAGAGAGTTCAGAGAAGGGCTACTAAAATGGTGTACGGCTTGAAGGAGAAAAGTTACCAGGAAAAACTTAATGATCTTAACATGTACAGCTTGGAAAAAAGACGAGACAGAGGAGATATGATAGAAACATTTAAATACGTAAAGGGAATCCACAAGGTAGAGGAAGGGAGTATATTTAAAAGGAAACAAAGTAGCAAAACAAGAGGACATAGTCTTTGATTAGAGGGGCAAAGGTTTAAAAGTAACATCAGGAAGCATTATTTTACTGAGAGGGTGGTGGATACATGGAACAGTCTTCCAGTAGAAGTGGTAGAGGCCAAAACAGTGATTGAATTTAAGCAGGCATGGGATAGGCATAAGGCTATCCTAAACAAAAGATAAATCCAGGTAAAGTATCCATGTAATTGGGCAGACTAGATGGGCCGAAAGGTTCTTATCTGCCGACATTTTTCTATGTTTCTATGTTTCTATGTTTCTATGTTGTGGCTAAAAAACAAAGACAAAAAGTTTATTTTTATTTGCAGCAAAAAGTCTTTTTATTTATAGAGTTTTAAGAAATTTTGAGTAGTTCTTTTGTATTTTTTTAGATTAAATTTTTGAATTCCCAATTACTTAAAAAAGACGAAGCTTTTTTTTTTTTACTGAACGCAGCGTTTATTTTTCCTTCAGTCCAGCTGCATTCGGCGGGTGCTGCTGAAATACGTTTCAGCACCAAGCACAGAGGGATTTTTTTTGCTCTGGAGGCCTCATATTTTTTAATTCTATTCTAACAGTAATTAATTCATCCGTTTCAGCATTACAAATTAACAAATCAAAACTAAATAACAAATAGATACGAAATATGAATTACTAATCTCCCAAAATAACAAATCAATATGAAATATTAATCATGGTAACATAACAAAAGCACCAAAATTAATTTCCAAACATAACGAATGTATCAGAAATGAAAAAAAAATCGTTCTGCACATGTCTACTGACTCCAGACATCTGAAACAAACTTTCATCTCTGCTCCTGTGCTGGATGCTCCTAACCCGCCCAAACATTTTTCTGTCCACATAGATGCTCTACATTCGGGTTTGGAGCAGTGCTCAACCTACATCAGCCACAAGCTGCTGCCCCAAGAGGTGGCCTACATTGTTGTAGAGAGGGAGTGCTTCTTAGCGCTGGTGTGGTCCCTAAAGAAACTACAACCCTACCTTTACGAGAGACCCTTTACTGTGTTCACCAACCATAACCCCCTGATATGATTCAACTGAGTTCCCGGGGACAACAGACGTACGTTGCGCTGGAGCCTAGCCATGCAGCCCTGTAACTTTCACATCCAGTACCAGCTGGGAAAGCAGAATCAAAATACAGATGGACTGTTACGTCTCGACCCTGCCCCCTGGTGGTGGGAGCAGGGAGTTTCCAGTTTGTCTAGTTTTCTTGTTCAGGCTCTACAGACCATTCCCACTGGGCTGAAGGTCTGCAGTCACCTGATCTGCTTAGCCCTATATATAGGGCCAACCAGGCATTTGATCCTTGGATCAGGGTAGACTATGTCTGAGATCCTCTAGTTCCTGTTCCTCGTGTTTATTCTGGTTCAAGTTCTGATAATCTGTGTATAACTCTTTGGCTCTGGTTTCTGGTTATTCTCTAGTCTGCTCCCTAAGGTTTTTCTGCTATATGTATACTCGTGTATGACCTGGCTTGGCGTCTGGAACTTCTTCTGTATGTATCTTGTCGGTTTAGATTTGTCTGTACGTGTCTAGTTCAGTTTTTTTTCACTCTACAGGCATGTGGCCACAAAGCCATTTGGTGTGAGTAATTCTCAGGGCTTTGTCTGAACTCCCTGGCTGGGAGTGTGTGGATTTACAGTGTGCTGCATTCATTGGGCATTTACGTATCAAGTTCTGTCTTGCATTATATTATTCAAATTTTTCAAGTATTGGGTCCTGTCCTGCAGTGTGCAGAATTCATTGTGTTCCTAAGTACCAAGTTATACCTTGCAGAGTGCAGTATTCATTGTGCATTCACCTATCAAGTTCTGTCTTGCATTGTACTGCATTAGTGTTTTCAAGTTCAGGTGTTTTCACTTTACAGGCAATTGGCCACGAAGCCATATGGTGTGTGTGATTCCCAGGGCTTTGTCTGAACTCCCTGGCTGGGAGTTTGAGGATTTGCAGTGTGCTGCATTCATTGTGCATTCACGTATTAAGTTCTGTCTTACATTGTATTGCATTTATGTCTTTCAAGTCCTGTCCTGCAGAGTGCGGAATTCAACGTGTTCCTAAGTACCAAAGTATACCTTGCAGTGTGTCTGTATTCCTGCACTGTCATTTTTGTTTTTCAAGTACTGCAAGTATATGCTAAAGTCTGCTAACTATCCATATACCTGCCCTAAAGGCTTCAATCCTTACAGCCTGGGGGCTCCCCAGCACCCTATAGGGGCCCACCGTTACATGGACTTTCCCAACAGACAGACTTAACCACGTGGTCTCCTGCACAGGCTGACCTGTGAGGATCTGGCTTGGTCTGCTGGACTATGGGTTGGGGGGAGCAGTGTGATGGTACAGGCTGCAGGGTCCCACCAGATGTAAAAACGTTTTGTCTTTATTTTACCCTGCACCTTTTTCACCACCTTGGCCCCTTGTTTTATGTTTTCACATCCCACTATGTTCCCCAATGTGCCCTGCTTTCCTAGAATCTGTGTTTTTCCTGCCCACTGCCTACGTGCATCAAGATGCCGCCATCTGAGACACGAACCTTGTGAATGAACCATCTCCAAGAACTGGGCAATGGCTGGAGGTAGTGGCAGTCATTGTATTCAATGACTGGGAAATGGCTAGAGGCAGTAGCGACATTCCATAAACTGGGCAATGGCTGGAGGCTGTGGCAGCCATTGTATTCAAAGACTGGGCAATGGCTGGAGGCAGTGGTGCTCCGGCACTGGGATGTCTGAGGGTGGGCAGGTGGGTGAACAATGGGGACAGTTCCATATAAATATGACCTATGTATTGTACAATAAACAGATCCTGTTGCAGTTCAACCTAAACTGTTTCTTGCCTCATTTTTGGGGGAAAATTGCAGCTATGATACACACTCTGCCCAGTACTTGTAAGTGCTACTATCGGGCCCTGACGCTGAGTACCCAGCTGGGGTACTCCGGGATCCACAAACACTTTTACTGTAACAGTGGAAGTTTTACAGTACAGACTTGCAGGATGTAAAAATAACAGTAAAATGTTAATCCCTTGCCACTGGGAACCTCCCGGCAGCGATGCATGTCTACAACCCGCAGGGCAGCATAGCATGCCCTACAGTCTCTGAAGCCATCCTTTGGCCCACCTATCATCCTGACGAGCCAAGCACATCTTTGCCTGCCACAGGACTGCCTGTGTTCTGCATAGCATGTCCGCAACAGCAAGAGGTTAAACCCTTAATGCCATGGGACGTCCATGTACAGGTACGCTCTTCTGACTTCAATGGGCCACCTTGGGTCCTTCCTGCAGCCGGCACATGCGTTTGCGCCATTGTCTGCAGTGGGATGGCCTGAATGCAGACCGTCCCCTGCAGCCAATGACATGCATCGTGCATTGGCTAGTTGGGCGGGTTAAATTAGTGGGCCACGATGGCACCTGGTGGCAAGGTGTACCTTTACACCTCACTGTCGTTAACCCACCCCCAATGGACGTCGTTAATGTACAGACTTGCGTGTTCTTATTGTAACAGTAAAAAAATGAATTGTGGACTTCTGAATTATGACTATAGGCCGCAATATAATTCTAATTAGGATCCGCATTTACCATGAAAACGTGCCACCTCCGCGCTGTAAATTTGCATTTCATTACCTTTTATGAGCATTAGGGGCATTTTGTATGTTTAACATTTTTTCTGCTCACGTCAGACAGACCAGGTCAGGCATTTGTGATTTATTTGCTGTTTTGTTTTCCACAAACACAATGATCACATCCCGGGGACCTGGTGATATTAAAACATACGCTCTAATAGATTCCCTGGATCACGTCTTCCCTTTACACCCTATTAAAAACATAAAAGATATAAAATATTTAACTTTTACTGTAGAGTATAATAATATATATATATATAAAATACTGTGTTTCTGCATATTCTCAATACGAGGCCTTTTTTAAGCTGTCATCAGTGTTTAACACTTTAATTCATAACAAACGGATGGTTCACAACAAAGTATAGTCCCGGAGTCCTTGGGGAGAGCAGGTGAAAGCTTTCTGCCGCGGACGAGTATAAAGGTATATTTACTGGGATTTCCTCTCACTGTTATTAACGTGACGCGGCTCCGCCATCTAATTACATATATAGCAATTAACTCCCCCTTGAGAGCGGCTTATTGTGTGTTTGTAAGTAAAACCTCATGAGAAATAACGCGCAGAGACCTTCAACCTGGGAACATGTGTTTAATGGAATCACTTTAAAGCGTAATGTTCCGGGCAGGATCTATTCATTACTCTGGCTCATTTGGCACACGTACAGACGGCATTTACATTAATACATTTTCATACACTGCGCCTCCTGAAGCTAAAAACGGCCTGACTTCTATTAGTATTCTATTCTTCCACTTTACGCTAGAGATGAGAATTTGTTTCGTAAAAATTCGGAATTTGGAACGACATTTGATAATTCGGAGTTTGGAAGTACTACCGAATAACGAATCGATACGATACGAATTCTAAACGAAACGGTTTATAACGAATTTATTTTGTTTTACACTGTGTCATCATCATAAAAGAAAAATTTGAATAATTGATATCAACGATCGAATTTGAAATGAACTTACAAAACAAGTAATAGTCAGGAAAGGACTTTATGAAACAAATTAATTTTGTTTCACTGTTTAATTTGACTCAAACACTAAATCTGTGACAGCTTAAAATTTAACCCTAGCTTTTATTTTAACAGCAAAATTTGATTAATTGGGGTTTTATTTAGTGATCCAAAATTCGAATTGATATCAACTATCAAATTGATATATGAAATTTGAATCGAAATTTCGAATCGATCCGAAACGAAATTAGTTACAAAATTCCGAAAACTAACAGGGTTATTCAAAGAGAATCAAAAAGCTACCGCACGTTTGGTGACTTTTCGTTCGGTTCAATTTGGCGATCCCATTTCGGCAACCCTGCGGTGTATTCAGCAAGCACCACAGGGCTGCCGAAATGCAGGGAAAAGTCGCTGAAAACTCACAGCAAAACGAGGGCAAACGCACACCGAAACCCGCAAAAACATCTGGATTAACCCGTCCGATAACGCCGGAAAAACCCGAGCAGGAGCTGATCACAAGCAGCGCAGCTGCCGGAAAAACCCGACACCGCAGACGAATGGAGTGAATAAATTAAAAGAACAGTTTGTTTGAAAAGTGAAACGCTGTTTGCAAAGAAACTACTGAGCGAAAATGTCTGAAATTTACATATAAAATCCAATGAATGATAATAAAGTTAAAAATAAAAAATAAAATAAAAAACTGATTTTTTTTTAAAAACAGATAAAACCTGAAAAATGCTTAAAATATCTTAAAAAATCTATAAATAAAGAGACTCAGAATATTATAATCAACGGTTTATTAGATATTGAATTAAAACTGGAATATTTTTTAACATTGACGCCTATGGGATTCGCCTGAATAAATCTGCCGCATGAAACCACGGAACATCAGGGCAATTCGGCAATTTTTCACTGCCTGGTTTTACTCTCTGAATAGACGAAGCAGTGCTTTTTTATGGGGATTTAGCTGCCCTCGAACAGGCACCGTATGTGCAGGCAATTCGCCAGGATTTGGCGAATTGCCTGCTCTCTGGATAGCCGAATGGCCAAGAAAGGGAACCGAACGCTGATTTTCAGCGTTCGGTTCCCTTTCGGGAGCCATTCGGATCTCTTTGAATAACCCTGTAAATTATTTAAAAACGTAAAAAAAAGAAACTAAACGAAAATAATTTTTCATCCATGCACATCCCTACTTTACGCTCAGTTAATTTCCATCTTTAAGGAAAAAGAGGGACTGTCTGCTCGTGGTTTTGTACATAGTACCTACTGATTTGTATTCAGTGGTTCCCGGAGTAACCAGATCCTCAGTAAATCAGGCAGAATAAAAAAAATAGAGAATCCGGCATTACCCAATGTTGCAAGGCACTTTAATTTGTAGGAAAAAAACAACATTTGGCTGCAATTGCACCGTTTCTCAAGCCAAAACATTGTGGGCCGTATCACGAAAATTGGGACGCTAATGAGGAAAATCTGGTCCTACAGGTTTGGATCGATCCGATAACCGCCGATAAAATACCAAACGCACCCGACGATCCACTGCAAAACCGTCAAACGCTTCTGAAAAAAGCCGATCTCCTGAACACAGCGCGAACCAGCTGCCGGAAAAAGCCGAAAAGCCAACGAAAGGGGTAAAAAAACACCCACAAATGATTGAAAGTGTCAACATTGAAACACTGTTTGCAAAAAAATTGCCGGATGAAAATGCCTGGAATTAACATATAAGATCCATTAAATGGTAATAAAAAGGGCAGTTGCAGAAAAAACTATTTTTAACCCCTTCTCTGAGGAAGACGTGTGGGGAACATCATGGGAGTCTCTAGCTTTATGTGGAGGACGTTCCCCACACGTCTTCTGCTTACCGGGAGCTCCCCTCTATACTCAACTTTCCTCCAGGGTCCCAGAGTGATCTGAATTCCCTGAAGTCAGCCACTGCTATTCAGACCCCCCACAATGTGATGACATCATCACTTTGGATGCAATGACATAATTTTAAGGCAGCCACCTGGCAAAGCCGGAAGATCACCTGAAAGGGGGAGTGGGTCCTTTTGGACCCCTCTCCCTGTGGATTGGGAGGAGGTAAAAGTTAAAGACAGGCACAGCTGGAAAGGGCAGAGTCTGCCCTTTCTAGTGATTCCTGTTTTTAACCCCTGAGGTGCCGGTCCACAATCTGGCACCCTTCAGCACCAGATTGTAGACCTTTCCCAGAGGTGGCTGACATCTTGGATGTTAGCCAAGCCTCCAGGGCCTTTCCCCGCCTACTGACATTATCGGGTATGGCGCAATGACGTCAGTGTTAAAACTGATGCCTAGCTGCCAAGGGGTTTCCCTATGGATCCCGATCCGTGGCAGCTAGAGGTTAATGTTTGATATCATTGGAAAGGACAGAGAATAGCCTGTCCAATGATAGCAAACATGGTTATGTTAAAAGTCTAATAAAAAAAAAATAAAAAAAAAAATTTAAAAAATGTTTCTTGGTGTGTGTTTTTTTCATTTTAATTATAATGTGAACAATGATGCTGCACTAACAATTTAAATTTTTTGGGTTTTAGCTATAAATCATGTAATTTCACGGAAAAAATGTAACGAGTCCCCATTTAAATTTTTTTAACAAGCGCACCCCATAGAATGTATAAAAGCAAAGGCTTGGATGATAAAATGTGAAAAAAAAACACTTTACATGCTGTAGATGATTGAAAATTAAATTTTTATTGCAGTTTTTGTTATAATATACAGGCAGGACATGACGCACACATATAATAATGATATATTATGAATCTGCCGAGTCTGCCGGAAAGAACAATATATAATATGTCTGGGTCATATAATGAAAGGTAACTTTAAATCGCGTTTAAACATGATGAGCAAAACTGATAAAAAATGTCTTGCCCGAAATATCCTAAAAAAACTATAAATAAAGAGACTTTTTGCTGCAGATTAAAATAATAAACGGTTTATTAGATATTGAATTAAAATGGGAATATTTTTAACATTGAAGCCTATGGGATTCTCCTGATTATACCTGCCGAAATGAAACCACTGAACATCAGGGCATTTCAGTGACATTTCTCTGCTGTTCGGTGTCTCTGAATAGATTAACCATTACTTCTCTATGGGGGATTTTCACTGCCGTTGAACAGGCACCGTAAGTGCAGGCAATTCACCAATATTTGGCAAACTGCCTGCTCTCTGAATAGCCGAATGGCCCCGAAATGTCACCATACGGAGAAATTCACTGTTCGGTGTCATTTTGCGGCCAGTTCGTCTCTTTGAATAAACCTGTAGACTTTTGAGTTCATTTTAGACGTGTTTTACACCTTTGCTGCATTACTCGCTGATCCCTCATCCTGTGATGCTCAATACTCGCTTATACCTGCGCACACACCATGTACGATCCACCATGAGCCGCTTCCATGTCAGCTGTGATGAACATTAACCCTTTGCATCCTGCAGAATAATGAGAAGCCGGAGCAGGTATCACAATCATTTAGCAAAGCTTTTCATTTCCTCTTTTGGACAGAATATTCCTCTCCCCTCATTAAACCTCCGAGACCATTCACCTAAAAATGGGAACTGTATGACGCGTGTTTCTCAGATCACTCCCAGCCCGTCACATGACACACAGACAGTTAGTCCAGACAATGAAATAATCATTCTTTTTGGGACGCAGTGACTTTTTTATTGGACAAACAAAAAACAATATCCATAGCTTCGAGTCTCCTCTGATCAGATCCGGACGCTTTGACCTGAGGAGGAGACTCTATATTTCGCTATATTAACCCATTAAACAAGATATCACTGCATTCTGAATATATATATACAAATTATTTCCTCACCTCTCCTCCAGGTGGTATATTCTCGTGTGTTGCTCACTGAGTCCTAGGAGTCTGAATCTGTCGCTGACCCTTGCCCAACGCTCTCATGGACAGAGATCTCAGATGTCACGCTGGAATCTGCTGAAGCCAGAGTCTTTGTTTGGTGTCTCCTGACGCTGTATCTGGAAATCCTGCAGCTCTCACATCCCACGTCTTTTCTCGCTCCTCTCTCAGCGCTTGGATATTGTTCGGATACATACACTAGATATAAGGCGATTCCTGGCCACCTTACCTGCTCACAAGGTGTGGTGACACAGAATGTGCTGCTGCCATCTAGTGGATGATTTGTAAACAGTTACATAAAAAGCAAGCTCGCACTGTATTCCCAACTGGGCAGCAGCGAAAAGTGTCAGCGTGCAGCCCCGCTTCATGCAGGAGATCCACAGCAAGTACTGTCTGGTAATGGGAGAACAGGACAAATGGTGCCAACAAGAACCTGGAGACACAACCAGCAGCTAACAAAGAAAAGATGAGGACGGACTCTGCATTTCTGTTGCCCTTAGAGCAGCAGATTTACTGGTAGCAGCACATTGCAGCGTTTCAGCTCATCGCACGCCTTTCTCAAGCCTTTATCTCTGCACGTTCTGCTCCTCTTTATATTTATTTAATCAAAATGTTTTTTCTGAGAATTTCCTGTGGAAATGACGACTTTCAGGAAGATTAACAGGATGGAGTGTTATAAATCCGATGTGATCCTGACTGATCAGGGCTGCAGACCCCAGGACAGGGACATTACAGATCCTCTGGGAATGAGGTGATGATTTATATTATTCATGCAGGTCTCGGGGCTGCAGACCCTCGGGGTATCTGGACTCGTATGATGTTATGGATCCTCTGAGAATGAGGTGATAATGTATAATATTCCTGCAGGTCTCGGGGCTGCAGACCCTCGGGGTATCTGGACTTGTATGATGTTATTGATCCTCTGGGAATGAGGTGATGATTTATATTATTCATGCAGGTCTCGGGGCTGCAGACCCTTAAGGTATCTGGACTCGTATGATGTTATGGATCCTCTGGGAATGAGGTGATGATTTATATTATTCATGCAGGTCTCAGGGCTGCAGACCCTCGGGTATCTGGACTCATATGATGTTATGGATCCTCTGGGAATGAGGTGATGATTTATATTATTCATGCAGGTCTCGGGGCTGCAGACCCTCGGGGTATCTGGACTCGTATGATGTTATGGATCCTCTGGGAATGAGGTGATAATTTATATTATTCATGCAGGTCTCGGGGCTGCAGACCATCGGGGTATCTGGACTCGTATGATGTTATGGATCCTCTGAGAATGAGGTGATAATGTATAATATTCCTGCAGGTCTCGGGGCTGCAGACCCTTAAGGTATCTGGACTTGTATGATGTTATGGATCCTCTGGGAATGAGGTGATGATTTATATTATTCATGCAGGTCTCAGGGCTGCAGACCCTCGGGTATCTGGACTCATATGATGTTATGGATCCTCTGGGAATGAGGTGATGATTTATATTATTCATGCAGGTCTCGGGGCTGCAGACCCTCGGGGTATCTGGACTCGTATGATGTTATGGATCCTCTGGGAATGAGGTGATAACTTATATTATTCATGCAGGTCTCGGGGCTGCAGACCCTCGGGGTATCTGGACTCGTATGATGTTATGGATCCTCTGAGAATGAGGTGATAATGTATAATATTCCTGCAGGTCTCGGGGCTGCAGACCCTTAAGGTATCTGGACTTGTATGATGTTATGGATCCTCTGGGAATGAGGTGATGATTTATATTATTCATGCAGGTCTCGGGGCTGCAGACCCTTAAGGTATCTGGACTTGTATGATGTTATGGATCCTCTGGGAATGAGGTGATGATTTACAGTTGTGTTCAAAATTATTCAACCCCCACTGAAATTGAGTGTTTTGGCCAGTTTGACATTGATTTTGATCATTCAGTCATCTTGCTTACAATTAAATCAAAGAGGCACGTGTAGGTCAGACAAATATAACATAACATTTATAATGAAATAACCACAAATGTCTTTTCTGTGCTCACATCATTATCAGTTTTATTCAACCCCCAAGTGACATTCAATCTTAGTACTTAGTACAACATCCTTTTACAGTTATAACAGCTTTTAAACGTGAAGCATAGCTTGACACAAGTGTCTTGCAGCGATCTACGGGTATCTACGCCCATTCGTCATGGGCAAAAGCCTCCAGTTCAGTCACATTCTTAGGCTTGCGCACTGCAACTGCTTTCTTTAAGTTCCACCAGAGGTTCTCAAATCGGATTTAAGTCTGGTGACTGCGATGGCCACTCCAAAATGTTCCAGCCTTTAATCTGCAACCATGCTCTAGTGGACTTGGAGGTATGCTTGGGATCATTGTCCTGTTGAAAGGTCCAACGTCTCTCAAGCCTCAGGTTTGTGACGGACTGCATCACATTGTCATCCAATATCTCCTCGTACTGAAGAGAATTCATGGTACCTTGCACACGCTGAAGCTTCCCTGTACCTGCAGAAGCAAAACAGCCCCAAAGCATGATTGACCCCCCGCCATGCTTCACAGTAGGCAAGGTGTTCTTTTCTTCATAGGCCTTGTTCTTCCTCCTCCAAACATAGCGTTGATCCATGGGCCCAAACAGTTCTAATTTTGTTTCATCAGTCCACAGAACACTATCCCAAAACTTCTGTGGTTTGTCCACATGACTTTTGGCATACTGCAGTCGACTCTTCTTATTCTTTGGAGACAGCAAGGGGGTGCGCCTGGGAGTTCTGGCATGGAGGCCTTCATTACGCAGTGTGCGCCGTATTGTCTGAGCTGAAACTTCAGTACCCACATCTGACAAATCTTTTCTCAGTTCCTCAGCAGTCACACGGGGACTTTTCTCCACTCTACACTTCAGGTAGCGCACAGCAGTCGAAGTCAGCATCTTCTTTCTGCCACGACCAGGTAGCGTTTCAACAGTGCCCTTTACCTTGAATTTGCGAATGATGCTTCCTATGGTCTATCTTGGTATGTTTAACATCTTTGCAATCTTCTTATTGCCATTGCCCTTCCTGTGAAGAGTAATCACCTCTTCTCTTGTCTTCGTGGACCATTCTCTTGACTTCACCATGTTTGTAACCACACCAGTAAATGTCTAGAAGGAGCTGAGTATCACAGTCATTTTAAAGCTGCCTAATTGGTGCTTATTATGCTTTATTGCTGCTCCGTGACATCCACAGGTGTTTTCAATACCTGATTGAAAACACTTGAATGAACCTCTGTTCTTCAGAGTGGTAGTCTTTAAGGGGTTGAATAATTGTGTCAATGAAGAATTCACAAAATAAACATTTACTACTGTATTACAAAACCAATTGATGTCATTTTAGTTGCATATGGTTCTTTAAAAAGTCCTTGTAGGATTTCATTCTGAATACAATTACAAATGTACACTAAATTCCCTAAAACCCTTTACAGCATTGGGGGTTGAATAATTTTGAACACAACTGTATATTATTCATGCAGGTCTCAGGGCTGCAGACCCTCGGGTATCTGGACTCATATGATGTTATGGATCCTCTGGGAATGAGGTGATGATTTATATTATTCATGCAGGTCTCGGGGCTGCAGACCCTCGGGATATCTGGACTCGTATGATGTTATGGATCCTCTGGGAATGAGGTGATAATTTATATTATTCATGCAGGTATCGGGCTGCAGACCCTCGGGGTATCTGGACTCGTATGATGTTATGGATCCTCTGGGAATGAGGTGATGATTTATATTATTCATGCAGGTCTCGGGGCTGCAGACCCTTAAGGTATCTGGACTTGTATGATGTTATTGATCCTCTGGGAATGAGGTGATGAGAAATCCCGCTCTGAAGCTGATTTTGTTCACTTCAAGTTTATTCTCCGGTCATACACCTCTGCCCTCCACTTGGCCAAACAATCCTTCTTCTCATCTCTTATATCTACGCTGTCCTCCAACCCTAAACGGCTCTGGTCCACCTTCAACACCCTCCTCCACCCACCTGCACCTCCCCCCACAGCTGCCTTCAGCGCTCAAGACCTGGCAGACTACTTCCTCAGTAAAACTCTAACTATCAGAAGCAACATCCCAACACAAGATAGTTATCTGCCACCTCCACTCCCACAGGTCCCCTCTGCCACCCTCTGCCGCTTCCTCCCAACCACTGAGGAGGAAGTCAATTCCTTATTGTCCTCCTCACATCTCACCATGTGCCCGCTCGACCCCATTCCCTCACATCTAATTCCTCCCCTCTCCTCCTCCCTCACCCCTGCTCTCACACACATCTTCAACCTATCTCTCTCCACTGGCTCCTTTCCATCCGCCTTCAAACACGCGCTAGTTACCCCTTTACTAAAGAAACCATCCCTAGACACCAACTCTCCATCCAACTACCGCCCTGTATCCCTGCTTCCCTTCACATCAAAGCTCTTAGAAAAACTAGTCTTCAACCGCCTCTCCCTCTTCCTGTCCTCCAATTCCCTACTTGACCCCCTGCAATCTGGCTTCCGTCCGCTACACTCAACTGAAACTGCCCTCACCAAAGTCACCAACGACCTCCTAACTGCTAAAAAACACGGCCACTATTCTATTCTCATCCTGCTTGACCTCTCGGCTGCTTTTGACACTGTTGACCACCCCCTCCTTCTACAGACCCTCAACTCTCTGGGTCTCGGGGACACTGCACTTGCTTGGGTTGACTCCTATTTATCCAACAGGTCCTTCTGTGTGTCCTTTGCTGGTAACTCCTCCTCTTCATTGCCTCTATCTGTTGGTGTACCTGAAGGCTCTGTCCTTGGTCCTCTGCTCTTTTCCATCTACACCTCCTCCCTGGGCAAAATCATCAACAGCTTTGGCTTCAATTACCACCTCTACGCTGATGACACTCAGATCTACCTCTCTACCCCTGATCTCTCTCCCCCTGTCCTTTCAAAAGTCAGTGACTGTTTATCTGGCATCTCCTCCTGGATGGCCTCCCACCACCTAAAGATCAACATGTCAAAGACTGAGCTCCTACTTATTCCTCCCTCTAATGCCTCCCCACCTCCTGACTTCTCTATCACGGTGGAGGGGATCACCATCTCCCCATCAAAACCAAGTTCGCTGTCTTGGAGTTACACTGGACTCTGCTCTTTCCTTCATCCCCCACATCAAGTCTCTTTCCTCCTCCTGCCGATACCAACTGCGTAATATTTCCAGAATTCGGCCATTTCTTACCGCTGTCACCACAAAACAACTCATACACGCCCTGGTAATCTCCCGACTCGACTATTGCAATAATCTCTTATCTGGCCTCCCTCTGTCCCGCCTCTCCCCCCTACAATCCATCCTGAACGCCTCCGCCAGGCTAATTCACCTCACCCGCCGCTCTGTCTCTGCCGCTCCCCTCTGCGAGTCCCTTCACTGGCTCCCCATCCACTGCAGAATTAAGTTCAAAATCCTTATCCTTACCTACAAAACCCTCACTAACTCAGCGCCCCACTACCTGTCCTCACTAATCACCAAATACACCCCAGCCCGCTCCCTAAGGTCAAACAGTGACCTGCGCCTAGCTTCTCCCCGCATCACCTCTTCCCATGATAGACTGCAGGATTTCTCACGCGCAGCCCCCACTCTCTGGAACGCTCTCCCTCGTGCTGTCAGACTTTCCCCTAACTTCTCTTCCTTCAAACGCTCCCTGAAAACATTCCTATTTAGGGAAGCCTACCACCCAACTCACTGACGCAACCATCAATCACTCTCACCTTACAGTCCTCTCCTCCTGTTTCCAACCCCAACCCTCCTAGATTGTGAGTTCCTACGGGAATAGGGCCCTCATCTCCTCCTGTACTGTTTGTCAAATGTTGTTCAATGTATTGTAACTATGACGGAATGGAGATGTTGTTCCGCCTGCGGGTGTGCTCAATCTGCGTGACCCCGTCGCTTACCGCTGGCCCGACTACCGAGTGGCGCGCACTCGGCGTCTCGTGCGGCCTGGCGTGACCCCGGGAAGGGGTTAGCGGGCGGTGGAGGGGACCCCTGCCTGGAACCAGTCCGACCACTGAGCCATACGGCACTCAGCGTCCCGAGCAACTGGTTCACTGACCTTACGGGTGGGGGACGTCCGTGGAGATCGGTTCTGCCGCGGAGGAATCTTCGTATCGGTTGTGGGAAACGTTTCGGATCTCGCGGGAAACGTTTCCGATCTCGGTGCGGGTAACAGTCGGATCTCAAGCGGATGACTCTTCGGATCGGATCGGGAATGAAGGAATCTTCGGATCTGCCGGGATGGGCGAGGGATTCGGATCTTCCCGCAATCCCTCGCAATACCGTAGCGCGGTACGCGGCCGCGCCCTTCGGTTCGGATCTCCGTCTCTCTGAGAACCGAATCTTCCTGCGCTGCGCCTCTGCCCTGCTACACGATGCAGGCACAGAGCGCTCGCTTCGGTTCGTACCTGAATGGACACCGTACCCTGAGATCGCGGGGGACTCTCAGATACGAAAATACGGTGGAGAATAAAGTCACACCAGTCAAAGCTGAATGCACTGCAGAATCTGCTTTTATTGTTTACAGTCCAAGCATTTATTACCTCTGCACACAATTAGAATACAATGGGACTCCTTGCCCGCCCTCCAGGACCCATTGGCCCTTGGCCTTCAGGGAGTCGCCAATTCGGACCGGATGGTCCGAATCGGCCATTTTGCGATCCGAACCGGATGGTTCGGATCGGCCATTTTCCGAATCGAGAATTCTTAACTGCGCCACAAGGTGATCGGAAAATGGCGGCGAGCAAGGCAACAAAGGGGAAAATACATTACGCAATAAATCAACGGGGACACTTTATTACACCACACAATCACATCTAATAAAAGTACTTGTAAAACTGGGTGCGTGCCACCGCACCCGAGTGTCCATAGCCACCACTGTCACTGCACCGCCCCTGGCTGAGGGTGCTGGGCCATTCCGTGACACTCCTCCCCCTCCCCCAGTTCGACGCACCTGGTCTGACCCCACCGGGTCATACCGGGGAAGTCGGCGCTCCCAGGCCCATAGTCCGTCTGGGGAGGCCGAGTCACCAGGCCTCTCCATTTGGCCTTGCGGCCGTGCCAGCTTGGTCGGGCCCCCACGTCCTCAAGGTTACCCCGGCTGGGCAAAGGTACATACATCCGGGCCGGAGTACCCCCTGTGTCCCCCCCAGGGTTGTCGCTCACCTGGGGAACCCGGGTGCCAACTGCACACGCCCCAGATGCCCAAGTCAGCCATGGAACAGAACCGTGACTGCGTGAGTCCCCCGAGCCCAAGGGTTGCAAAAATGGGCAGAGGCCAGCGGCGCTCTGCCCCGTTGCCAGCTCCTCCACTGGATGGCCAGGTACGGACACGGCAACCGAAGGAGCACCTCGAGCCAGACCTGGCTGCTCTTCCTGGTGGCCGACGAGGGGGACCAGGGAATGCAACCGCGGTCGCACGGGGACATCCTCGCTCTGCCCCTCGGGGCAAGTTGGGAGAAACGGGCAGAGGCCAGCGGCGCTCTGCCCTGGTGCCAGCTCTTCCGCTGGGTGGGGATCTCCTTGCAAAAGGATGGTTTCTTTTCCCCCCGGGACCGTCACTGGCTGCGCACAACCCAGCCCGGGGAAACCATCTGTCTGCTCCACCTGGCAGACTGTGGGTGGTGGGCAGAGGCCAGCGGCGCTCTGCCCCGTGGCCAGCTCTTCAGCTGCGAGAGGATCTCCTTGCGGGAGGATGGTTACTTCACCCCCCGGGGCAAACAATGGTTGGGCACAACCCATCCCGGGGGAACCATCTGTCTGCTCCACCTGGCAGATTGTCAGCAGGGGGCAGAGGCCAGCGACGCTCTGCCCCGTGGCCAGCTCTTCCGCTGGTTGGCAATCTCCTTGTGGCGGGATGGTCTCTTCACCCCCCGGGGCAATCAGGGGTTGCGCGCAACCCATCCCGGGGGAACCATCCGTCTGCTCCTCCTGGCAGACGTTGAGTAGTGGGCAGAGGCCAGCGGCACTCTGCCCCGTAGCCAGCTCTTCCGCTGGGTGGAGATCTCCTTGGGGAAGGATGGTCACTTCACCCCCCGGGGCAAACAATGGTTGCGCACAACCCATCCCGGGGGAACCATCCGTCTGCTCCTCCTGGCAGACTTTGAGTAGTGGGCAGAGACCAGCGGCGCTCTGCCCCGTAGCCAGCTCTTCTGCCGGTTGGAGATCTCCTTGGGGAAGGATGGTCTCTTCACCCCCCGGGGCAAACAATGGTTGCGCACAACCCATCCCGGGGAGACCATCCGTCTCCTCCCCCGCTGGACCCGTGGCCTCGGCCACCCTGTCCTCTTGCGGGGTGAAGGGGGTAACTTCCTCAGTCGAAACCCCCACGGGCACCCATGGGTCCGCCTCGGCGTCCCATAGGTCCCAAACCTGGGGACTGTCGACTTCCTCCGCCGACCCGTCCCACCACGGGGAGCTCAGGCTCGACTGCGGAACGCCGTCCAACAGTCTCCGATAAGCCACCTCGAGCTCCCACTCTCGCTCTGCTAGGGACTCCAGCTCCTCAAACACCGAGTCCCTGCTGTCTGACGGGATCTCCAGTTCCCGTCGCTCCAGGATGTCTTCCATCCGCTCCTCGGTCTCCTCTCCAAACTCGGGGTCGGCGGCCATGCCCTCGTAGAGCAGCCCCGTACCTCCGTAGCGAGGCCCTGCAGTGGAACTGCCTCCAATAGGGCGCACAGTCGGAGCGGCGGTTAGCCACCGGAGCGCGCGGTACGCGGCGTCCAGTGCGATCTCCTCCTGCACCAGGCTCCGGAGCTCGGCCTCCCACTCCTCTGGGGCCCGACCTTGCAGGAACGCTGCTCGCACATCGTACTGCACCCGATGGACGACAGCGTCGGAGGGAATGTACACACCATGGCAGTCCCGCTCATGGTCCAGGGCCTCGTACCACAGTTCCTCTGTGGACCTCTGGTCCTGCTCCAGGCCCTCCTGCAGCTCTCTTGCCAACACGACCTTCATGTCGGCGAAGGTGCCAGCACAGGAGCACCGCTCCTCAACGGGGAATGGGGCGTCCTCAGATGCAGCTCCAGGCGGGCTGTGAGTCTTCATCCGAGGGTCGCGGGGATAAGTGACGCCCTCAGTACAGGCTCCAGGCGAGCTGAGAGTCCCGCAAGCGTAGTCACTGGGGGTTGCAGATTCCCCAGGTGAAGCTCCAGTCGAGCTGTGAGCCTCGACCCAGGGTTCCACAGGGTAGGGTTCGGGGTCAACATAGTCAGTCTCTGCTCCGCGGAGCTCTGCCAACCGCAGCTCGTGCTGGCGTTCCTTCTCCTGCTCAACTTCCCGGTAGAACTCCCGAATCACTTGATATCTGGCCCCCTCCACTGGGGCATCACCGAGCAGGGCAATCCGACGCCGCAACTCTCTGAGGCCAGCATCTTCCTCCACCTCTGCGCGGACAGGGCTGGGGACGGGCGTCGCCACCCCGTCCTTATCCATCCTGGTCAGTTCCTTGATCAGGGTCTTCCTCTTTTTGTTACCCGGCGTTCCTCCCCGGTTCTCCAACATCCCACGCAGGGTGTCCCGGTCATAATAGGTGTACACCACCATGGCGTAGGTCTCCTAGGGGTCTGCAGAGAGCGATCCCACCGCTGCCACCAGTATGACGGAATGGAGATGTTGTTCCGCCTGCGGGTGTGCTCAATCTGCGTGACCCCGTCGCTTACCGCTGGCCCGACTACCGAGTGGCGCGCACTCGGCGTCTCGTGCGGCCTGGCGTGACCCCGGGAAGGGGTTAGCGGGCGGTGGAGGGGACCCCTGCCTGGAACCAGTCCGACCACTGAGCCATACGGCACTCAGCGTCCCGAGCAACTGGTTCACTGACCTTGCGGGTGGGGGACGTCCGTGGAGATCGGTTCTGCCGCGGAGGAATCTTCGTATCGGTTGTGGGAAACGTTTCGGATCTCGCGGGAAACGTTTCCGATCTCGGTGCGGGTAACAGTCGGATCTCAAGCGGATGACTCTTCGGATCGGATCGGGAATGAAGGAATCTTCGGATCTGCCGGGATGGGCGAGGGATTCGGATCTTCCCGCAATCCTCGCAATACCGTAGCGCGGTACGCGGCCGCGCCCTTCGGTTCGGATCTCCGTCTCTCTGAGAACCGAATCTTCCTGCGCTGCGCCTCTGCCCTGCTACACGATGCAGGCACAGAGCGCTCGCTTCGGTTCGTACCTGAATGGACACCGTACCCTGAGATCGCGGGGGACTCTCAGATACGAAAATACGGTGGAGAATAAAGTCACACCAGTCAAAGCTGAATGCACTGCAGAATCTGCTTTTATTGTTTACAGTCCAAGCATTTATTACCTCTGCACACAATTAGAATACAATGGGACTCCTTGCCCGCCCTCCCAGGACCCATTGGCCCTTGGCCTTCAGGGAGTCGCCAATTCGGACCGGATGGTCCGAATCGGCCATTTTGCGATCCGAACCGGATGGTTCGGATCGGCCATTTTCCGAATCGAGAATTCTTAACTGCGCCACAAGGTGATCGGAAAATGGCGGCGAGCAAGGCAACAAAGGGGAAAATACATTACGCAATAAATCAACGGGGACACTTTATTACACCACACAATCACATCTAATAAAAGTACTTGTAAAACTGGGTGCGTGCCACCGCACCCGAGTGTCCATAGCCACCACTGTCACTGCACCGCCCCTGGCTGAGGGTGCTGGGCCATTCCGTGACAGTAACCCTGTCTGTACTGTGCTTATTGTGGAATATGCTGGCGCTTTATAAATAAATAATAATAATAATAATATTATTCATGCAGGTCTCGGGGCTGAAGACCCTCGGGGTATCTGGACTCGTATGATGTTATTGATCCTCTGGGAATGAGGTGATGATTTATATTATTCATGCAGGTCTCGGGGCTGCAGACCCTTAAGGTATCTGGACTTGTATGATGTTATGGATCCTCCGGGAATGAGGTGATGATTTATATTATTCATGCAGGTCTCGGGGCTGCAGACCCTTAAGGTATCTGGACTTGTATGATGTTATGGATCCTCTGGGAATGATTTGATGATTTATATTATTCATGCAGGTCTCGGGCCTGCAGACCCTCGGGGTATCTGGACTTGTATGATGTTATGGATCCTCTGGGAATGAGGTGATAATTTATATTATTCATGCAGGTCTCGGGCAGCAGACCCTTGGGGTATCTGGACTCGTATGATGTTATGGATCCTCTGAGAATGAGGTGATAATGTATAATATTCCTGCAGGTCTCGGGGCTGCAGACCCTTAAGGTATCTGGACTTGTATGATGTTATGGATCCTCTGGGAATGAGGTGATGATTTATATTATTCATGCAGGTCTCGGGGCTGCAGACCCTCAGGGTATCTGGACTTGTATGATGTTATTGATCCTCTGGGAATGAGGTGATGATTTATATTATTCATGCAGGTCTCGGGGCTGCAGACCCTTAAGGTATCTGGACTTGTATGATGTTATGGATCCTCTGGGAATGAGGTGATGATTTATATTATTCATGCAGGTCTCGGGGCTGCAGACCCTCGGGGTATCTGGACTCGTATGATGTTATGGATCCTCTGGGAATGAGGTGATAATTTATATTATTCATGCAGGTCTCGGGCTGCAGACCCTCGGGGTATCTGGACTCGTATGATGTTATGGATCCTCTGGGAATGAGGTGATGATTTATATTATTCATGCATGTCTCGGGGCTGCAGACCCTTAAGGTATCTGGACTCGTATGATGTTATGGATCCTCTGGGAATGAGGTGATGATATATATTATTCATGCAGGTCTCGGGGCTGCAGACCCTCGGGGTATCTGGACTCGTATGATGTTATTGATCCTCTGGGAATGAGGTGATGATTTATATTATTCATGCAGGTCTCGGGGCTGCAGACCCTTAAGGTATCTGGACTTGTATGATGCTATGGATCCTCTGGGAATGAGGTGATGATTTATATTATTCATGCAGGTCTCGGGGCTGCAGACCCTTAAGGTATCTGGACTTGTATGATGTTATGGATCCTCTGGGAATGAGGTGATGATTTATATTATTCATGCAGGTCTCGGGGCTGCAGACCCTCGGGGTATCTGGACTCGTATGATGTTATGGATCCTCTGGGAATGAGGTGATAATTTATATTATTCATGCAGGTCTCGGGCTGCAGACCCTCGGGGTATCTGGACTCGTATGATGTTATGGATCCTCTGGGAATGAGGTGATGATTTATATTATTCATGCAGGTCTCGGGGCTGCAGACCCTTAAGGTATCTGGACTCGTATGATGTTATGGATCCTCTGGGAATGAGGTGATGATATATATTATTCATGCAGGTCTCGGGGCTGCAGACCCTCGGGGTATCTGGACTCGTATGATGTTATTGATCCTCTGGGAATGAGGTGATGATTTATATTATTCATGCAGGTCTCGGGGCTGCAGACCCTTAAGGTATCTGGACTTGTATGATGCTATGGATCCTCTGGGAATGAGGTGATGATTTATATTATTCATGCAGGTCTCGGGGCTGCAGACCCTTAAGGTATCTGGACTTGTATGATGTTATGGATCCTCTGGGAATGAGGTGATAATTTATATTATTCATGCAGGTCTCGGGGCTGCAGACCCTCTGGGTATCTGGACTCGTATGATGTTATGGATCCTCTGGGAATGAGGTGATGATTTATATTATTCATGCAGGTCTCGGGGCTGCAGACCCTCTGGGTATCTGGACTCGTATGATGTTATGGATCCTCTGGGAATGAGGTGATGATTTATATTATTCATGCAGGTCTCGGGCTGCAGACCCTCGGGGTATCTGGACTCGTATGACGTTATGGATCCTCTGGGAATGAGGTGATGATTTATATTATTCATGCAGGTCTCGGGCTGCAGACCCTCGGGGTATCTGGACTCGTATGATGTTATGGATCCTCTGGGAATGAGGTGATGATTTATATTATTCATGCAGGTCTCGGGCTGCAGACCCTCGGGGTATCTGGACTTGTATGATGTTATGGATCCTCTGGGAATGAGGTGATGATTTATATTATTCATGCAGGTCTCGGGGCTGCAGACCCTCAAGGTATCTGGGCTGGTAAGGGCACAATGTTGACTTGCTATGAATGTATAGTGTTCTTGGTATGGAATGAGAACACACGGTTATTATTAACACATTTATCTTTTAACATTTTGCTGCTTTTATTCTTTATTAGTAAATATTGAATTCTCCTGATTGTCACACACTGCGCTTTCTGTTAATGATAAGGCACACAGGTCAGGCCCCTCCAACTGTGCAAAGACCCTGTATCAGACAGGAATTCAGTTTTAGACCAGTGCCTGTCAGTGTTGTTACTAAACTTCTCCGTAACCAAAAAATGAAATACCAGTCTGGACCTGATCAAATACCAGCAATGCTGCTGAAAATCAGTGCGCCAGTAATTGCAAATCCTGTCGCAACCCTAATAAATGAGTCACTGGAGACTGGATACATACCCAAACTCTGGAAGACTGCGAGAGTGGTACCTATCCATAAATGTGGTGACAGTACTCTGGTATCCAACTACCGTCCGATATCGTTGCTCCCTGTTCTGCCAAACATTTTGGAAAAATATGTCTACACACAATTACGTGATTATTATCAATATTGGAACTACTTAACCCCAGATCAATCCGGCTTTCGTCCAAATCACTCAACTACAACCGCCCTTTTAAAAGTCTGCAATGGTATCCAAGCTGGCATGGAACAAGGAAACCTAACTGGAGCATCTTCCTTGATTTTGCCAAGGCCTTTGACACAGTAGACCATGGCATCTTGTTAAAGAAACTTAAATACTCTGGTATTGGTGATCGTACGCTAACCTGGTTTCAATCATATGTATCCGACCGATCGCAATATGTGTCCATTTCTGGCAGCTCCTCTCTCCCCCTCCCAGTCACATGTGGAGTAGGGATGAGCCCAACACCCCCGAGTTCGGTTCGCATTCGAACTCGAACTTTCCAAATGTTCGAATTCAAACTCGAACTCAATACAAGTCAATGGGGCTGAAAGTTCGATTTTTAGAGTGCCCTCCAAGAGGGCATATGTGCTAGATATTTGCCATAAAAGGTGTATGGGGGTCCGGGTAGTGCCCTGGGGGACAGGAAACAAGTACAAAAAGTAAAAAAAAAAAAAACGTTTTTAAAGTTTTCCATGAAATAAGGGTTAAAAATAAAAACGAAAAATTCCTTCAAATATCGTGCCTAGGATGTCCCCATAACCTGCCCGTGAAGTGGTGGATTTCTAGGATGTATAGAAATATGTAAAAACCAAAAAATGACATTTCAAATGACGGTAAATGCTTTTCCTTTAATCTATCCATAAACAACTGCTTGGGGCGGCAGTCTGTATGAAAAGAGGAGACATTTTCGGACACACAGAAAGAGTTTAGTGACTTTTTGGCGGTGAAAAGCAGGAGAATGACTGGTGAATGGAAAATTCTAGACCAAATAGCCGATTTGGAAAGTGGGATAAATGGGAGAATTTTTCTGCTTTGGCTATTTTGACCTAGAATTTTCTCTTCAGTCATTCTCCTGAGTTTCACCTTTCTCTGAATAACCCTGGAGATTGGAAAATTCTAGGTCAAAATAGCCAAACCAGAAAAATTCTCCCATTTAGGCTAGGGACAGACTAGCAAATTTTTAACGTGCGTTTAGGCACACTTAATCACGGCCGCACTAGCAGCAAATGACACGCAATGACGGCCAATATACGAAGTACGGTCGCACGAAAGTCCACGCAAGTCCACGCAAGTGGAAAATGAACGCATTTTTTCGAGAATGCAGAACCACTAGCATGGACGTACAGAGTGTGCTGCGTCCACTAGCGGCGTGTGTGCGTGATTTGGAGACGTCAGACCTTGCTCATGTCCGGCCAACATAACGTCCAGACACCCAAAGTTTCCTGGTTTGGATCCGTAAAAAATCACGCACAAAAATGCGCATCGTATGACCGTTTTGCACATTCCGTGAAAAAATACGTTCGGACGCACTTTTTGACGGTCGCTGTGAAAAATGCGTTAGTCTGACCCTAGCCTTATCTCACTTTCCAAATCGGCTATTTGGTCCAGATTGTTCTCTTTTCCTGCCATTCTCTGGTTTGGCTATTTTGACCTAGAATTTTCACTTCTCCAGTTATTCTCCTGCTTTTCACCACTCTCTGAATAACCCTGTGAATGTTAATCCCGACGTGAGAAATAACATTGCTTTAGATGTTAAAAGCAGGAAATGAGGAAATTTTGTATTTTTTCTACATGATCGTGTTTGGTCTCATTAGAAAGGCAGCATATTAGAGGAGAGAAATTAACACTTATCAAAAGCAGACATCACACCCCTCAGTATAGTCTACATACATACAAAGTATCAAATTCATTAGAACAGACTAAAAACACCTGGTGTTTATGCCCGTTTGTGAACACAGGTCATTTAGAGTTGAGAATCTTTGCATGTACACATTAGTTTTTAATTCAATATCTAATAAACCGTTGCTTATAATATTCTGCAGTAAAGAGTCTCTTTATTTCTAGATTTTTTTGTATTTTTTAAGCATTTTTTATACTTTTTTCAAAATTTCTTTTTTTTGCATACTTGAACCGAACACACCCAAAAAGTTTGAAGTTCGCAAACCTTCGAACGACCAAAGTTCGAATCGAACTCCGAACTGATCGAACCGAACAGCTCATCCCTAATGTGGTGTACCCCAAGGCTCAATACTCGGCCCCCTGCTATTCGCAATATTCGTAAATGATCTGCCTAACATCTCCAAAGCCTCATCTGTACATATGTATGCAGACGACACTGTAATATATACCAGCAAACCAAATCTCCCGCAGCTGGAGGCCGTGCTGCAAGAACAATTCACAGAGGTAGAAAAGTGGATCAAACACAACAAACTTTTTCTAAATAATGACAAAACTGTAACGATGCTCTTTGGTACAAAACCTAAACTACATAAATTGCAAACACCCTATCTATAAGTTGGGACAAGATCAAATGGCACACTGACCACAGTCACTTCTCTCAAATATCTAGGTATGTGGTTAGACCAAAATCTATCCTTTGGCCCCCATATCGAAAAACTTTCATCTAAACTCTACCCCAAACTAGGTGTTAGAAAAGATCGAAGTGGAGCGCACTCACCAAACAATTCTCCCGTGACAAAATTAGATGCCCTGCACAGAAACAAATCCTGCCTGAACCCTGCGATAAGAAAGCAGATTGTACAGCAAAGCTTATGCCGGCTATTGAATACAAAGATGTAGTATATGCAGCCGCCCCGCAAACACACCTTTAGAAACTTACTACATTGTATAACTCATTCTGCCGCTTTGTGCTTCAATGTAACTACATGACCCACCATTGTGACATGTTAAAAGAGCTAAACTGGCCGTCACTGGAATCTAAACGTACCCTTCATCTTTCCAACCTGGTGTTTAAGAGCTTTTCTGGGAAGCTACCATCCTACCTGAACAGACTGCTTCCCCTAGGAGTTCCCTCATCCTATAACCTCCGATCCAGGACCAGCACCTTACTTGCAATACCACAATACAAAAAGAAAGTGTCTCCATCCTCATTTTCCTACAGAGCACCACAATTATGGAATAACCTCCCAGATGCCATCAAATCTTCCCCCAGTCTAAAGTCAATTAAGAGATCTCTATTAACATACCTCGATACGGAATGTACCTGTAAACATGTAACATAGTGACTATATACAGAATGCACCTGTAAACATGTAACACAGTGACTATATACAGAATGCACCTGTAAACATGTAACACAGTGACTATATACAGAATGCACCTGTAAACATATAACACAGTGACTATATACAGAATGCACTTGTAAACATGTAACGCAGTGACTATTTCGTACATATTTATTTTCTGATAATCTGTATATTTGTGTTTTTTTTTTTAATATCTTGCATTGTATTACTTTGAAATGTTACAGTCATTACAGAAATACAATGTTGTTTGAACCCAGGACATACTTGAAAATGAGAGAAATCTCAATGGATCCTTCCTGGTAAAATCTTTGATAAATAAATAAATAAAGAGCATGTGTGACTGTGGGAATTTTCTGGGAGATTTACTTTTGCCGCATGCTATTGTTCTATATCTGATGCACTTTATCTGATGCACATTATATCACTCTTGCTCCATTTTGAGTCCAGTGTAAACGTAACAAGAGCTCTCGTAGCTTCCCGCAGCCTTTACGTTCTGTGGAGTTTGGACATTTACCAGAGCTCCGGTTAAGTTCACACCAGGCTGGGGATTTTGAGAGATATAATATTACGGCTAAAGTCAGACATTGTGCTGAACCTAGGATTACATGTAAACCTGATGCTACACATAACCAGCAACTTTGAGGAAAGCGTGAAATAAAATCAAACATGGGCTTTACTCCAGATCTACTGAACGCCGCTGGATAATGTGTTTCTGAGACTTTGGAGGGCTTTGTAGGGTGAGGGTCACTGGAAAAATGATTGTCCTGCATTTTTGGCTAAATTTGGGGGACAGGGGGGAGGCTGGGGAATCGGGAGGTCAAGCCTCCAATGGTCAGGTGACAAATGGCAGATATGAGAGAAGTGAGGGTGCCGGTGCAGGGTTTGTGGGTTTAGCGGGAACTTCATTTGAAGGGCAGGGTTCATATTGACAAGGACCTGGGCCCATCCCGCTCGGTAACCATGAGCCCACGGTCACTATGAGAGTGGGAAATAAAGATGAAATTTTTATGGTTGATACCGGTGCCGAATATTCTGTTGTAACACAGCAACTTGCACCCCAATGGGAAATGAAGTTGATATTATGGGAGCAATGGGGGTGTCCGCTAAGTGCCCCTTTCTTGCTTCTCGAAAATGTAGTGTGGGTGGGCATAATGTTGAACATGAATTTTTGTATATGCCCGAATGTCCCATCCAGCTTCTGGGGCGGGATATCCTTTGCAAATTGCAAGCCCAAATTATATTTCTTCCCGGGGGACATGCTTGATTAGACCTGCCTGAGAGTGGCAGCTCTACACGGCAGTACAGCCCAGCCAGCCAGCACCCCCAACGTGTAAAAATTGCAGTAATTATGCCAAGAGAAGAAGAATGGCGCACAGCACCAGCTCTGCCAGTGGCCCCGGACCCACACACACTACTCCTTGGAATTCCTGGGGTGTGGGTGGAGGAAAACCCGCCCGGACTAGCTGTAAATATTCCCCCAGTGTACATCGATTTAAAACCTGGTGCAACGCCTGTGGCTTTAAGACAATATTATATCCCTCAAAAAGTCAAGCAGAATATCCAGACACATTTACAGAGACTTAAAGATCACGGCATATTCAAATTCTGCATGTCACCGTGGAACACACCCCTGTTGCCAGTACTGAAAGAGGGCACACAAGAGTACCGCCCAGTCCAAGATTTACGAGCCGTCAACGAAGCCACAGTAACTCAACACCCTGTGGTTCCCAACCCATACAATTTATTGGCATTAATTCCCGGAGATACAAAATATTATACGGTGCTTGATTTAAAAGACGCTTACTTTTGCATCCGTCTGGCTCCAGCAAGCCAGCCCCTTTTTGCATTTCAGTAGGAGGAATCTACCACGGGAGCGCGCCATCAAATGACCTGGACACGCCTCCCTCAATGTTTCAAAAACTCGCCCACGATTTTCGGGTGCGCGCTCAGCCTGGAC
The DNA here is from genome assembly GCA_009667805.1 of Leptobrachium leishanense. Taxonomy (NCBI): domain Eukaryota; kingdom Metazoa; phylum Chordata; class Amphibia; order Anura; family Megophryidae; genus Leptobrachium; species Leptobrachium leishanense. Next base: position 533,971,968 of record CM019063.1, on the reverse strand, counting down.
CTCCTGTCCTTCAACGCTCAGCCAGACAGAGTTGTTTTACTACAGTATGTAGATGATTTATTACTGGCTTCTCCCACAGAAAAAGACTGTTTATCTGCCACAAAAGCCCTGCTACATCTACTATGCCAAGCAGGTTACAGAGTGTCAAGAAAGAAAGCACAAATATGCAAAGTGTAAAGTACTTAGGTTTCCAATTAACAGGTACCAAGCGTGCATTGGGGGCAAAAAGAAAAGAAGCAGTATGCCAAATACCCCAACCAAAGACCAGAAGACAAGTCTGTGAGTTTCTGGGAGCTGCAGGCTTCTGCCGCCTGTGGATCCCCAACTTTGCAGATATTGCTAAGCCCCTTCATCAAGCCACTAAGGGGGAGAACATGACCCCTTCCATTGGGAAGAAGAGCAAACAGCAGCTTTCCTAAAATTAAAAACTCTGTTAATGGAAGCTCCTGCACTGGGACTGCCAGATCACAGCAAGCCCTTCCAGCTGTACGTGCATGAACACAATCAAACAGCAACAGGAGTGCTGATTCAAAGTTTTGGCTCTTGACTAAGGCCTGTGGCCTATCTCTCCAAGCAACTTGACCCTGTGGCCTGTGGCCTACCCCCATGCCTGAAAGCCGTGGCAGTCACCGCAATGTTGATAGCAGAAGCAGACAAGCTGACCCTTGGACAAGTTCTTCATGTCAAGGTGCCCCATGCTGTCAAAGCCCTGCTGGATGTGAAAGGAAGCTATGGGTTCAGCAACAGCCGGATGACAAAGTACCAAGCAATGATGTGTGAAAATCCACGGGTTCATTTGGACCTCATCGCTACCTTGAACCCTGCTACTTTACTGCCTGACTGCAAAGAGGAGCCAGATCATGAATGCCTCCAAGTCATGGAAGAAGTGTTCAGTAGCAGGCCAGATTTGAAAGACGTACCCCTAGACAAATACGATCTACAGTTATTCACTGATGGCAGCAGCTACATGGATGATGGGAAGAAAGTCTCCGGCTATGCAGTAGTCTCAGCAGAAGAAATTATCGAAGGAAATCCACTACCAGGCCATACATTTGCACAACTGGATGAAATAACAGCCCTAACCAGGGCTCTAGAAATCTCCGAAGGCAAGAGGGTGAATATCTACACAGATTCCAAGTACGCCTTCATCACGACAGTCCATGCACATGGTGCACTTTACAAGAAAAGAGGCCTACTTACTTCCTCAGGACAACAAATCAAGTATGCAGCTGAAATCGCAGCCCTCCTAGAAGCTGTATGGAAACCAAGTGCTGTCAGTGTCGTGGCCACCAGAAAGGTCATGATGAAATCCCAAAAGGCAACAGACGCACTGATCAGGCCGCAAAAGCAGCTGCAAAACCATTGCTAACAATTGATCAAGCCAAAGTCCTGCTCTGCAAGCAAGAGCTTCAACCTCCCATGCCAAACTACAAATTCTACATGAATTGGAGAAAATTTGAACCCAAAGGCGAGTTCATTGAAATTATATTGCACAAATGGCAAGATGAGTACGAACTATTAGAACTCAATCATGACTATATCCAATGGCTTTTCACAACCCAGTCTCAAGGCCGAAATTTCTACTCTACTCCTCTGAATCCTCAAGAGACACGCCTAATGATCAACACCTCAGAAGTTCAGCAAAGACTGCGCAGAGCATACAAAATGATGCTGAAATTCTTCGGCGTAAAATTAATGGGGGAGTGTGAAGAAGATACAAAAGTAACCGAAGTTGAACGAGTAGAAAATTTCGCTTCACGTTTCGAAAATCTAACAACCAACCTTCATAATAATCTACAGATTACACGAATACTGCTAAGTTAGGGAGAGTTGGGAGCAGAAGAATACCAAGCCCCATTGGTGAGGTTCTTCCTCAAGGAGATCCTTATCAAAGACAAACTTCCAAGAATGAAGAAAAGTGCAATGAACTTTTTCATACCAGCAGTAAGAGATTCACAGGACAGACAAGATCTGCTGTTCTTTGCATGGCGATACTATTTCCCAAAAGAAGAATTTGTCTGGGGAAACCGTGGAGAATTGGCACGATACAAAGCAAAACCAGTGGTGGCTGCACTCCTACCGGCGCCACTGAGTGAATGGACACCCGTATATTCAGAGAAAGAGAAGAAATGTCTGTCAGAAGAACAAGGCGGATATGGAGAAGACGGATGGTTCCAGTTGAAGAATGGACAAATAGTCCTACCAGCAACATTGGCTCCTGAGATTGTAAGAACGCTCCACGCAAGTACCCATGGCGGAAGAGAAATGATGGAACAGCAATTGGAGCCACATTTCTACGTACCAGGACTGTCAGTAGTCTGCAAAGCAATAGCCCAGCAGTGCGTGACATGTGCCAAAAATAACCCAAGAACAGGCCTATCTCAACCTCCAGGGAAGCAGCCAATCGCGCTATCCCCAATGGCATCATTACAGATAGACTTCACAGTGTTGCCACCCTGCAAAGGATACAAATATCTACTGGTAATGGTGTGTACTCTGACAGGATGGGTGGAAGCTTTCCCAACAAGAACAGAAAAGACTGTGGAAGTGGTGAAGAGTCTGATGAAAGAAATAATACCATGCTATGGACTTCCTCTCGAGATAGGTCGGACAATGGCCCTGCATTCATACAGAACTGTTTACAACAGCTTGCCCGCCTGTTGGGCATCACCTGGAAGCTACATACTGCCTACAGGCCCCAAAGCTCAGGAAAAGTCGAGAGAATGAACCGCACCCTAAAGACTTTGATGTCCAAATTGTGCCAAGAGACGTCGCTAGGCTGGTTGGATGTGCTGCCGATAGTCCTCTTGCACATTAGGTGCAGGCCAACCCCCCCAAATTGAAGCTAAGTCCGTACTAGCTCATGTTCAGATGGCCTACCCCTCTGATTAATGGACTAAGGGGGGACCTTTGGGCATTGGGAGAAACTAAACTAAATGATCAGGTTGTACTGTTAGGTGCAAGAAACTGAATACTTGGGTGGGAGATAATATACCTCACTTTTTATATCCCACACTGCATAAGTATTGTCCAGGTGACTCAGTATGGGTGAAAGAGTGGAAAAATGACCCACTAGGCCCAAAGTGGAGAGGTCCTTACCTTGTCCTGTTATCAACCCCTACAGCAGTAAAGGTTGCCGAGGTGGTCCCGTGGATACATCACTCCAGACTGAAAGTAGCTGCAGCCAGTCCTGAACCAGCATGGAAGGTCGTCACCAACAAGACCAATCCACTGAGGCTAAAGCTGACAAAGACCACAGCCGTGAGCATCTGAATGATCCAACTGAAAGCACCCAAATGATTTCACAAGTGGGTGTTTTGATGGACACAATAAGGCCTGACCATCCACCAACAGGGGAACAAAGGGATCCCCCGGGGGATACCCCAAGGGTGTTTTTTAGGGGCCCAGCCCCCACCCTTGATCAACCGGAAATGTCTTTTGTTTTTGAAATTCCGGTGGGGAGGGATTGGGTTTATGTGACTGTGAAAAGAATTGTACAAGGAATTTTGACATTTGGGGCATTTGTGGTACTGATTTTGTACCTTGCAAACTTGATTTATGGACTCTTGCATGGAGCATGCCCCAGGTGCCCAAGCACCACCAAGAAAGTGGATATCTCCCATATCTAGAATGGTACACACCCGGTGATGGAGAATCGTACTATGTGGAGACAAAAGTGAGAGGCGACATCCTAAATTTTGCCAAGAGGACATTTACTTGTGCAATTTAAATATGACTATGCTAAGAAGTCCGGGCAAACCACATGCTGGGTGTGTAGTAGGTTGCACCCAGAGACAATCCACATACCATTTGCCTCTGTTCCAATGAATTTGAGTATGTTTGCATCAGGGAATGTCACAATACATGCTTTCAATGCACCAAGGGAAAAAACAGAATCATTCAGTCCCGGGTACCCCATAATAGGGCCAGTATACCCACCAGAATGGTGTTTCCAATTAGGACCAGACAGAGAATCAAATAATGAGGGTGGAGGGTGCTATTCAAGCAAGTTCAACTGGACATCATACATCTACACATTTAACACAAAGGAGCAGTCAAATTTTCTATACATACGATGTAGAAAACTCACAAGTGAACAAGAGGTGGTGATTGCGAATGTGACAAATGGGAGGCAGAGTGCACTGGATATGATGAAACGACTGAGACAACTGACGATAGAGATAGCAAAGGGAACACTACATTTGTCACCATTTAAATTGAAAGGGGGGTACCAGGTGTGTTGTGGAAAGGTGTGTTACACATGGGTACCACCAACAATAACGGGAATGTGTTATCTGGCTAAATTGATCCCAATTAAGAGGGTAAGGGGAGAAGACACTGATACAGACACAGCACTCCACCCTAGGTACCCACTGGTGTTTGAAAGACAGAAGAGAGAGTTGTTCAAGAAAGCAGATCGAATATGGGCATGGCTGCCAGCATGGACTGGATGGGGAAGAGAGTTGATGGTAAGAATGAACAGTTATGCCAGTTTGATGGATGAGATTTTGAACAAGACTAGTATGGATATCCAGCTGCTGAATCTGGAAGTATGAGAAATACGAAAGGTACAAATGATACATGATATGGCATTGGAACAGATCAGTGCGGCTCTGAATGGATTGTGTGAAATGACAATGCATTATGAATGTTGCACCTTCATCAGGAACACTACACATGACGTCCCTGACTATTACCAGGTAATCCAAGATCACCAGGAGAAGGTAGCACAGTTGCAGAACACAGCAAGGAGGATCGCTGCTGAAGGCTGGAATCCACTCCGTGGGTTTGGAGCAATCGGAGAGTGGTTCGGATCCATTCTGAGATTCATCTCACAGATTGGATCCATGATTCTGATGGTGGTGGTGATCTTGGTCGTAGGGACACTAACGTACCACATAGGGCTATGTCTATGGTCACTATGCAGGAGAGCACTGACACCCACACAGACACAAAAGATACCACTGATTATCCCACAAGACATGTTCCCAATGAAAATAGGTCCCCTAAAGTATGAGGAACTCAAGAATAACACTAGTGGGGTGTGATGGCTACAAGCATCAGGAAAAGAACCTGAGGCTTGAGCCAAGGGGAAAATGAAGTGGAATTAGGCTGGAAGATGGTCGCCATTATGAGCCAGGCGGTCATCTTGTTCAGAATATTGGTTCACTTGAAAATAACTAGATTTCAGTAGAAACTAGAATGAAGCTTACATAGAATTTTAGGAATGTGTTAGATTAGCAGAGAAGCAATTAAAATTGAGGAAGATCTGGGCCGCTCCTGGCACGGAGAGACAGGATGAGAAATAGTTACATCAAGGTCACAAAGGCCTGCAGAGAGACAAAGAGAGCGTAGAAAACAGGCCATGTCTTATCTGTGACGAATAAACATAGGCTCTGGGGAGGTGGGCACGGCCCAGATTGAGTGCCGCAACAAACCACGAACTGTCAGACTAACATGAAGTTTGCCAATTTACGGACAATGTATGGAATGCCTTTGTAATTAACCAAGGGAGGTACTAACCCACGTGGGGTGGGATAGTGTCACCGGGAGGTGGGCTAATTGGGATGTACCTAATTATGTATTCGGGGTATAAACCCCTCGTCGGGGTGAGTTCGGGGCTCACTCTTTGCGATTTAATCCTGTGTGAGCATTGTGTGACGACACAAATAAAGTTTGCCTTTCCTGAAGAGACTCGTGTTCAGACAATCCTTGCTCGTGTCCGGTCCGGCTTCGTCCCGAGTGAACCTAGCAGATTCTGGTAACACCTTATCCTATGCTGCCACCTTGTGGCCAAAAGGGTTCAGTCCAGGGATATATAGGGATTATTCAATGCTTGATTTCTTCCGTCTTTGTCAGTAGCAGGATAAACCTCAAATGCAAAAGCTGCGCTTGGAAAGACCAGAATCTAAAAACACATAGATTACAGGATCAGAAACAACATGGGTTTACCTCAGGGAGATCATGCCAAACTAATCTTAATGATTTTTTTGATTGGGTAACAAAAATAATAGACACAGGTGGTGCAGTAGACATTGCTTATTTAGATTTCAGTAAGGCTTTTGATACTGTTCCGCATAGAAGGCTTATCAATAAATTGCAATCTTTGATCTTGGATTCCAATATTGTTGAATGGATTAGGCAGTGGCTGAGTGACAGGCAACAGAGGGTTGTGGTAAATGGAGTTTATTCGGCGCAAGTTGTTACCAGTGGGGTACCTCAGGGGTCAGTACTTGGACCCATTCTCTTTAATATTTTTATTAGTGATATTGCAGAAGGTATTAATGGAAAAGTATGTCTTTTTGCTGATGACACAAAGATTTGCAACAGGGTTGACATTCCTGGATGGATCAGCCAAATGACAAATGATTTAGGTAAACTAAAAAAATGGTCGGAGCTGTGGCATTTGAGTTTTATCGTGGATAAGTGCAAGATAATGCACCTGGGGCGTAAAAACCCAAGGGCTGAATATAGAATATTTGATACAGTCCTAACCTCAACATCTGAGGAAAGGGATTTAGGGGTTATTATTTCAGAGGATCTAAGGGTAAGTAGTCAATGTAATAGAGCAGCAGGAAATGCTGGCAGAATGCTTGGTTGTTTCGGGAGAGGTATTAGCAGTAGGAAAAGGGATGTGCTCATGCCACTGTTCAGAGCACTGGTGAGACCTCACTTGGAGTACTGTGTGCAGTACTGGAGACCGTATCTCCAGAAGGATATAGACATCTTAGAGAGAGTTCAGAGAAGGGCTACTAAAATGGTGTACGGCTTGAAGGAGAAAAGTTACCAGGAAAGGCTTAATGATCTTAACATGTACAGCTTGGAAAAAAGACGAGACAGAGGAGATATGATAGAAACATTTAAATACGTAAAGGGAATCCACAAGGTAGAGGAAGGGAGTATATTTAAACGGAAACAAAGTAGCAAAACAAGAGGACATAGTCCTAGATTAGAGGAGCAAAGGTTTAAAAGTAACATCAGGAAGCATTATTTTACTGAGAGGGTGGTGGATACATGGAACAGTCTTCCAGTAGAAGTGGTAGAGGCCAAAACAGTAATTGAATTTAAGCAAGCATGGGATAGGCATAAGGCTATCCTAAACAAAAGATAAATCCAGGTAAAGTATCCATGTAATTGGGCAGACTAGATGGGCCAAAGGTTCTTATCTGCCGACATTTTTCTATGTTTCTATGTTTCTATGATACGGTGGTATGGGGGAAAAGTGAGTAATCAAAAAATTAGGGTATTACAACAGTGGTGGGTAGGTAAAATCTACAAATTAAATAAAATCAATGGTGAGGAATCGGTCCAGGACGCGTTTCGCCAGCATATGTGGCCTCTTCAGCTGGAGCTAGTAATACAGTTGTGTTCAAAATTATTCAACCCCGACTGAAATTGAGTGTTTTGTAGGGATGTGCGTTTCGGGTTTCGGAATTTCGGAATTTTCACGAAATTTCCCGATTCGTGTTTTCGGATGCGGCCTATTTTTCGAAAATTTTTAGATCCGAAAATGGCAGATCCGAAAAGGTTTCCGGAGCCGAAACGAAATATTTTTGGAATTTTCGAATGTACTTGAAATGTGTCAAATCGAAATTTATTGCTTTGAAACGAGGAGAACAGACGTTCCGAAAAAACGAAAATTTCCGAAAATATGAAAAGTCGATACAAAAAACGAGTTAAGTGACACGAAAATACGAAAACTGGTCGAAATTCGGAAAAAAACAATGTACACTAAAAACGAGTCGAGCCGAACCGAATCGAAGCAGAAATCGGTCGAAACGATCCGAATCGAAAGGGTTAAAAATCGAATCGAACCGAAAAAAAAATCGGTGCACAAGCCTAGTGTTTTGACCAGTTTGACATTGATTTTGATCATTCAGTCATCTTGCTTACAATTAAATCAAAGAGGCACGTGTAGGTCAGACAAATCTATATAATAAAACCGTTTTAAAGTCCGTCGCCGTCAACTTACTTGCACATTGCGCATGTCTGAAGAGGAATCTGCCGGCCGGCCTGCGCTAGGGGAGGAAATCCTGTCCATTGGTGGGAAGGCTGTGTGAGGAGGAAGCTCACAGCCAATAGATGCAGCGTGTGCAGCCAGCTCCTCCCTCTGACTCAGAACTTCCTCCTCTCCGTGTCCCTCTCCATGTGAGTCTCTTTCCTCACTGCGCGCAGCTCCCACCCCCTGCAAACACACACACACACACACACTCCATCTCCTGCAACCCCTCCACACACCACCTCCTGTAAACCCCCCACCATCTCCTGCAAACCCCCCACACACCACCTCCTGAAAACCTCCCCACACCACCTCCTGCAAACCTCCCCACACCACCTCCTGCAAACCTCCCCACACCACCTCCTGAAACCCCCCAACACCACCTCCTGCAATCCTCCCCACACCACCTCCGGCAAACCTCCCCCCACCACCTCCTGCAAACCTCCCCCCACCACCTCCTGCAAACCTCCGGACACCACCTCCTGCAAACCTCCCCACACAACCTGCTACAAACCCCTACACACAGCACCTGCTGCAAACCCACCACAGCACCTGCTGCAAACCCGCCACAGCACCTGCTGAAAGCACCCCAACACCACCTCCTGCAAACCTCCCCCCACCACCTCCTGCAAACCCCTACACACAGCACCTGCTGCCAACCCTTACACACAGCACCTGCTGCCAACCCGCCACACCACCTGCTGCCAACCCGCCACACCACCTCCTGCAAACCCCACACCACTTCCTGCAAACCTCCCCACCACCTCCTGCAAACCTCCCCACCACCTCCTGCAAACCCAACACCACCTTCTGAAAACTTACCCACACCACCACCTGAAAACCTAGCACCCCATACCATCTCATGCAAACCTCCCCACAAACCACCTCCTGCAACCACCACCACGCCATATCCTGCAAACCTCCTCACGCCATATCCTGCAAACCACACATCTCCTGCAAACCCCCACGCACAACCTCCTGCAAACCCACACCTCCTCCTGCAAACCCCCCACACCACCTCCTGCAAACCCCACACCACTGCCTGCAAACCTCCCCACCACCTCCTGCAAACCTCCCCACCACCTCCTGCAAACCCCACACCACCTTCTGAAAACTTACCCACACCACCACCTGAAAACCTACCCACACCACCACCTGAAAAACTCTCCACCACCTCCTCACACACCTCCTGCAAACCCACCACCTCCTGCAAACCCCTACACACAGCACCTCCTGCAAATCTCCCCGCACCACCTGCTGCAAACCCACCACACCACCTGCTGCAAACCCGCCACACCACCTGCTGCAAACCTCCCCACACCACCTCATGCAAACCTCCCCAAAAAACACCTCCTGCAACCACCACCAAGCCATATCCTGCAAACCTAACCACGCCATATCCTGCAAACCCACACATCTCCTGCAAACCCCCACGCACAACCTCCTGCAAACCCACACCACCTCCTGCAAACCCCCACACCACCTCCTGCAAACCCCCCACACCAACTCCTGCAAACCTCCCCACCACCTCCTGCAACCCACACACACACGCACCTCCTGCAACACCCCCACAGACGCACCTCATTCAACCCCCCACACACGCACCTCCTGCAACCCCTCACACACGCACCTCCTTCAACCCCCCACACACACGCACCTCCTGCAACCCCCCACACACGCACCTCCTGCAAACCCCACACACGCACCTCCTGCAACCCCCCACACACATGCACCTCCTGCAACCCCCCACACACGCACCTCCTGCAACCTCCCCCACGCACCTCCTGCAACCCCCACATACACACACCTCCTGCAACCCCCCACGCACCTCCTGTAACCCCCCACATGCACTTCCTGCAACCCCCATCCACACTTCCTGCAACCCCCACCCACACCCACTTCCTGCAACCCCCACCCACACGCACTTCCTCCTGCAACCCCCACCCACACGCACTTCCTGCAACCCCCCCCACACACACCTCCTGGAACCCCCCACACACGCACCTCCTGGAACCCCTCACACACACACCTCCTGGAACCCCCCACACACGCACCTCCTGCAGCCCCCACACACGCACCTCCTGCAACCCCCACACACGCACCTCCTGCAGCCCCCACACACGCACCTTTTGCAACCCCCCACACGTGCACCTTCTGCAACCCCCCACACACGCACCTCCTGCAACCCCCCACACACACACGCATTTCCTGCAACCCTCCCACGCACACGCACCTCCTGCAAACCTCCTCACACCACCTCCTGCAAACCTCACACCTCCTGAAAACCTCCCCACACCACCTCCTGCAAACCCCACGCATGCACCTTCTGCAACACTCTATACACGCACCTCCTGCAACCCTCCACACATGCACCTCCTGCAACCCTCCACACACGCACCTCCTGCAACCCTCCACACACGCACCTCCTGCAACCCACACACACACGCACCTCCTGCAACACCCCCATAGACACACCTCCTGCAACCCCCCACAGACGCACCTCCTGCAACCCCCCACACATGCACCTCCTGCAACCCCCCACACACGCACCTCCTGCAACCCCCCACACATGCACCTCCTGCAACCCCCCACACACACGCACCTCCTGCAACCCCCACTCACACCACCTCCTGAAAACCTCCCCACACCACCTCCTGCAAACCTCCCCACACCACCTCCTGCAAACCTCCCCACACCACCTCCTGAAACCCCCCAACACCACCTCCTGCAATCCTCCCCACACCACCTCCTGCAAACCTCCCCCCCCCACCACCTCCTGCAAACCTCCCCCCCACCACCTCCTGCAAACCTCCGGACACCACCTCCTGCAAACCTCCTCACACAACCCCGTTGGGGTCAAACCGGGTGCGTCGAACTTTGGGAAGGGGAAGAAGTGTCACGGAATGGCCCAGGACCCTCAGCCAGGGACAGTCCTTTGTGACGTTTCTATTCCCATAGACTCCTAGGTGCCGTTGCACCAGCAGAACTCCTTGCTTTATTTTATTAGATGTGGTTTCGTTGTGTGGTGTAATAAAAGTGTCCCCGTATGTGTATTGTGAAATGTGTGTAATCCCATTGTGTGCTTTGCTCGCCGCCATTTCCCAGTGCCTCGTGGATCCGGTCGAATTGATCGGATCGGAAAATGGCCGATTCGGACCATCCGGCCGAATCGTAAAATGGCCGATTCGGACCATCCGGTTGCGAATCGGCAACACCCCGATTCGTAACCGCCAATTCGAATCGGGACCCAGGTGCCTCCTTCCAGCGAGGGCCAATGAGGCTTGTGGGGGCGGCAGAGATTCCTATTGTTTTATTGCTGTACCAATGTTGATAAATATATGTGATGTGTTAAAATAAAGCCAGATCATCTAGTGCATACAGCTCCGCCTGGTGTCCTTTATTTTCGGCCGTATTGCTGAGATCCCACACGGTCTCCAGAGTGCGGCATCCCGAGGTACGAACCGATCACCCTGTGTCTGCATCCCGGATCAGAACAGGGGTGCATCGTACGGGCTTCGACCGTGCCAAACGATCGATCACGCTGCGGTGCTGTTTTCCGAACCGAAGCCGCGGCGCGTCTGCCGCGCATCGATATACCGAAGCGCTGCATCTCTGAGGTAAATCCGAAACGTTTCCCATCCGAACCGCTTCCCGGACGAAACGTTTCCCACCCGAACGGCCGCTCCATACCCGATCCGAACCCCACCAAGGTCAGTAGATCAGCCGCTCGAGACGCTGAGTGCCGTGTCACTCAGTGGTCGGGCTGATCTCGCCCCGGGGTCCCCTCCACAGCCCGCCAACCCTCCCCAGGGTCATCCCAGGCCGCTCGAGACGCTGAGTGCCGTGACACTCGGTAGTCGGGTCGGTGGTAAGCGCAGTGGGAGGAGCAGATAGGAGCACACCCGCAGGCGGACAACACCCGTTCCGCCACAGTCCACATGACTTTTGGCATACTGCAGTCGACTCTTCTTATTCTTTGGAGACAGCAAGGGGGTGCGCCTGGGAGTTCTGGCATGGAGGCCTTCATTACGCAGTGTGCGCCATATTGTCTGAGCTAAAACTTCAGTACCTATATCTGACAAATCTTTTCTCAGTTCCTCAGCAGTCACACGGGGACTTTTCTCCACTCTACGCTTCAGGTAGCGCACAGCAGTCGAAGACAGCATCTTCTTTCTGCCACGACCAGGTAGCGTTTCAACAGTGCCCTTTGCCTTGAATTTGTGAATGATGCTTCCTATGGTCTCTCTTGGTATGTTTAACATCTTTGCAATCTTCTTATAGCCATTGCCCTTCCTGTGAAGAGTAATCACCTCTTCTCATGTCTTCCTGGACCATTCTCTTGACTTCACCATGTTTGTAACCACACCAGTAAATGTCTAGAAGGAGCTGAGTATTACAGTCATTTTAAAGCTGCCTAATTGGTGCTTATTATGCTTTATTGCTGCTCCGTGACATCCACAGGTGTTTTCAATACCTGATTGAAAACACTTGAATGAACCTCTGTTCTTCAGAGTGGTAGTCTTTAAGGAGTTGAATACTTGTGTCAATGAAGAATTCACAAAATAAACATTTACTACTGTATTACAAAACCAATTGATGTCATTTTAGTTGCATATGGTTCTTTAAAAAGTCCTTGTAGGATTTCATTCTGAATACAATTACAAATGTCACTAAATTTCCTAAAACCCTTTACAGCATTGGGGGTTGAATAATTTTGAACACAACTGTATATATATAGATAAGATATATATCTATATTCTTATAAACATATATATCCAGACTTGTATTACACACACATTTTGGCAACTAATTGCCCCCCCCCCCATTTGGCTGATCCCTCCAGAAGAAATGTTGAACCCGATAGAGTAGAGAATAATATACATATTCTCTGCTCTGTCGGGTTCAACATTTCTTCTGCAGGGATCAGCCAAATGGGAGGTATATTTAGTTTAGATTGTCCACATGCCACCCCCCATGTGCGTATGTATATATATGGTCTGTGGGTGGGTGTATATATATCTGCGTGTTGATATATATACGTATATATAGGTTTGCGTGTTGATATATACTTTTATGTCTGTGTGTGGTATCAATGCATCCCTACTCTATGCACAGAGCTCCGTGTCCCTATTATATATATGATTGGGGTTACCTTTTTTTATATTCTTATGCTATTCCTATTAAATTAACAGTAATTTTTGATGTATTTTATTCAGTAGAAACTTTTTTGCCTATATAACACGTGCGTTGTGAAAATAAAATGTTTTTTGTGGTGAGAGCGGAGTCACATGACAGGAAGGGTGGGGGCGGTACCAGGCAGTGTCTGCTGGGATGCCATGCTAGCTGGACGTACTGTATGTGTCTCTGCTATCCGATGTTATGCTGAATAAATCAACAACTATAAACCAACCCACGGAGTCTACACTTTTCATGACATGGTGTAAGAAGTGTTTCCCTGCGTATCCATTTTGATCTGTGAAGATTTCTAAGTTCTCTCCTCCTGAACCCTTTGATTTCTCTCAGCCTGCTTGGCGCCAAAGGTTTGCACGCTTCAGGATCGCTTCGAAGCTGGATAAGGAGCCTGGTGAGGTGCAGGTTAATTCCCTTTTATACGCTATGGGGAGAGACGTGGAGCCGATTTACGGTACTTTTCAGTTCAGCGCTGGGGAAGAGATGGACTTCCATAAAGTCGTGGATAAGCTCAGCGCCCATTTTGTGCCCAGAAGAAATGTGATTCACGAGAGAGCCTGCTTTCACAAGCTCGCCCAGTGTGAGAGAGAATCTGTGGAATCATTTGTGCGCAGCCTTTATCAGTTGGCAGAGTTCTGTGAGTTCGGCGCTGCTAAGGAGGAGCAGATCAGAGACAGACTGGTTATCGGAATTGCAGACTCGGAAGTTTCACTTAAGTTGCAGCTGGAGTCTAAGCTGACACTGGATGAGGCGATACGTCAGAATGAATTGGTGAAGAAACAAAGTGGAGACTTAAGGTCAGAAAACAGGGTGGAAGAAATACACCAGCCACAAAGGGTTAAAAGCGGCAGACAGCAGGCAGCAGACAGACCCAGGAGCGGCTGGACATCGTGTTCCCGTTGCACATGCTGTAACCGCCCTCACAAGTTGAAGACGCGGTGCCCTGCTATAGACAAGAGGTGCAGGAAGTGCAACCGCGCCGGCCATTTTGAGGTGGTTTGTAAATCAGAGTCTGTGAGAGAGATGTGTCTGGACAGTGATCAGGAGACGCCAGAACTGTCCTTTATAGGATCGGTGACTGAACAGTCCGGCTCTGTCGAGGATTGGCGTGTTACACTCACGATGTTGGGTGAAAGAGTTGCCTTTAAGATTGATACCGGAGCAGACATTACAGTTATTTCCTTTGTGACATTCTCAAAGCTACCTCGACGTCCGGAGCTGGAAAAGGTTACGATTCAAGTTCATAGTCCGGGAGGTCGCATTGATTGCATCGGCAGGTTCCTTGCTGACTGTAAGTACCGGGAGCGGAAAATATCGATGTGGGTGTACATGATCAGAGGATCATGTGTGAATAACCTTCTGAGTCGGAAAGCAGCCTGCAGTCTGGGCCTTGTTGCTAGAGTGTACGAAGTCACTGAGGACGTGTTTGGAGACCTGGGGTTGCTGAACTGTGAGCCGGTCCGTATAAAGCTCAAACCTGAGGCTGTCCCTTATAGCCTTACTACGCCTCGTAGGATTCCATTTCCGCTTTTGCCGAAGGTGGAGTGCGAGCTTCTGCGGATGGAAAAGATGGGGGTTATCGAGGCGGTCACAGAAGCTACTGACTGGTGTGCGCCCATTGTACCGGTCGCTAAAAAGAATGGGACAGTTCGTATTTGTGTGGATTTGAAACATCTGAACGAGGCCGTTAGGAGGGAGAGGTATGTCATGGCGACATTGGAAGATATTGCTCCTCAGTTGTCGGGGGCTAACTTCTTTTCCACGCTCGACGCTTCCAGTGGGTTCTGGCAGATACCCCTTGACCCAGAAAGCCAGAAACTGACGACCTTCATTACTCCGGTAGGTTGGTTTTGCTTCCGCAGACTCCCCTTTGGGATATCTTCGGCCCTGGAGATCTTCCAGAGAGAGATGTGTTCCCTGTTGAGAGACCATGAGGGTACTGTGGTAGCTATGGACGATATCCTTGTGTATGGGTCCACTAAGGAGGAGCACGACCGGCGACTGCTTTGTGTGCTGCAAACCATCAAGGAATCTGGCCTGAGGCTAAATAAGGAGAAGTGCCACTTTGGGAAACCAGAACTGTGTTATTTTGGCCATATTATTAGTGGGGAGGGGGTTAAGCCAGACGCCAGCAAGGTTCTCGCTATTGAGAAAATGAAAAGCCCTTCCGATGTGAATGAACTGAGACAAGTACTGGGCCTTGTGAATTATGTGGGGAAGTTTTTACCGGAGTTGTCCTCGGTGTTACATCCTGTCACAGAATTGTTAAAGAAAGATGTCGCCTGGATATGGGGACCTCCACAGGAGGAGGCCTTAGCACGAGTCAAGTCCATGCTGGGATCCGCTCCGGTGTTGGGGTACTATGACCCCTGCAAGAAGACTGTGGTTAGCGCAGATGCTAGTCGCTACGGGTTGGGAGCGGCCCTTCTGCAGCTGAACGAGGGTAAACTACAGCCTATTGCCTATTGTTCTCGCACCTTAACAGCAGCAGAGAGACGTTATGCACAAATTGAAAAAGAGTGTTTGGCCGGAGTCTGGGCCTGCGAACGCTTCCACCGTTATCTGGTGGGTTTGGAGGAGTTCAGTCTGGAGACTGACCACAAGCCACTAGTTCCTCTCATTAATTCTTATGATATCGACAAGGCGCCTCTGAGATGCCAGAGACTCTTAATGAGACTACTTAGGTTTAATGTTAGAGCTGTGCATGTCCCGGGGAAACAGCTGGTGGTGGCAGATACCCTTTCCAGACTCCCGCTGGCTGCTGAGGGTGATTCGTCGACAGAGTCGGACGTGAATGTGTATGTGGATTCGATCTTAGCCTCCAAGTCCATCTCTTCGGGGAGATTGGAACAGATTAAGAGAGAGACGCACCTGGATGTTGTCCTCCAAGAAGTTATCAGCTATGTAAGAGACGGCTGGCTGGAGAGTCGTGCTGCGTGGTGGTCTCTGAGTGCATTCCAGTCTGAGAGAGCGTACCTTACTGAATTGGATGGCTTAGTGTTTTTTCAAGACCGCATTGTTATTCTGAAAAGTTTGCGTCAAGACATGCTACGGCGGATTCATGAAGGTCATTTGGGGGTTTCCAAGTGCAGAGAGAGGGCGTTGTCTGCTGTGTGGTGGCCTGGGATTAGCGCTGACATTGCTGATTTCATCTCGAGATGTGCCTTCTGCAGAGAACGTCGACCTACACAGAGACGTGAGCCTTTACTTTCCACCCCCCTACCTGCGGGTCCATGGCAGAAGATAGCTGCAGATCTGTGCGAACTAAAAGGGAGGAAATACTTAGTTGTTGTGGACTACTACTCCAGATACCTTGAGCTCGCGCCACTGGGTGAGGCGACCAGTGCTACTGTGATCGTCCGTCTGAAAAGCATGTTTGCCAGGTGGGGTATCCCGTCGGAGTTGGTGAGTGACAATGGTATGCAGTTCGCCTCTAAAGAGTTCGCTTCTTTTGGGAAGGATTACGATTTCCGTCACATGACTTCCAGTCCGCATTACCCGCAGGCTAATGGGATGGCGGAGCGAGCGGTTCAGACCGCTAAGTTTATTTTGGGGCAGCCGGAGCCTTATTTGGCCCTGATGGCGTACAGAGCGGCTCCTGTTCAGGCTACAGGGTGTAGCCCTGCTCAGCTGATGTTGGGACGGCAGATTCGTACTACTTTGCCTTCTGTGGATGCTTCCCTGCCGGCTTCTCCGGTCCTTCCAGAGGATATTCGGAGGAGGGACGAGGTGGCGAAGCGGAACTACAGGTTCTTTTACGATAGACAACATTCTACTCGCCCACTATCGGTGCTATACCCGGGGCAGAGTGTCCGGGTTAAGCTAGATGATGAGACGATGTGGAGAACCCCGGCTACAGTTGTGGAGCGTTCTCCGGAGCCCAGGTCCTACGTGATCCGCACGGAAGGAGGAACTGTCGCTCGCCACAACAGAAGGCATCTTCAGCCGGTACCCGAGGAGTTGAGTGCTGAGACCTCGACACCACAACAGCCAGACTCTCCGGTCTTACGGAATGGGTCTACCCTGCAGGTGGTTTCTGGGCATGATGTACCGCTGCTTCCAGCGGAGCCACAGCCACCCTCTCAAGGACTTGGTGATGGTTCTTGCAAGATGACTTCGAGTGGTAGAGTTGTGAGGCCTCCGGAACGTTACCGGGATTAATGTTTAGCTAGAGCAGCGACTTGAAGAATGGGCAGAATAATCCCAAAGTCACTGCGGACTAGGGTAGTCTACCCCGATGTCCAAGTTAGCATTGTTTATCTACTTGTATCTTTACATTGTTTATTTTGTATGTTTTACCGTTAAAAGGGGGAGATGTGGTGAGAGCGGAGTCACATGACAGGAAGGGTGGGGGCGGTACCAGGCAGTGTCTGCTGGGATGCCATGCTAGCTGGACGTACTGTATGTGTCTCTGCTATCTGATGTTATGCTGAATAAATCAACAACTATAAACCAACCCACGGAGTCTACTCTTTTCATGACAGTTTTTGTGTACATTTTAATTTAGTTAGTGGATTCCTGTCCAGTGTGGTGAGAAGCAAATGTAATGCAGTGTAGACACGCTGCGAGGCGGAGTGAAGTCAATCATGCAAAATCTTTGCTTCTCTTCGCTACGTTGTGCGTCGCTACACTCTCAGTGTGTCTCAGCCTTTATTCCCGCATCGCTAGCTTACCGAATCAGTTTGTATACTTGTTACTGACTCTGCTTGTTCTGAGGACCTGATCTGTTGCCGACTTTGACTGCCATTTGACTATTCTCTCTGTGTATTCCCTGCCTGTTCTGTTTGCATCCTGTTGCTACTGGTGTGCGACGATTCTCACCATATACAGCAGCGCAGTAGTAGTGCCTAAACATTGATGACCCAGTTTTGTTGTAGCTGCTGATGTAACTGAATAGATTGGGGATCTCTTCTGCATTACCAAAACCTCCACCACTGCACTCTTCCACAATACCACAGAGGGGTTACGTTGTGACGGGACTGTTGTCGACACTAAAGGCCCAATTTTAAAGCACCTATTGGTACTTTCATCCAAAGCCTGCAGAAGTTTCGCAATAATTTAGCCCAAAAAATCACTAAACTTGTTCTGCGTGTCCTAAAACGTCTCTTTTCATACAGGCTGCCGCCCCAAGCAGTTGTTTATGAATAGATTAAAGGAAAAGCATTTACCGTCATTTGAAATGGCATTTTTTTGTTTTTAAATGTTTGTATACATCCTACAAATCCGCCACTTCACGGGCAGGTTATGAGGACCTCCTAGGCATGATATTTGAAGGAATTTTTCAATTTATTCTTATCCTTTGTTTCTTGGAAAAGTCACTGTTCCTTTAAAAACGTTTGTTTTTTAACTTTTTGTCCTTGTTTCCTTTCCCCCAGGGCACTACCTGGACCCCCATACAGCTTTTATGGCAAATATCTAGCATATATGCCCTCTTGGAGGACACTCTAAAAATCAAATGTTCGGGTTCCATTGACTTACATTGAGTTCGGTTCGTGTTCGAGGTCGAACTCGAACTTTTGCACTTGTTTGAGTTCGAAGTCGAACCAAACACGGGGGCGTTCGGCACATCCCTAGTGCCAACACACAGATTGAAATATAACTCAGTGATCCAGCCTGATAGCCTGGCAGTGCCAACACACAGATTCAAATTCCTAGAACTCTGGTATAAGTCAGTGAGACCCCAATAGCTGACAGTGAGAAGACACAGATTACAATTCCCAGGTATCTGCCAGAAGTCTGTGAGACTGCAATTGCTGGCAGTGAGAAGACACAGATTACAATTCCCAGATATCTGCTAGAAGTATGTGGGACCCCCTGATACTTGGCAGTGAGAAGACACAGATTACAATTCCCAGATATCTGCTAGAAGTTTTTGGGACCCCCTGATAGCTGGCAGTGAGCAGACACAGATTACAATTCCCAGATATCTGCTAGAAGTATGTGGAATCCCCTGATAGCTGCCGTGAGAAGACACAGATTCCATTTCACAGATATCTTGTATAAATCAGTGAGACTTCAATAGCTGGCAGTGAGATGACACAGATTACAATTCACAGAAATCTGCTAGACATCTGTGAGACACACTGAAAAAACAATCTCCTCTCACTCCTGCAGAAAAAAAACACATGCTGGGACTGTGGGGAAGCCTTATATAGTGTGCTGCAGGACTTAGCTCCGTGAGCCCATGATTGGGCAAAGTTTGCCCAATCAGGACTCTGAGCCCTGATAGGCATAGTCTTGCACAGGTCTTGCACCTGACCTGTGGTCAGGTGCAAGGCTGTAGCCAATTACAAGCTTCAGGCCAGTAGAAAAGTGCATTGTGGTCCATTGTGGGCGAACACGTGGTGAACACGTGGAAATGTTCAATGTTCGCCGAACGGGCAATTTTCAAATCAAACTCATGTTCGGATCGAACCTCCAGCCCATGCCTAATCCCTGGGTGGGTCTGCGGGTGCTGACTTGAATGGGCAAAAGACCCTGTGGGCCCGGCCAATGTTATCAGGGGCAATCTGATTGGGGCACAGAATTTCTGCAATAAGGTCCACCAAGTAAGGTGTCAGATTGGTGACAGATTCTCTTACCCCTCTGATGTTTATATTTTGGCGATGGGATCGATGCTCTGGGTCATCAATGTGGTGCCTCATGACCCACAAGACAGCAGCAGCTCCGCTCACGGTTCAAGTCACCGTGTACCTAGGATTCTATGTGCATGGTGTTGGTGTCATTTGTGTAATGTTTGAATACTGTTATTCTTGATATCATTATTGTCTGTGTTTATCTCTTTCTATGGTTACATAGTTACATAGGCTGAAAGAAGACATGCTAGAAAAGGAAACAGTGAAGCACCCACAGGAAGAATGACTAATCATATACGCTACACGTCGTATATGGAGGTTCCTCTAAAAACCTGAGGATATAATAGATTATATTAACAACGGAGCGCCAATCTATGACTGGTATATATGATTAAGCACTAAAACATGTCCATCAGTTTTTCTTCTTAATTCTTCCATAATACACTCCTTATAGTAGGTCAATGTCTCTACAACAGAAGAAAAGCCACAGATTGCGCAATACGTAAATTCAATAAATAGGAGAAGTAGAAGGCGAATGTCCAACTCACATATTTCTGAGCCTAACCTAGGCTCTAGGATGAATTGCGTTATGGGTCTTCAATTATATTCAGGTGCCCATTAACCCCAGATGCATTCGTTGTCTTCAACCGATTTCCCCTGCAGTGTGTAACAAAAAAAATACCAAAACACTCCCCTAGTGTAACACCGTTAAGGTATAATAGAAATGGATATGTGCTGACGTAACACTCACATATTATTGAGCCGCATTTGGCTCCAAGAATGAAGCATAGGAATTATCAGGCAATTCCGAAAACCTTCTTTAAAAGCAAATTACAGGAAGCAGCAGTAATGTAAAATACATTTAATACATAATTAATATTGTTTTTTAACCGTTTTTTGATCATCATGTTTAAATGTGATTTGAAGTCACGTTTTATTGTATGCCCCAGACACATTATATCCTTTTTTGGCAGACTCGGCATATTCATAATAAAAATCATCATTATTATATGTTTCAGTATACGTCATGCCCTGCCAGAATGTAATGTAATAAAATTTGAATTTCCAATCATCTACAGTGTGTAAAATGATTTTTTTTTCACATTTTCTCATCCGAGCCTTTGTGGTTATATATTCTATGGGTTAGCTTTGTAAAAAATTTAGAAATGGTAACACATTCTTTTTTTTTTATTTGAGAAATTACGCAATTTTTAGCTAAAACCCACAAAAATTTAAATAGTTAGTGCAGCATCATTGTTCACATTATAATTTAAAAGTAAATAGTAGTGCTGCATTAATAAAAAAATACACAAATAACACGTTATTTTTTATTATCTTATTTTTTTACTTTTAACATGGTAATGGTTAGTATCATTGGAAAGGCCATACTCTGGCCTTTCTGATGATACCAAACATTAACCTCTAGCTGCCACTGGACAGGAGATATCGGGGTCCAAAGGAACCCACTATCTCCATCATAGGGTTTCCATAGGGAAACCCCTTGGCAGCTAGGGGTTAATTATAACACTGATGTCATCGTGCCATGCACAATGACGTCAGTGGGAGGGGAGAGGCCCTGGAGGCTTGGCTGACATCCAAGAAGTCAGCCACCTCCCAGGAGAGGTCCGCGATCTGGTGCCGAATGGTGCTGGATAGCGGACCAGCACCTCAGGGGTAAAAGAAAGACATCGCTTGAAAGGGCAGACTCTGCCCTTTCCAGTGGTGTCTTTTTTTTACTTTAAACTTCTGAAGATCAGGAGGGAGAGAGGTCCAAAGGACCCCCCCTTCTTTCAGGCGCTCTTCCGGCTTTGCCAGAGGGCCGTCTGAAAATGATGTAATTGCACCCATCACGCTGATGTTATCGTGTGGGGAGGGGGGTTTAAAAGCAGTGTCTGACTTCCAGGAAGTCAGATTGCTGCGGGACCCTGGAGTTAAAGGTGAGTATCAGGAGCGTTACCCTGCTAAATGGATGACGTGTGGGGAATGTCCTCCGAAAATAGTGGGAGACTCCCATGACGTTCCCCACACATCTTCTGCAATGAAGGGGTTAAACTTCTGCCAAGGGCTGGAGAGAGATGCATGAAAGACTGCTGGTGCGAGAATTGGGGTCCGGCAAAGAAGCGGCATTAAAAGATGTGACCCAGTTAGGGTATGGAGATCTGTTACAAATAAATGTTATAATAATATTTTTTTCAGCATGAAGCATTGGTAATGAATGGAGTTACTGAGCTCTGGTTAACAGTATCACAAAAAAATATGTCCATATATATAAATATATAAAGATTGATGGAAGGATTGCCAGCTCTCCAGGATTTCTTTAGTTCCAAACCTTTATTGTTCCATAGATAAGTCAATGTTTCGGTCCCTACCTGGGACCCTCTTCAGGACAAAAAAACAACATACCACATACCCCACCTAAACTGTTTAAATAGGGGATGCAATTACACCACATTTAATAAACACCGGTTTACTCACCACCACGACGTACGTTTTGTTCGTCCGGATTGTAGTTGTTTCGTATGCGCATCGTGCACGCATCGGAACTCGGGAGCTTCGGAATTCTGGCGCACCATAATGACGTCCCCCTCTGTATCCTAGTAACAAGGGCGCCGCCACCTCCTACAGCCTCATCTCTATGCCACCTTCCAAACGAAGGATAAACACCATCTATCCCCTTCCAGCACACCTGTAGGTGGCAGCCAGCGTAATCTAAAAACATTAACAATCTCTGTGAAAAATAAAAACAGAAAGCATCAATGTTATAGCAGTCATATTTAATGATATAGAAATAGTGTTGTTCCCAGTGCACCACCCTACTCATATTAGTCTCTATAATCTATATAATAAAACCGTTTTAAAGTCCGTCGCCGTCAAGCGCTGACTGCGCATGCGCGACGGACATTTGAAACTGTTTGAACGATCACCTAGCAACCAACAAGGAGCTGCACGCGCCGGCCAACTGTAAAAAAAAAAACAACCGTCACACGAGCCGCGCGCAACCCGTTCCAGATACCACACACTTGCCGTACACACAAAAAATCTGCCTCACAGGACGCCCCACTGGAGCAACTCAGCACAGCCACTTGCACAAAAGCCCCCCACCCCCAAAACAAAAACAAAAAAAGACCACTGGCACGAGCGTCGCCCCTCCGGCTCCGCATACCACACAGGACGCCACAGGACAGCAATCAGTCACGCCGGGCACTTGCCGTACCCACAGAAATAAGCTCTGCCAAAGCCCCCCCAACCCAAAAAAAAAACTGCATAAAGAATAATAAAAAAAAACGCTGGCACGAGCGTTGCCAATCCGGCACCACATACCTCGCAGGACGACACAGGACAGCAGCCAGTCACGCCGGGCACTTGCCAAACACGGAGGAAATAAGATCCGCCTCACAGGACCACCCACAGAAGCAGCTCACCACAGCCATTTGCTCCCATCAGAGACCCGCCTCAAGCGGGAGGAGCCACCAGAGACCATCACAACCGTAGCTGCCATCACAGCCCAGCTCACACAATGCCCCAATAAATAACCCCTCAAACACCACAAGCAGCTGCAGCATCGCTAGAAATAAGGACAACTAAAATAAAAACAAATATCCCCTCATAAGCCCCCACCCCAACGAAAGCCCCCAACAAAAAAAAAATGGAAAAAAATAAATAAATAAAAAAAACTGTGCAGAACCAAACCTGCTGTCGGCGTGCTACGCCACCACCAAACCACACCCCACAAAAAACATTACAGAGAAAAAAAAACCTACCACTGCAGCATACAAAAAAAAAAGAGCCGCACCAACACAACATACCCCACACACAAAAAACAAATTACCTCACACTCTCAGACCATCTGCTCAGGGGATAGCAGAGGCTGCAATTAGTATAAAAAAAAAACTAAAGCACAACACCCGTTAAAATAATACACCCATCGGAAACCCCCTGCCCTCTGGGCAGGCTTTCCACCTAGTGTAACATAAACAGAATTTCTCTCATTCAAACCCCGTGGCCCAACTGTGTCCAATACATGAATTCATCTGGCCTCTTTCTTGAGTAAGACTAGCCCCCTATCACCACCTCTTCTCAGGGTGGGTATGTGATTTATTGCGACAAACTTTAAAGAGGACACCGAGTGACCCTGCTCCAAAAAGTGTCTGGCAACTATCTTGTCAGAACAGCCATCCCTAAAGGCTATTCTGATATTGGACCTATGATTCCTTTCACAGAGCTGTGTTGTTGTCTTCCCTATGTATACAGGCCACAAGGGCACATTATTTTACAGTATATATGACAAATTCTGTCTTGCAGGTTATCGTGTGCCATATGGTGTATTTTTTTCCCGTATGTTGATGTTGAAAGGTCTGTGCCGGTACCATATGCCCACAGGTGACACACCCCAAACACCTCTTACAACCCAAATTACAAAAACTGTCTGAATCCCACGTGTAGCTACGTACGGGTACAGTATGGACCAATAGGTTGAGGGACCTATGTACCAGGTACATGGAGTGCAGACCACTACTTTAATTGTATTATATATATATATATATAATACAATGTCTCCATAGCTTAGTAAAGTGATAATTTCATTCAAGGTTAAGTTAATGATCAAATCAGACTCAGTTAAAAAAATTATTTTCCTTCTAGCAAATCCCCAGTTGTGCTCAGTGTATTCACTTAATTTTGTTTTATTTTACAGACAGTGAAAATTGTATAAAATGCTTAGAATATGAATGGTCCAATGAGGAGAAGACTCAGTGCATTCCAAAGGTGTCGGAATATCTGTCCTATGATAATGACGCTGTTGCTGCTGTTTTCTCATTTGTATCAGTTTTATGTTTTATTGTCGCTGCTGTAATAATTGTCATTTATTGCTTAAACAAAGACACCGCAATTGTGAAAGCCAATAACACAAACCTGAGCTTTGTTCTCCTGGTGTCCATCATGTTGAGCTTCCTTTGTGTGTTCCTTTTCATCGGACGTCCGGAGGATCTGACCTGCATGGCGCGTCAGATGTCTTTCTCAGTTATTTTCTCCATAGCAATCTCTGCTGCTCTTGGAAAAAAACATCTTGATTTACGTTGTATTTAAAGCTTCCAAACCGGGCAGTACCTGGAAAAACTGGATCAATATAAAGATTTCCAATTATTTCGTCTTGTTTTTCTCTTCAATTCAAATTCTTATTAATATTTTATGGCTGACATTATCTCCTCCCTTTCAGGAGCTGGACATCCACTCATATCACGATAAGATCATCATCCAGTGTAATGAAGGTTCAGTAATGGCCTTTTACTCCGTCCTGGGGTATATGGGGCTTCTGGCCGCTGTTAGTTTCATTATAGCTTTATTAGCCAGGACATTACCGGACAGTTTTAATGAGGCCAAGTACATCACCTTAAGCATGCTGGTGTTCTGCAGTGTCTGGATCGCCATGATCCCGGCCTATCTGAGCACCAAAGGGAAGGACATGGTGGCCGTGGAGATCTTTGCCATATTGACCTCAAGCGCTGGACTTTTAGTCTGTATATTCTTTCCAAAATGTTTCATAGTTTTGTTCAGACCAGAAATGAACGCAAAGGCGAATTTGCTCGGAGACAGAAAGAATACTCTTTCTCTGTAACCTATGCCCAGTTTTTACTCTCCAAGTGAACAGGACAATATGTCTGAGTGCTAGTAGAATATCACACTGTATCAATAGCTGATCTATTTTTGGCAAATGGCCAGTATCTTTCCAGATCTACAGGGTTAAACTGGAGGTATAGCTAGGAGAAAATAGCTAAATATGTGAATTCTGTGACTTTTAACAATCAATTAGACACGTACTTTTTTTTTTTTGTCCGAATTGATTGTTGATGGAATATCCACATTTCAGCAATTCGGAAGCACCTGAAAATCCATACCACCGAAATCTCCAAAAACAATAAAATATTTCCAGATCAATCTGAAAATTTTGACATCAATTTGGAATTATTTCGCTAACTCAAAACAATTACGCTCTTTGTACAACTCAAACCTAAACCTACCACACTCAGACACAGTAATCGTAACCCTAGCACTAAGACAAGCCAAGCCAGCAAGCCTAGCAGTAACCGTAACAATAACAGTGACCCAACCCTTACAAACTGCCTGTATGCAGTGAGGCTTTGTGGTACTTTAGGCCTGTATACAGTGAGGATGTGGTACTTTAAGACTGTATACAGTGAGGATTTGTGGTAATGTAGGCCTGTATACAGTGAGGATTTGTGGTACTTTAGGCCTGTATACAGTGAGGATAGATTATGCATGTTGTGGTTAGTTTATATGCATAGAAAAAAAAATTGTCGGCAGATAAGAAGCTTTCGGCCCATCTAGTCTGCCCAATTAAATGGATACTTTACCTGGATTTATCTTTTGTTTAGGATAGCCTTATGCCTATCCCATGCTTGCTTAAATTCAATTACTGTTTAGGTCTCTACCACTTCTACTGGAAGACTGTTCCATGTATCCACCACCCTCTCAGTAAAATATTGCTTCCTGATGTTACTTTTAAACCTTTGCCCCTCTAATCTAAGACTATGTCCTCTTGTTTTGCTACTTTGTTTCCATTTAAATATACTCCCTTCCTCTACCTTGTGGATTCCCTTTACGTATTTAAATGTTTCTATCATATCTCCTCTGTCTCGTCTTTTTTCCAAGCTGTACATGTTAAGATCATTAAGCCTTTCATGGTAACTTTTCTCCTTCAAGCCGTACACCATTTTAGTAGCCCTTCTCTGAACTCTCTCTAAGATGTCTATATCCTTCTGGAGATACGGTCTCCAGTACTGCACACAGTACTCCAAGTGAAGTCTCACCAGTGCCCTGTACAGTGGCATGAGCACTTCCCTTTTCCTACTGCTAATACCTCTCCCTCCCTACACAACCAAGCATTCTGCCAGCATTTCCAAGCATTCTGCCAGTATTTCCTGCTGCTCTATTACATTGACTACTTACCCTTAGATCCTCTGAAATAATAACCCCTAAATCCCAACCCTCAGATGTATCAAATATTCTATATTCAGCCCTTGGGTTTTTACGTCCCAGGTGCATTATCTTGCACTTATCCACATTAAAACTCAATTGCCACAGCTCCCACCATTTTTTTAGTTTACCTAAATCATTTGTCATTTGGCTGATCCCTCCAGGAACGTCAACCCTGTTGCAAATCTTTGTGTCATCAGCAAAAAGACATACTTTACCATTAATACCTTCTGCAATATCACTAATAAAAATATTAAAGAGAATGGGTCCAAGTACTGACCCCTGAGGTACCCCACTGGTAACAAGAACTTGCGCCGAATAAACTCCATTTACCACAACCCTCTGTTGCCTGTCACTCAGCCACTGCCTAATCCATTCAACAATATTGGAATCCAAGCTCAAAGATTGTAATTTATTGATAAGCCTTCTATGCCGAACAGTATCAAAAGCCTTACTGAAATCTAAATAAGCAATGTCTACTGCACCACCTGTGTCTATTATTTTTGTTATCCAATCAAAAAAATCAATAAGATTAGTTTGGCATGATCTCCCTGAGGTAAACCCATGTTGTTTCTGATCCTGTAATCTATGTGTTTTTAGATGTTCAACAATCCTTTCCTTTAACATGTTTTCCATTAATTTCCCCACTACTGACGTAAGACTAACTGGCCTATAGTTACCCGATTCCTCCCTACTACCCTTCTTGTAAATGGGCACAACATTTGCTAATTTCCAGTCTGCTGGGACGACTCCCGTTAGCAAGGATTGGTTAAATAAATCTGTTAACGGTTTTGCTATTACATCACTGTGCTCTTTTAATAATTTAGGGTGGATCCCATCAGGCCCCATTGACTTATTTGTCTTTACTTTAGACAGCTGCTGTAGAACCTCCTCCCCTGTAAACTGATATGTAAATGTCATCTCTATTGCACTTGTTTCCTGTGTTGCATTTCCTGTTCCAGTTCTGCTGTTCTCTTCTATGAACATGGTTTCTGTACACTTATGACTTGTACTGACATTATTTGCGCCACATGAAATATGGTATCAGAAGTGTACCACCTACATACGAATGACACTCCTCCCCTGATCTCTCTCCGGCTCTCTTGGATCGAGTCACTGACTGCCTCTCTGCTGTCTCGAATTGGATGTCTTCCCACTTCCTTAAACTTAAAAAAGGTTAATTAGGATACAAATGGTTTACCTAATTTATACTTAATTTTCTTCAAGCAGGAATTGATTTAATTAGACCAATTATAGCTTAAATACAATTTCTTTCAAGATAGTAAATACGATCAAATCTATTGTCTTTATTTGTATTTAAGAAAATTATTTGGTTCATAGATCGGCTGAATGAATGTATCAGCAATTCTATTTTTTAATTGTATGTTTTATGTGTGTTTTTAATTTGCAAAAATTAAGGTTACATTTTATACATTTTTGGGTTTCCGATTTAATAAGCCTCCATTTGGGGCTTAATTTGTTCACTTCCTCAATCTTGCTAAACTGAAATTCTCGTTGTTTCTCCCTCCAAGGAGAACCAAATAGCACCTATCTCTCTACGAGTAAATGGAACGCTCATTAGCCTGACTCTTCAAGCTCGCTGTCTTGGTGTCACTTTTGGGTCATGGAGTCTATGACCATTTCATGATGCTCTTTTGGGGTCAGTGCCATATAGTTTACAGAATTGCCATTATTATTGCATCTGGAGCAACACACTTTGCCAAAGTGGTTAGGTTTTCCGCAGGACTTGCATGTTTTGCCTCTTGCAGGACATTGATAATGGGTGGTATGTTGCTGGTTTCCACAGTCGTTTCACTTTGCAGGTTGTGCTCGGTCAGAGCTATGAGAAAAGAAAACCTGTACATACTTCTGTATGTAAGGGGCACCATGTGCCTCCAGTAAATGCCAATGTTTGTTTGGTGAGAAACCTGGTGAACGTTGTTGCTACACAGTGCGCCAGAGCTTGTGTTTTTGGAAATTGAGAGCAGCTGTGCCTGGGTCAATTCATGTGATCTGGCGATATCGATCACTTTCTCTAGTGTTAAATCAAACCCGACATTTAATAACTTCTCTCTCACCATTGGAGAGTTTATGCTGAAGACAATGCGGGCTCAGATTATCTCATTGTTCGGAGCATAATTAAAGTCCGTCCCGGGCAAGGAGACGTACGTCTATCACAAACTGCTTGAAAGGTTCCTGAGCTGCTGCACTTTCTGGTGGAACTTGTATCGTGCAAATATTATGTTAGTGTCACGTTAACCTGCTCCATAATAAGACACTCACAAGTCGGAGTAGTTTTCAATGATCAATAATATATATGGTTTATTCGCACAATGCATTGAGTCATTCATTCAATAGAATAGAAAAGAATTTAGTGCAGCGCTCCCGTGCACCAGTACTCGTGCTCAAATAAAGAATTTTTTAAATTTTATTTTATACATACATGGATATATTTTCAAATCAGGTTCATCCAGCAATACCATATATAAAGAAAATTAAAACAGTGAGACAACCATAGTGTGAA
Source organism: Leptobrachium leishanense (assembly GCA_009667805.1). NCBI lineage: Eukaryota > Metazoa > Chordata > Amphibia > Anura > Megophryidae > Leptobrachium > Leptobrachium leishanense. The sequence goes on along the minus strand of CM019063.1, from coordinate 533,942,687 downwards.
CCGGTTTAGGTATAAGAATTTAGTTAAATTCGTTTTGTCTTGACTCACATTTTCCAGAGCGTATATCGCTCAAATTCATCAGCATGCGGGTGTTTTATCTTTGGGTGATAAAACCCCCGATTGCTGATGAATTTGAGCGATAAATTCTCTGGAAAATGTGAGTCAAGACAAAACAAATTTAACTAAATTCTTGTATCTAAACCGGTTCACACTATAGTTGTCTCTGTTTTAATTTTCTTTATAAATGGTATTGCTGGATGAACCTGAATTGAAAATCCATCCATGTATGTATAAAAAAAAAAAAAATCATTATTTGAGCACGAGTACTGGTGTACGGGAGCGCTGCACTAAATTCTTTTCTATTGTATGGTGATTATCAGTTTCGGTGGTCTTTAGGGAATAGCCACCTTAGTGTCCGAGCGATCCATATTTTCTCCAGTTTTTAAGTAGCACCACTGTATCGTTGTTTCTTTTTCATTCATTCAATGGAGCCCAATGACAAAGGGCGTACACAAGTACAAGCTTTTTATACTTTCTAACTAACAAGTAGGTCTATCTAGGGCAAGCACCCAAATTGTGACGTGTTATCAATATACGTGCCCAAAACCTGCATTCACACAATTGTTAACCTCTGACCCCCTATCTGCTGATGCATGACATGTTTGGCATATAACACTCTTTCTCATGGCACAAAACAAAGTTTCCCATTGTGCAATTTGGCGATGATACCATGTCACATACATCATTTTGCTGAGGTCAACAATTTTCTTGAACGATGTCTCAACTATTTAGAGATAAACAAAAGTGTTCTCGGAAAACCAAATTAGACTTGCTAAGAGAAGAATTTTCCCATACTAACCTTGTGGTCCGAGTGGAGAATTTCCGTGTCCGCCTTGCGGTCCCTTTTCCCAGAATACCTATCTGTAATAGAGGTTAAGTGTAATTCAGGGAAGTGGAGTCTCTAATTATGCCTTACAAATATGACATGGGAACAGAACCATTGGGTTTCTCATCCAGAGTTGATTAACACTTTCGAGCCATATATATAAAGATATAACCGAATATGATTTGTGTATTTCATATGAGTATAAAATGTGTTTATGTAATATTTTTATATTTCATCTTATCATTACCTTTGTGCTTGAGATATGCTGCAAAATGCTTGTAATGAAGGCCTGAAGCACCTAAGGCGTAGGGCCCTTAAGTTGCCTATGATGCCAGGACGCAGGGAGGATTTTTCAAGATGTGTGGAGTTTTGAGCGGGAGAGGTGTGGGAGGAGTCACCAGGAGGGTACTTAAGGCATGCGTGGAGAGGCTCTGCGCACCTTTTTCTCCTGAGGTAGAGCTGGAAAAATCTTGAGCTGCGTCAGAGAGTGGTGTTTTTGGCTTTTCTGCTTAAAAATGGTCTTTAAGTATAGCGGAAGGCGGTGAGCTGGAGTCGTTGTTGGAGGAAGTGCGGGAGACGGCTTGGTGTGGAGTGGGTGAGAAGAAGTTTGTCGGAGGTGCTGGCGCCAGAGTCGGAAATGGGAGCTCGGCCTGTCAGGATTTCTAGGCCTACGGAGAGGTTTAGTCCGGGAGGAGAATCCAGCGGTGGATCAGCGTCTGAGAGGTTGCAGGCAGTGAGAGGCCGAGGATGGTTGCTATGGCAGATGTTGGCTGGAGGTGATGCAGTTGGGACTGAGGCTGGCGGGAGAGTTTCTGGAAGTGTGGAAGGTAGGAGCTCGAGGCCGGTATCGGAGGCTAAGGATCCTTCTAGTCGGAGGGGTGGTATGGTGAGCGCTACCAGGAGAGAAGGAATGCAGAGGTCGAGGAGTTCCTTGGGTAGAAGAAGAGCTCAATTGTCCGCCAGGGTTCCCAGAGGTGGAACGAGGTCTGTCTCGGGGACGGATGTTTCGGCGGTAAGGCAGTTGGTGGATGGGGGTGTGGATGGTGGTGTGGCACAAGGTGGTGTTGTGCGGGATGAGGTCACTCGAGAGCTCAAAGTAAATTGGTGTTCAGATGGTGAAGGTGAAGTGGCTCCGGATTTTGGTGTGGTGGAGCGGGATAATGGTTATGGTACTTCGGGTTCTGAGGCTCATCACACAAATATTTTTTTTCATCCAGTTCCGATGGTTCGGGAGAGGACTCCGCAGCTGGTTGGTGGTTTCCAGGCTGGTGGAGTCGGTGAAGTGAGGGGTACGGAGAGTGTGGCGCCAGAGGTTCCTGGAAGTTCTCCTGGACCCAGTGTGGCGACAGGTAATGGAAGTGGAGGTGATATGAGTTCTTTCATGTCTTTTTTACAGTGGACCTTTGAAGCTTGGTCGGGTTCAAAAGGGGGTGTGAGCCAGGGAGTTGATTTGGCTCAAGCATGGAAGGGTGCAGGTGGGACAGTTGGGAGAGTTGGTGGAGCTCTTGGTAGTGAAGCACTGGCTTCAATAGGACCGAGTGGTGTGTTGGGTTCACTCGGTGAGTCCTCAGGGGTGGCGGATGTGGCCAGGAGGAATGCATATGTGTAATTTTTTGGTCCTTTGGGGTTTCATTTGAAACAGGAGGTTAAAGAAGGTATCTGGTGGGGTGAGTATGTGGAGCTTTTTTCCCTGCTTCCTTTGGATGAGGTGGCAGGGGTTAAGGATGATTCATCTAAGGAAGCTTTAAAGGAGGAAGAGGAAAGGAAAAAGAGGTATCGGAGGATTCCTAAGTCGTTTGGGAATTGGCTCCGGGCTTCTTGTATTTTGGCAAGTGTGGTTGGGGAGAAGAACCCACAGCACTGTTCGGTAGACATGTGCATTCGTTTTAGTACTAAAACGATTTAGTCCAAATTTTGGGATAATTTAGTTTTCATATGACTCAAGAGAAACGAAACTGCTCAGTCCAAAAAACGAAAGAAACTAAAATAAAATGGACTACATTTTAGTTTCAGTCCTTTTTGTGATATTACATTGATGAGTGAAGGAGACCAGCAATGAAGAGCGCAACATCTGAAGTTCTGCACCCTCCACATGCCAATGCAGTAGCAGGTTCTATACAGAGAGGGCATTAATTAATGCAGGAGGATGTTCTATACATTATACGGATAGGGGTATTAATGCTGGAGGATGTTATATACATTATACAGAGAAAGGTATAAATTGAGGAGGATGTTCTATACAGAGAGGGACATTAATTAATTCAGGAGGATGTTCTATATATTATACAGAGAGGGGTATTAATTAATGCAGGAGGATGTTGTATATATTATACAGAGAGGGGTATTAATTAATGCAGGAGGATGTTCTAAACATTATACAGAGAGGAGCCTTTTCTTTTTTTTAGCCCTTTAAATCCAGTGGCTGTGAGCACTGAGATCGGCTGCTTGTTACATTATCTCTCAGTACAATGTATCAGGCTCAGCTGTTACAGTAACTCACTGTAACAGCGCTCAGAGTTTCAGTAAAACAAGGAAATAATATTCTTCTAATCTCTTATATATAAAAATATTATTTACTAGTTATACTGAAACTCTGAGCGCTGTGATGAGCAGCAGTCAGTTACTGTAACAGCTTTGCCTGACACGGGGCAGTATTACAATGTTGGTGCTAACTTAACCAGAGCTGTTGTAAACTGAAAACCTCCATAGGCGCCACTACAATAGTAATTGTATCCACTGGTTTTCGGATGAAAGAAATTAGTTTTCATACTAAAGAACTGAAAACGAATTTCTTTAGCAACTAAATAAATTGCATTTTAGGACTAATCCATTAGTTCAAAATGAAATTTTGTGCTGTGCACATGTCTACTGTTCGGCTGTTTTTTGTTATGTGGATGGGATTTGGGAGGCTTATCAGATTTATGGTGGTTGGGCGTGGTGGAAATACGATGAGCCGTTTAAGCAACATTTGGCGGCTCACCCAGGGATGGGGTGGGATCAGATGGACATTACACTGTGGTTGCGTATGATGGGGGCTCAGAAGGCTTTGCCTTTTCCTTGGGGGTGCCGGTGGGGGAGGGGTCAGTTCAGTGTTAAAAAGGGATCTTGCTGGCAGTTTAACGAGGGCAGCGCAAGTTTGGTAATGGGTGCAGGTTCAAGCACGAATGTTCAAATTGTGGAGTATTGCATTCATTGTTCAGATGTTTTAAGAGGGCGAGACAGGGAGGTCTGCCTTTTGGAGGGTCTGGAGATGGGGACTTCTCCAGTGAAACTCGACGTGATGTTACCGTGGCTAAGGCTTTACAGAAGACGTAGGGATGCAGAGTTTCTGCTGGATGGTTTTGGTGATGGTTTTTGGATTCCTTTTGTGGTAAGGCCAGGGGGTGGCAAGTTTAGGAATTTAAAGTCGGCTAGAGTTTATCCGGAGGTAGTTCGGGAGAAGGTGTTTATTTTGGCTCTTACCTATTCATGCTTCGTGTCATCATCTTCTGGGGTTTTGGTTTGAAGGCACATTTTATGTGGATCTATGTTTGCCTATGTGTTGTTCCATTTCCTGTTCTTTTTTTGAGTGTTTTTAGTACATTTTTGGAATGGGTGGGTCATGAAGTGGCAGGGTCGGCCAATTTGACACATTATTGGGATGATTTTCTGTGAGTGGGTAGGGAAGGGACAGGAGAGTGTCTGCACATTCTTTGGTCTTTTCAGTGGGTGGCACACCAATTTGGTGTTCCTTTGGCTTCTGATAAAACAGAAGGTCCAGCGTCAGTCATCACTTTCTTGGGAATTGAGATTGATTCGGTTAAGGGTGAGTGTCGTCTACCTTTGGGGAAAGTGGTGGAAGCTTTGAGGCAAGTGGAAGGGGCCCTGTCAGTTAGGAAATTGCAGTTGAGAGAGCTGCAAACGCTTATTGGTCGTTTGAATGTTGCGTGCAGGGTCTTTCCGGTTGGAAGAGTCTTTTTGCGAGGTTTGGCTTTGGCGACACGGGGTATTCGGGAAGGTCATCATTTTGCTAGAATACTGTATATGGTGCCATGAAGGAAGATTTGGAAGTGTGGAGTTCCTTTTTGGTTTTGTTTTATGGGGTGGCCATATTCCCTTCGACAGAAGTTATGGCGAAGGAACTGGAATTTTTTCACAAACACCTCGGGAGGTGTTGGTTTTGGGGTGTACTTTGGGGGCGTTGGTGTGCTTCTCTTTGGCCTGATCGTTGGTTAGCATCTGCATTGGTGTGGAAGTTGGCATTTTTGGAGTGGTGTCCATTAGTGGTGGCCCTTGGAGCTGTGGGGAGGTGTTCTGGAGGGGAGAAGGATTCTGTTCTGCTCTGACAACATGGCGGTGGTGTCGGCGGTTAATTCTTTGTCGGCTTCATCATTGCCAGTCATTAGATTGCTAAGAGGTTTGCGTTGCTTTGTCTTAAATATAATGTTTTATGCAGGGCAAGGCATGTTCCGGGTCGCCTTAACTCAGTGGCGGATGCTTTGTCTCATTTACAGTGGGCAGGTTTCGTTCCCTGGCTTCGTTGGCCGAGGAGGTGGGTGTCCCTTGTCGGATGGCTTTTGGCAGCTAGGCTCGGAATTTTTGGAACATGGGTTAGAGGTTCTTTGTCGGAGACCACTTGGAAGGCCTACTCGCGAGGTTGTAGGGATTGGGACGCATTGGCTGAACGGTTCAGGTACGTTTTGGTGGGTGGATTGGATGAGGAGAGTTTGCTTAGGGCATACCTCTTTCGGTTATTCAAATCAGGAGCATCTCCTGGGGTGGTACAGCAGTCGTTGGCCGCCTTGGCTTTCCTTTTCCAGGTATCGGGGAAAAGAGATGTCACCAAGGATTTTGTGCGCAGCCCCCACTCTCTGGAACGCTCTCCCTCATACTGTCAGACTTTCCCCTAACTTCTCTTCCTTCAAACGCTCCCTTAAAACATTCCTATTTAGGGAAGCCTACCACCCAACTCACTGACGCAACCATCAATCACTCTCACCTTGCAGTCCTCTCCTCCTGTTTCCAAGCCCAACCCTCCTAGATTGTGAGTTCCTATGGGAATAGGCCCCTCATCTCCTCCTGTACTGTTTGTCAAATGTTGTTCAATGTATTGTATTGTAACCCTGTCTATACTTTGCCTATTGTACAGGCAATATTATTTATTTATAAATAAAGAATAATAATAATAATAATTATCAGGTGTGCAGTTCGGGGTTATGTGAGGGGGAGGTGCAGGGTAGAAGCTCGGCGTCCAGTTTCGAAGCAGTTATTGGAGGGTCTATGGGATTTTGTCGGGAATTTTTGTTCCTCACCTTATGAGGTTCTGCTTATGAAGGCGGTTTTTTGTTTGGGGTTTTTGGGGCATTTCGAGTGGGTGAGCTGGTGTTCAATTCAAGGAGAGGAGGTGGTGGTTTGGGAGCTGATGCGGTTTGGTTGGGAGTTGAGGAAATTGTAATTTGGGTTTCTGACTCCAAGACTGATCAGTTGGGTAGGGGGCATAGAGTTGGTTTATCCAGTGTGGATAACTGTGTGGTTTGTCCCGTGAAGAACGTTAAAGAATTTTTGGAGGTACGGGTGGAGTCTGGAGTGGCCTTTTTATGTGACTTGGACGGATCGGCTTTATCGAGGTATCAGTTTGTTTCCATTTTTAAGAAGAGTTTGTTGAGTTTAGAGATAAATCCGGAGGAATTTGGTTCTCACTCCTTTCGTATTGGGGCAGCAACAGAAGCTTCGAGGTTGGGTTTGTCGGCAGCAGAAATTCAAGAATTGGGAAGATGGAACTTGAGGGCTTTTCAGTCCTACGTGCGGCTAGGTTTGGTTGTATGACTTTTGGAAACACTTGTTAATGCTGGGAGGTTATGAGGAGAAAAGTTTGCTGTATGATCTGTTATGTTATGTTTTTATTTATTTTTTAAAAGTGAAAAACATAAATATCAAACTTATACATGGAATTAGAATTTATACCTTTTATATGGAATATATATATTTATTCTATTTTATCTTTGTATATTTATTTGTGGAGGAATGTGGGGGTTGGAAGATTTGGAGGCGAGGAGTATGGTCATTGTTTATGTTATGTTTTCTTTGCAGGTATGGACATCGTTTATTTGGTGGGGTGTGTGGTGGAGATGTTGGTAATTTGATTTTGTTTTTTGCAGATCCTTCGAGAGTTGTATGGATCATTGGAGACTCTTTAGTTTTTTGGGCGAGGAGAAAGGCTTTGGTGCGAACATCTGGAGTACAGATGGGTTTGCATGGGTCGGCAACACAGGTACGGTGGTTCGGAATCCGTGGACTCCTATGGGAGGAGTTTAAGCTGACGGTTTTGGGTGCCCTTAGGCACGGTGAAGTTCCCATGTGCTGGAGGTACACATGGGAGGGAACGATTTGGGTGTGGTCCCTCTTGGTGTGCTTCTAGAGCAGATGCATGTGGATATGCGGCAGTTGAGGGATTTGGGAGTGGTCCCTCATAGAAAGGTGCTGGAGCAGATGAAGACGGATCTGCGGCAGCTGAGGGATTTGGGAGTGGTCCCTAATGGAAAGCTGCTGGAGCAGATGAGAGCGGATCTGCGGAAGCTGAGGGAGTGGTCGCCATGGATGGTGGTGGTGTGGTCGGAGATGTTGCCAAGGATGGTGTGGAGGCAGGCGGAGAATGAGGAGGCGGTGCAGCTTTGCCGGATCAAGGTGAATCGCTGTATGGGATGGTTTGTGAGGCGGATGAATGGTGTGGTGGTGCGGCATCTACCCTTTGAAGAGGGGGATGCAGCGTGTTATTTTATGGAGGATGGCGTTCACCTGAATTATGTGGGCAAGGATCTGTTCATCCTGGGACTCAAGGAGGGGATTGAACAAGCCCTGTTTTTCCTTGGTGGGGGAGCTCTCCCATAAGGGGGTTATGTGAGGAGCTCTTGGCGGGGGCTTGAAGACAGTGCTGGGTTGGGGTTCTTTTATTTAGGCTAATTTTGGTCAGATGGTTTGGAGTTGGGAGGTTTTTGTGGTTGGTTGGTTGGTTAGGAGGTGTGTGGTGGTTGTGTTTAGTCCTCTTTCAGCACTGGGTTATTGTATTATTTTGTTATGGAAATTGTTTATGTCGTGGTGGTGGGTATATTCTGTGGAGTTTTAGCTGTGGCCTGTATATATAATAAAAACATATATTATTCCACAGTTATGTGTGGTGTATTTTTGAGTATTTATCTCCCTGCGTCCGACTCTTTCATCAGTAGGCGACTTATATGATTTTAGTAAATGTGAAATTAGTTTCTTTCCGAATGAAATTTCGTACGAAATTTACCATTTTTGTTCTTTCGGGAGCATTTCAGAAATGAAATATCGGCCGCCTGAAATTACAAACTCCCGAATCAAAGTTTCAACATAAACAAAATAATTTTGTTATGAGACCTAAATTAATAAAAACGGAACGCAAATGATACGAAATGCTGAAAAAACAGAATAAAACGAATACGAACAAAATCAATTTCGTAACGAAATGAACTGAAACAAAAATAACTTAAGAGAGTAAGAAAATCATATAAAATGGAAAAAAAACGGAACAGGTCACAATTTAATTAATGTAGATGCTGTCTGTGACCCTATATAATATGTATTACAGGTCACTTTATAATTAATGCATATGCTGTGCCCCAATATAATATGTATTACAGGTCACTTTATAATTAATGCAGATGCTGTGCCCCTATATACTGTGTATTACAGGTTACTTTATAATCAATGCAGATACTGTGCCCCTATATAATATGTATTACAGGTCACTTTATAATTAATGCAGATGCTGTGCCCCTATATAATATGTATTACAGGTCACTTTATAATTAATGTAGATGCTGTGCCCCTATATACTATGTATTACAGGTTACTTTATAATCAATGCAGATGCTGTGCCCCTATATAATATGTATTACAGGTCACTTTATGATTAATGCAGATGATGTGCCCCTATATATAATATGTATTACAGGTCACTTTATAAATAATGCAGATGCTGTGCCCCTATTAATAATGTATTACAGGTCACTTTATAATTAATGCAGATGATGTGCCCCTATATAATATGTATTACAGGTCACTTTATAAATAATGCAGATGCTGTGCCCCTATATAATATGTATTACAGGTTACTTTATAATCAATGCAGATGCTGTGCCCCTATATAATATGTATTACAGGTCACTTTATGATTAATGCAGATGATGTACCCCTATATAATGTGTATTACAGGTCACTTTATAATTATGCAGATGATGTGCCCCTATATAATATGTATTACAGGTCACTTTATAATTAATGCAGATGATGTGCCCCTATAATAATATGTATTACAGGTCACTTTATAATTAATGCAGATGCTGTGCCCCTATATACTATGTATTACAGGTTACTTTATAATTAATGCAGATGATGTGCCCCTATATAATATGTATTACAGGTCACTTTATAATTAATGCAGATGATGTGCCCCTATATAATATGTATTACAGGTCACTTTATAATTAATGCAGATGCTGTGCCCCTATATACTATGTATTACAGGTTACTTTATAATCAATGCAGATGCTGTGCCCCTATATAATATGTATTACAGGTCACTTTATAATTAATGCAGATGCTGTGCCCCTATATAATATGTATTACAGGTCACTTTATAATTAATGCAGATGCTGTGCCCCTATATAATGTGTATTACAGGTCACTTTATAATTAATGCAGATGCTGTGCCCCTATATAATGTGTATTACAGGTCACTTTATGATTAATGCGGATGATGTGCCCCTATATAATGTGTATTACAGGTCACTTTATAATTAATGCAGATGCTGTGCCCCTATATAATGTGTATTACAGGTCACTTTATAATTAATGCAGATGCTGTGCCCCTATATAATATGTATTACAGGTCACTTTATAATTAATGCAGATGCTGTGCCCCTATATAATATGTATTACAGGTCACTTTATAATCAATGCAGATTCTGTAGCCCTATATAATATATATTACAGGTCAGTTTATAATTAATGCAGAAGCTGTGTCCCTATATAATATGTATTGCAGGTCACTTTATAATTAATGCAGATGCTGTGCCTCTATATAATATATATTACAGGTCACTTTATAATTAATGCAGATGCTGTGCCCCCTATATAAGATGTATTACAGGTCACTTTATGATTAATTCAGATGATGTGTCCCTATATAATATATATTACAGGTCGGTTTATAATTAATACAGTTGCTGTGCCCCTATATAATATGTATTACAGGTCACTTTATAATTAATGTAGATGCTGTGCCCCTATATACTATGTATTACAGGTTACTTTATAATCAATGCAGATGCTGTGCCCCTATATAATATGTATTACAGGTCACTTTATGATTAATGCAGATGATGTGCCCCTATATAATATGTATTACAGGTCACTTTATAAATAATGCAGATGCTGTGCCCCTATATAATATGTATTACAGGTCACTTTATAATTAATGCAGATGATGTGCCCCTATATAATATGTATTACAGGTCACTTTATAAATAATGCAGATGCTGTGCCCCTATATAATATGTATTACAGGTTACTTTATAATCAATGCAGATGCTGTGCCCCTATATAATATGTATTACAGGTCACTTTATGATTAATGCAGATGATGTACCCCTATATAATGTGTATTACAGGTCACTTTATAATTAATGCAGATGATGTGCCCCTATATAATATGTATTACAGGTCACTTTATAATTAATGCAGATGATGTGCCCCTATATAATATGTATTACAGGTCACTTTATAATTAATGCAGATGCTGTGCCCCTATATACTATGTATTACAGGTTACTTTATAATCAATGCAGATGCTGTGCCCCTATATAATATGTATTACAGGTCACTTTATAATTAATGCAGATGCTGTGCCCCTATATAATGTGTATTACAGGTCACTTTATAATTAATGCAGATGCTGTGCCCCTATATATAATATGTATTACAGGTCACTTTATAATTAATGTAGATGCTGTGCCCCTATATAATATGTATTACAGGTCACTTTATAATTAATGCAGATGCTGTGCCCCTATATAATATGTATTACAGGTCACTTTATAATTAATGTAGATGCTGTGCCCCTATATAATATGTATTACTGGTCACTTTATGATTAATGCGGATGATGTGCCCCTATATAATGTGTATTACAGGTCACTTTATAATTAATGCAGATGCTGTGCCCCTATATAATGTGTATTACAGGTCACTTTATAATTAATGCAGATGCTGTGCCCCTATATAATATGTATTACAGGTCACTTTATAATTAATGCAGATGCTGTGCCCCTATATAATATGTATTACAGGTCACTTTATAATCAATGCAGATTCTGTAGCCCTATATAATATATATTACAGGTCAGTTTATAATTAATGCAGAAGCTGTGTCCCTATATAATATGTATTGCAGGTCACTTTATAATTAATGCAGATGCTGTGCCTCTATATAATATATATTACAGGTCACTTTATAATTAATGCAGATGCTGTGCCCCCTATATAAGATGTATTACAGGTCACTTTATGATTAATTCAGATGATGTGTCCCTATATAATATATATTACAGGTCGGTTTATAATTAATACAGTTGCTGTGCCCCTATATAATATGTATTACAGGTCACTTTATGATTAATGCAGATGCTGTGTCCCTATATAATGTGTATTACAGGTTACTTTATAATTAATGCAGATGCTGTGCCCCTATGTAATATGTATTACGGGTCACTTTATAATTAATGCTGATGCTGTGCCTCTATATAATATGTATTACAGGTCACTTTATAATTAACCACTTGGCTGCTATGGACGCGCTCAGCGGCGACGCGATGACATCTAATTCAGGCGCCCCCCCCGCATGTGCGGAGGAGGCGCCTGAAAGGGAGGGGGGAGGTCCTTCAGACCTCTCTCCCTCCCGATCGCCGGGGAGCAGGGGGTTAATACAGGCACCGCTTGGAAGGGCACAGCCTGCCCTTCCAAACGGTGGCTGTCATTAACCCCTGGGGAGCCGGATCACGAATCGGCGCTGAAAAGCGCCGGTTCGTGATCCTTTCCCGGAGCTGGCCAACATCTTGGATGTCGGCCAAGCCTCCAGGAACTCCCCCTGAGGACTGGTGTCATCGTGCATAGCACGATGACGCCAGTCCTGGAGTTAACCCCTAGCTGCCACCAACGGTGGAGATAGGGGGTTCCAATGAACTCACTATCTCCCGATCCGTGGCAGCTAGGGGTTAAAATTTGGTACTGTTGGATCGGCCAGAGCATGGCCGTTCCAACGATACCAAATACAACTGTGAAAAAAGTTTTTTTAAAAAAATAAAAATTAAAAATAAAAATAAAAAAATATTTTAAAAAAAAATTATAAAAAAAAAATAAGGTTTTTTTTTTTGGTTTGTTAATGCAGCAATATTGTTCCCATTTCAATTATAATGTGAACAATGATGCTGCACTAACGATTTTTGTATACGGTGCGTTTGTTAAAAATCGCGTAATTTTCCCAAAAAAAAAATGTAACTAGACCCCATTTCTAATTTTTTTAACAAGCGCATCCCATACAAAATATAACCGCAATTGCTCGCATGTTAAAATGTGAAAAAAATACACTTTACATGTTGTAAATTATTGAAAATTCATATTTTATTGCAGTTTTTGTTATAATATACAGACAGGTCATGACGTTTACATATAATAATGACATATTATTAATCTGCCAAGTCTAACGATATATAATATGTCTGGGTCATATACTAAAATAAGCCTTCAAAACACGTTTAAACAAGATGAGCAAAACTGGTAAAAATGACCTCAGCACAGAGGTGTGAAAAGCCTCAGCAGCGAAAGGGTTAATGCGGATGCTGTGCCCCCTATATAAGATGTATTACAGGTTACTTTATGATTAATTCAGATGATGTGTCCCTATATAATATGTATTAGAGGTCACTTTATAATTAATGCAGATGCTGTGCCCCCTATGTAATATTTATTACAGGTCACTTTATAATCAATGCAGATGCTGTAGCCCTATATAATATACGTTACAGGTCAGTATATAATTAATGCGGATGCTGTGCCCCCTATGTAATATGTATTACAGGACACGTTATAATTAATGCAGTTGATGTGCCCCTATATAATATGTGTTTCATGTCACTTTATAATTAATGCTGATGCTGTGCCCCCTATATAATATGTATTACAGGTCACTTTATAATTAATGTAGATGCTGTGCCCCCTATATAATATGTATTACAGGTCACCTTATAATTAATGCAGATGCTGTGCCCCCTATGTAATATGTATTACAAGTCACTTTATAATCAATGCAGATGCTGTAGCCCTATATAATATAAGTTACAGGTCAGTATATAATTAATGCTGATGCTGTGCCCCTATATAATATGTATTACAGGTCACTTTATAATTGATGCAGATGCTGTGCCCCTATATAATATGTATTATAGGTCACTTTATAATTAATGCATATGCTGTGCCCCTATATAGTATGTATTACAGGTCACTTTATAATTAATGCAGATGCTGTGCCCCTATATAATATGTATTACAGGTCACTTTATAATCAATGCAGATGCTGTGCCCCTATATAATATGTATTACAGGTCACTTTATAATTAATGCTGATGCAGTGCCCCTATATAATATGTATTATAGGTCACTTTATAATTAATGCTGATGCAGTGCCCCTATATAATATGTATTATAGGTCACTTTATAATTAATGCAGATGCTGTGCCCCTATATAATATGTATTATAGGTCACTTTATAATTAATGCAGATGCTGTGCCCCTATATAATATGTATTACAGGTCACTTTATAATTAATGCTGATGCAGTGCCCCTATATAATGTGTATTACAGGTCACTTTATAATTAATGCAGATGATGTGCCTCTATATAATATGTATTACAGGTCACTTTATAATTAATGCAGATGCTGTGCCCCTATATAATATGTATTAAAGGTCACTTTATAATTAATGCAGATACTGTGCCCCTATATAGTGTGTATTGCAGGTCACTTTAAAATTAATGCAGATACTGTGCCCCTATATAATATGTATTAAAGGTCACTTTATAATTAATGCAGATACTGTGAACCTATATAATGTGTATTGCAGGTCACTTTATAATTAATGCCGATGCTGTGCCCCTATATAATATGTATTAAAGGTCACTTTATAATTAATGCAGATACTGTGCCCCTATATAATGTGTATTACAGGTCACTTTATAATCAATGCAGATGCTGTGCCCCTATATAATATGTATTACAGGTCACTTTATAATTAATGCTGATGCAGTGCCCCTATATAATATGTATGATAGGTCACTTTATAATTAATGCAGATGCTGTGCCCTTATATAATATGTATTAAAGGTCACTTTATAATTAATGCAGATACTGTGCCCCTATATAATATGTATTACAGGTCACTTTATAATTAATGCTGATGCAGTGCCCCTATATAATATGTATTACAGGTCACTTTATAATTAATGCTGATGCAGTGCCCCTATATAATATGTATTATAGGTCACTTTATAATTAATGCAGATGATGTGCCTCTATATAATATGTATTACAGGTCAATTTATAATTAATGCAGATGCTGTGCCCTTATATAATATGTATTAAAGGTCACTTTATAATTAATGCAGATACTGTGCCCCTATATAGTGTGTATTGCAGGTCACTTTATAATTAATGCAGATACTGTGCCCCTATATAATATGTATTAAAGGTCACTTTATAATTAATGCAGATACTGTGCCCCTATATAATGTGTATTGCAGGTCACTTTATAATTAATGCCGATGCTGTGCCCCTATATAATATGCATTAAAGGTCACTTTATAATTAATGCAGATACTGTGCCCCTATATAATGTGTATTACAGGTCACTTTATAATTAATGCAGATGCTGTGCCCCTATATAATATGTATTAAAGGTCTCTTTATAATTAATGCAGATGCTGTGCCCCTATATAATGTGTATTACAGTTCACTTTACAATTATTAATTAATGCAAATGCTAGGCTTTTTTCCACCATAGTTTTCAAACTTTTCAATGCTAAAAAAATACCTGCGTTTAACTGCTATTAAATATGTCTTAAAGCATTTATTATTTTCAATTGCAGCAAACAGTCATCTTTTTATGTATTTGTTAGGATTGTTTTGGCATTTTTGGGTTAATCTTTAGGTTTCCTAAGTAATTTTAAAGAAACTAGCCTTTTTTTCCACCATAGCTGTCAATGTTAAAAAAAATCCCTGTTTTTATTAAATATATCTTAAAGCATTTATTTTTTTCACTTAGAGCAAGAAGTGTCTGCATTTATTTATTTGTTAGGATTATTTTGACATTTTTCAGGACTTTTTGGGTGAAAGTTTAGGTTTCCTAACTTATTATAAATGTAATAAAGAGGTCTGTTTTTCTGTGCTGAAGGCATGCAGATAGATTATTTTCTTACAGTCTGTGTGCTTTCCACTTGTGAAATAGATTGATAACATGTTCTACTTTTTAGATACGTTGCAAGGTCTGAAAGGTGGAACATGTTATCAATCTATTTCACAAGTGGAACTGTCCAAGGGTCTGACACAATGTAATGTAATGTAGTGTATCTTGCTGTAAGCACACAGACTGTAAGAAAATAATCCTGCTGCATGTGTTCAGCAAAGAAAAACAGACCTCATGATTACATTTAAAATAAGATACGGAAACTAAACTTTCACCCAAAAAGTCCTGAAAAATGCCAAAATAATCCTAACAAATAAATAAATGCAGACACTTCTTGCTGTAAGTGGAAAAAATAAACAGTTTAATAAATATTTATTAATATATTACTAACAAAAATGGGGAAAAAAATAACCCATTGAAACAAACTGCCGAATTGACCTGAATTGATGCAACGAAATGAAACGAAAACCTGCTGAAAGACCCGAAATGAAAAAAATGGACCAGTAAAAACCTGAACCGAGCCTAAAAAAAATGGGTGTGCACATCCCTAGATTTTAGTGACATAGCATCATCTGCAGGTAAGGCCCATGGATTGAAGATGTCTCTGCCCTTTTGACCTGCCCATAGTAGGAGATAATTAAATTTTTTATTGTCATTCTTAATATTTAGGGGTCCCCGAACATGAGAGCTGTGTGTTTTCTGAACTTCCACAATGCGTCAGGCAAGTTACTTGCTTCCCAATTAATTGTGGGTATTGGGACTCCAGTGGCATCATGTTAAGAGAAGAGATACGTTTCTTCTGACACCATGTAATGTTTGGTTTTTGTGCCGCTGAGGTGTTTGTGCAAATGACTCTTGGATGTAGAAATTAGTATAAACGTTGTGATGAAAGCCTCTGCCACCTTCTGAGAGACTTGAATTCCAGGTGTCAGAGACTGGCAGGTGCGGGCACTCGCAGCATTGGCTGCACTACATATGGACTATCAGGGTTATCCAAAGAGATTCGAAAAGTCACCGCACGTTCGGTGACTTCTCCTTCTCTTCAATTCGGTTCCTTTTGCCGATTGCATTTCGGTGACCCTGCGGTGTATTCAGCAAACAGCACAGGGCCCCCGAATTGCAGGGAAAAGCTGCCGCAAACCTGACGAAAACTAACCGCAAAACCCACTGAATGCATGCAGAAAACAAGCAAAAACATCTGGATTAACCTTCGAAAAACCCGAACAGGAGCCGAATCACACAGAGCCGAAGCAGCTGAGATGCATAGGAGGCAGTGAATAAATTAGCAAAACCATTTGTATGAATCTGGGAAAATGAAACGCTGTTTGCAAAGAAACTACTGAGTGAAAATGTCTGAAATTTTCACAGGAGGTCCAGGGAATGATAATAAAGAGGGCTGTTACAAAAAAAATAAGTAAACTGAAAAAAAAAAAATCGGTCTTTTAAAAAAAAAAATGAGAAAAATACCTAAAGTATCCTAAAAAATCTATAAATAAAGAGACTTTTTGCTGCAGAATTTTATAATGAACGGTTTATTAGATATTGAATTAAAACGGGAATATTTTTAACATTGAAGTCTATGGGATTCTCCTGAATAAACTTGCCGAATTAAACCACCGAATGGCAGGGCATTAGGGGAACCTTTCACTGCTGGTTTGTGTTCTCTGAATAGCCGAAGCAGTGCATTTTCATGGGGATTTCACTGCCCTCGAACAGGGACCGAACAGGCACCGTATGGTCAGGCAATTCGCCAGGATTTGGCGAATTGCCTGCTCTCTGGATTGCCGAATGGTCAAGAAAGGTAACCGAACACTGATTTTCAGCGTTCGGTTACCTTTCTCAAGCAATTCGGATCTCTTTGGATAACCCTGTATGTGTCCTTTGGAGAGAAGCGGGTGCCGGCCTCATGCCCGTAGACTATGGGTGATTATGGCAAGGACTATCCATGGAGCATTTGGACATTGCCATGCTGTTTGGTATTTGTTTTAAAGCTTGTTTCTGTGGGTGCATTTCCAAGAGTTATTATTTTAAATATAAATGTATCCTTGCCCTGGGATTGATTGTGCTGGACAGATAATCTTATCACTGGGGGTATGGGGGGCTCAGACAGCAGAGAGCTATTGTTCTAGACCCTTCCCAGATAACCAACATACATTGTGCAATGTTTTACCATACTGTCTGGAAAATAAAGCCATTTGTTCCCGCTTTTACCAAAGATCAAGTCTTTCTGCTCATGTGTGTTGAATCTTGGCATCACTGGAGAATCTCTCTGTAGTGTGGATGATGACTGTTGGTCTTGGTGTGGTTCTGGGACAGAGAAGGGATTGTCAAATAATGGGCTGGTTCTAGTCCTGGAATTTTGGAAAGTGCTTCCTTTACAAATGTGCTGCTGGTTTTATTATAGTACAGCAGGCTGCTGAATGACAATTTAAACACTATGATTGGTTAGGATATACATAAGAAAATACAGTCAGGGCCATAAATATTGGGACATAGACACAATTCTAACATTCTTGGCTCTTTACACCACCACAATGGAGTTGGAATGAAACAAACAAAATGTGCTTTAACTGCAGACTGTCAGCTTTAATTTGAGGGTATGTACATCCAACTCAGGTGAACGGTGTAGGACTTACAGCAGTTTGCAGATGTGCCTCCCACTTGTTAAGGGACCAAAAGTAATGGGACAATTGGCTTTTCAGCTGTTCCATGGCCATGTGTGTGATATTCCCTCATTAGCTCAATTACAATGTGCAGATAAAAGGCCCAGAGTTCATTTCAAGTGCTCTATTTGCATTTGGAATCTGTTGCTGTCAACTTTCAAGATGAGATCAAAAGAGCTATCACTATCAGTAAAGCAAGCCATCATTAGGCTGAAGAAACAAAAACAAACCCATCAGAGAGATAGCAAGAACATTAGGCGTGGCCAAAACAACTGTTTGGAACATTCTCAAAAAGAAGGAACGCACCGGTGAGCTCAGCAACACCAAAAGACCCGGGAGACCATGGAAAACAACTGTGGTGGATGACCGAAGAATTCTTTCCCTGGTGAAGAAAACACCCTTCACAACAGTTGGCCAGATCAAGAACACTCTCCAGGAGGTAGGTGCACTGTGAAGCGCCGCCCAATGAGTTCTGCAGCATTTGGCTGAATGTGAGCAGATAATATTGCCCGAAACACTTCAGAATTCATCCTGCTGCTTTTGTCAGCAGTCACATCATCAACAAATACAAGAGAACCAGTTCCATTCAGCCACAATGGCGGTACCCGGCATGAGCCAGGTAGGGCCCTGATACGAGTAAAAGCCCCTATATTTTACATTTACTTTAATAAATAAAGTTAATATACATTTATTGTGCTCATGTAACAATCTATTCCATTCATATATTTTACATTTACTTTAATAAAGTTATTATACATTAATTGTGCTCATGTAACAATCCATTTCATTCATACATTTTACATTTACTTTAATAAAGTTATTATACATTAATTGTGCTCATGTAACAATACATTCCATTCAAATATTTTACATTTACTTTAATAAAGTTATTATACATTAATTGTGTTCATGTAACAATCCATTCCATTCATACATTTTACATTTACTTTAATAAAGTTATTACACATTAATTGTGTTCATGTAACAATCCATTCCATTCATACATTTTACATTTACTTTAATAAAGTTATTATACATTAATTGTGCTCATGTAACAATCCATTCCATTCATACATTTTACATTTACTTTAATAAAGTTATTATACATTAATTGTGCTCATGTAACAATCCATTCCATTCATACATTTTACATTTACTTTAATAAAGTTATTATACATTAATTGTGTTCATGTAACAATCCATTCCATTCATACATTTTACATTTATTTTAATAAAGTTATTAAACATTAACATGTAACAATCCATTCCATTCATACATTTTACATTTACTTTAATAAAGTTATTATACATTAATTGTGTTCATGTAACAATCCATTCCATTCATACATTTTACATTTACTTTAATAAAGTTATTATACATTAATTGTGTTCATGTAACAATCCATTCCATTCATACATTTTACATTTACTTTAATAAAGTTATTATACATTAATTGTGTTCATGTAACAATCCATTCCATTCATACATTTTACATTTACTTTAATAAAGTTATTATACATTAATTGTGTTCATGTAACAATCCATTCCATTCATACATTTTACATTTACTTTAATAAAGTTATTATACATTAATTGTGTTCATGTAACAATCCATTCCATTCATACATTTTACATTTACTTTAACAAAGTTATTATACATTAATTGTGCTCATGTAACAATCCATTACATTCATACATTTTACATTTACTTTAATAAAGTTATTATACATTAATTGTGTTCATGTAACAATCCATTACATTCATACATTTTACATTTACTTTAATAAATTTATTATACATTAATTGTGTTCATGTAACAATCCATTACATTCATACATTTTACATTTACTTTAATAAAGTTATACATTAATTGTGTTCATGTAACAATCCATTCCATTCATACATTTTACATTTACTTTAATAAAGTTATTATACATTAATTGTGCTCATGTAACAATCCATTCCATTCATACATTTTACATTTACTTTAATAAAGTTATACATTAATTGTGTTCATGTAACAATCCATTCCATTCATACATTTTACATTTACTTTAATAAAGTTATTATACATTAATTGTGCTCATGTAACAATCCATTCCATTCATACATTTTACATTTACTTTAATAAAGTTATTATACATTAATTGTGTTCATGTAACAATCCATTCCATTCATACATTTTACATTTACTTTAATAAAGTTATTATACATTAATTGTGATCATGTAACAATCCATTCCATTCATACATTTTACATTTATTTTAATAAAGTTATTATACATTAATTGTGCTCATGTAACAATCCATTCCATTCATACATTTTACATTTTAATAAAGTTATTATACATTAATTGTGCTCATGTAACAATCCATTCCATTCATACATTTTACATTTACTTTAATAAAGTTATTATACATTAATTGTGCTCATGTAACAATCCATTCCATTCATACACTTTACATTTACTTTAATAAAGTTATTATAAATTAATTGTGTTCATGTAACAATCCATTCCATATATACATTTACTTTAATCAAGTTATTATACATTAATTGTGTTCATGTAACAATCCATTCCATTCATACATTTAACATTTACTTTAATAAAGTTATTATACATTAATTGTGTTCATGTAACAATCCATTCCATTCATACATTTTACATTTACTTTAATAAAGTTATTATACATTAATTGTGCTCATGTAACAATCCATTCCATTCATACATTTTACATTTACTTTAATAAAGTTATTATACATTAATTGTGCTCATGTAACAATCCATTCCATTCATACATTTTACATTTATTTTAAAAATAAAATTATATACATTAATTGTGTTCATGTAACAATCCATTCCATTTATACATTTTACATTTACTTTAATAAAGTTATTATACATTAATTGTGCTCATGTAACAATCCATTCCATTCATACATTTTACATTATTTATTTAATAATTAAGTTATTATACATTAATTGTGCTCATGTAACAATCCATTCCATTCATACATTTTACATTTATTTTAATAAAGTTATTATACATTAATTGTGTTCATGTAACAATCCATTCCATTCATACATTTTACATTTACTTTTATAAAGTTATTATACATTAGTTGTGCTCATGTAACAATCCATTCCATTCATACATTTTACATTTACTTTAATAAAGTTATTATACATTAATTGTGCTCATGTAACAATCCATTCCATTCATACATTTTACATTTACTTTAATAAAGTTATTATACATTAATTGTGCTCATGTAACAATCCATTCCATTTATACATTTTACATTTACTTTAATAGGGTTATTATACATTAATTGTGCTCATGTAACAATCCATTCCATTCATACATTTTACATTTATTTTAATAAAGTTATTATACATTAATTGTGTTCATGTAACAATCCATTCCATTCATACATTTTACATTTACTTTAATAAATATTATACATTAATTGTGTTCATGTAACAATCCATTCCATTCATACATTTTACATTTACTTTAATAAAGTTATTATACATTAATTGTGTTCATGTAACAATCCATTCCATTCATACATTTTACATTTACTTTAATAAAGTTATTATACATTAATTGTGTTCATGTAACAATCCATTCCATTCATACATTTTACATTTGCTTTAATAAAGTTATTATATATTAATTGTGTTCATGTAACAATCCATTCCATTCATACATTTTACATTTACTTTAATAAAGTTATTATACATTAATTGTGTTCATGTAACAATCCATTCATACATTTTACATTTACTTTAACCACTTCGCTGCTGAGGACGCGCTCAGCGCGTCCTCAGCAGTCCCGCTGGTATGCGGAGGACGCGCTGAGCGCGTCCTCCCATCGGGGTCAGCGTTCGGCCGGGTTCCGGCCGATCGCTGGCCCCCCCGGTGCGGCTGACATCCTGGATGTCTGCCCGGCATCCGGACCAGCAGCCGCCAGAGTTAGGTGTCATCGCGGGGGCGCGATGACACCTAATTCAGGCGCTCCCCCGCATGTGTGAGGAGGCGCCTGAAAGGGAGGGGGGGAGGTCCTTCGGACCTCTCTCCCTCCCGATCGCGGCGCACAGGGGGTTAACCCAGGCATCATTTGGGAAGGGCACAGCCTGCCCTTCCAAATGAGCCTGCATTACCCTTGGGAGCTGGATCGCGAATCGGCGCTGAAAAGCGCCAGTTTCGCGATCCTTTCCCGGAGCTGGCCGACATCTTGGATGTCGGCCAAGCCTCTGGGAACTCCCCCAGAGGACTGGCGTCATCGTGCGTAGCACGATGACGCTAGTCCTAGACTTAACCCCTAACTGCACCAACTGTGGAGATAGGGAGTTCCAATGAACTCCCTATCTCCGATCCGTGGCAGCTAGTGGTTAAATTTTGGTATCGTTGGATCGGCCAGAGCATGGCCGTTCCAACGATACCAAACATGAAAGTTAAAAATTTTGTAAAAAAAAAAAAAAAAAAAAAAGAAAAAAAAAAATTAAAAAAAAATTAAATAAAAAAAAAAAAAATACACTTTTTTTTTATTTTTTTTGGTTTGTTAATGCAGAAATATTGTTCCCATTTCAATTATAATGTGAACAATGATGCTGCACTAACGATTTTTGTATGCGGTGCGTTTGTTAAAAATAGTGTCATTTTCCCAAAAAAAATATGTAACGAGACCCCATCTCTAATTTTTTTAACAAGCGCACCCCATACAAAATATAACCGCAATTGCTCGCATGTTAAAATTGTGGGAAAAAACACTTTACAAAATTGTAATTATTGAAAATACATATTTTATTGCATTTTTTGTTATAAATACAGACATGACATAACGTATATACATATAATAATGACATATTATGAATCTACTGAGTCTGACGGAAAGAACGATATATAATATGTCTGGGTCATATACTAAAATAAGCCTTCAAAACACGTTTAAACATGATGCGCAAAACAGGTAAAAATGACCTCAGCATAGGGCGGGAAAAGCCTCAGCAGCGAAAAGGGTTATAAAGTTATTATACATTAATTGTGTTCATGTAACAATCCATTCCATTCGTACATTTTACATTTAATTTAATAAAGTTATTATACATTAATTGTGTTCATGTAACAATCCATTCCATTCATACATTTTACATTTACTTTAATAAAGTTATTATACATTAATTGTGTTCATGTAACAATCCATTCCATTCATACATTTTACATTTACTTTAATAAAGTTATTATACATTAATTGTGTTCATGTAACAATCCATTCCATTCATACACTTTACATTTACTTTAATAAGTTATTATACATTAATTGTGCTCATGTAACAATCCATTCCATTCATACATTTTACATTTACTTTAATAAAGTTATTATACATTAATTGTGTTCATGTAACAATCCATTCCATTCATACATTTTACATTTACTTTAATAAAGTTATTATACATTAATTGTGTTCATGTAACAATCCATTCCATTCATACATTTACATTTACTTTAATAAAGTTATTATACATTAATTGTGCTCATGTAACAATCCATTCCATTCATACATTTTACATTTACTTTAATAAAGTTATTATACATTAATTGTGCTCATGTAACAATCCATTCCATTCATACATTTTACATTTACTTTAATAAAGTTATTATACATTAATTGTGCTCATGTAACAATCCATTCCATTCATACATTTACATTCACTTTAATAAAGTTATTATACATTAATTGTGCTCATGTAACAATCCATTCCATTCATACATTTTACATTTACTTTAATAAAGTTATTATACATTAATTGTGTTCATGTAACAATCCATTCCATTCATCCATTTTACATTTACTTTAATAAAGTTATTATACATTAATTGTGTTCATGTAACAATCCATTCCATTCATACATTTTACATTTTCTTTAATAAAGTTATAATACATTAATTGTGCTCATGTAACAATCCATTCCATTCATACATTTTACATTTACTTTAATAAAGTTATTATACATTAATTGTGTTCATGTAACAATCCATTCCATTCACACATTTTACATTTACTTTAATAAAGTTATAA
>CM019063.1:533728283-533918432 GCA_009667805.1 Leptobrachium leishanense | reverse complement strand
TTTATGAACACGCTGAGTTTCCAGGAATATATGGATCACACTGTGTATTCCTTTATCTAATGTTTAACCACTTGGCTGCTAAGGACGCGCTCAGCGCGTCCATCCAAGTGGTTCTCCTGGAGGCAGTGATCGGCCGGTATTCTGGCTGATCGTTGCGGCCCCCCAGTGCGGGCTGGATGTCAGCCCAGACTTCGGGACCCAGACGGGCACGATAGACAACATCGCACCAGCGCGATGATGTCTATTATAGGCACCCTCCAGCCAGTGCGGGGAAGTGCCTGAAGGGGAGGGCGGGTCCTTTGGACCTCTCTCCCTCTTGATCAGCTTGGGGCATAGCAAAAAGGCAGGCACCGCTTGGAAGGGCACAGCCTGCCCTTCCAAGCGGTGGCTGCTTTTAACCCCTTGGCGGCTGGATCGCGATTCAGCGCCAACAGGCGAAGGATCGCGGTCCCCTCCCAGAGCTGGCCGACATCTTGGATGTTGGCCACGCTTCCGGGATCTCCCCCTGCCTACTGACATCATCGAGCATAGTGTTCGGGAGTTAACCCCTAGCTGCCACCTATGGGGGAGATAGGGGTTACAATGATAGGGGTTAATGTTTGGTATCTTTGGAATGGCCTTTCCACTGATACCAAACATGACCATGTAAAATGTAAAAAAATAAATAAAAAAAATAACAATTTAAAAAAAGGTGTTTTTTTGTTTTTGTTTTGTTAATGCAGCAATATTGTTCCCATTTCAATTATAATGTGAACAATGATGCTGCACTAACGATTTTTTCTATGGGGGCATTTGCTAAAAATCACATAATTTCCCCATAAAAAAATGTAACGAGTCCCCATTTCTAATTTTTTTTTTAACGAGCGCACCCCGTAGAATATATAACCGCAAACGCTCATGTGATAAAATGTGAAAAAAAAACACTTTACACTCTGCAGATGATTGAAAATTCTAAATTTATTGCATTTTTTTGTTATAATATACAGGCAGGACATGACGTATACAAATAAAAATGATATATTATGAATCTGCGGCGTCTGCCGGAAAGAACGATATATAATATGTCTGGGTCATTTAATAAAATGTGGCTTCAAATCACGTTTAAACATGATGAGCGAAAGCGGTAAAAATGAGCTGAGCACACAGCAGTGAAATGTCTCAGCAGCGAGGGGGTTAAACTTATTCAATGTTTCTGTATGAATTTTATTTACATGTCCGTACTATGAAGGAAACTGGCCGGATAAAAGGTTCAGTATGTAGAGTACCTGCTAGTTCTCTCCCCACTCTGGTGGTTCTAGAGGGCGTTAACCCTTTCACGCCGGGCAGGTGGTGCGAGACTGGAGGGCTTTAACACCCCACTAGCCGGCTGCTGCAGCGGGCCCTCCTTCAGCCTGTCCACACAGCGGACACGTGTTGTTGGCTCCTGGAGGAAGACCTAAACCAGGCAGTCCCGCAGCAGCAAATGGCACATGGCGTATGCCAGATAGTGGGCGGGGTTGGAGGAGGCCAATTGAAGTCATAAGGGTGTACTAGTACACCCCTCAGCTTCAAGGCCCACTCGCCACAGGGACGTCATAGCATGGCCTGCGACAGGAATGGGTTAAAATATATTGATCATGATGCAGAGTACAGTGTGTATGCATACTACTGCTCAATGTTGTTGTGGTCAGGACGTGCGCACAGGAGGTGCCGGGCAGACCTGGGCACATCCTAATCTTGGCCCAGGACACACACTTGGGCCCCAGGTACACGGATGGCTGGGGCCATGACTAGGCCTAGCATAGTTTTAGAGTTCTAGTAGGTTTCAATGTTACATAGTAACATAGGCTGAAAAAAAAGACATCATCCATCAGGTTCAGCCTCTCACACATCACCTACTGCTGTTGATTAGGGATGGGCTGGCAATTGGATGCGAACATGAGTTCGCATTGAACATCGGCCGTTCGAAAGTTCGCGAACTTCAAACTTTTCAGGCCATTCGCAAAAAGTTAGAAAAAAATAATAATTTTGATTTATTTTTTTTAAAAAAAATGCTTAAAAAATCTAGAAATAAAGAGACTCTTTACTGCAGAATATTATAAGCAATGGTTTATTAGATATTGAATTAAAACGGGAATATTTGTAGCATTGAAGCCTATGGGATAAAACAATCTTGTTGCTCAAACATCAGGCAGACATGGCCCTCTAATCAGGCACTGTAGAGGGCAGCCCGTCGGGGCCTCACAAGGATACCTTGAGTAGCATGCGGCCACCGGATGACAGAGCTGTGACTGTGTGGGCAGGTCGGCCGGGTTAATGTGGCAGAGAGGTGGCGCAGGGAGGGACCCCACAACCAGGATCCAGGGAGCCTCCACTGACTGACCACCAGGCTAAGGTAAGGAGACACAGTTCTAAAAAAAATAAAATCCGAGGACATTTTTAAATGTCCCAAGGAACATAAAATAAAACATTTTTTTTCTTTCTTTCTAATACTCACCTGATTCCTGGATCCATCAACAAGCGCAGCCTCTCGTCTCCCACGCTGTTAGAAGCTGCATACACCGGCGCGCTGTGTGCAGCTTCTGAGAAGATACGCTATTAGTGTAGAGGGAGCGATGCAAAATGTGCAGCCGGCTTCCTCGCTACACTAATAGCGTATCTTCTTAGAAGCTGCACACAGTGCGCCGGTTAAAGCTAGCGTCAGACTGTAGAGGTGCTGCGCAGCAATGTGAGGATTCACATGCTGCATTATTTTACTGTAGAGGTACTGCCCGGCAGTGTGAGGATTCATATACTGCATTAATTATACTGTAAAGGTGCTGCCCGGCAGTGTGAGGATTCATATGCTGCATTAATTCTTCTTCTTACAAATTTGGTTACTTAACCCGTTTGCGTTTGGTTTGTAATATTGTGACATCCAGGGCCCCGGGTGGCGATCGGGGGGCCCCGGATGCATGGTGTCACCTGCTGGCCGAATGCCAGGAGCTCTGGTGGCACACGGCGCAGCTGTGAGTGATCAGGGGGCAGGGCGCGGCATGATGACGCGGAGCCGCCGGGACCCTTAAATCAGGAGCGGGGGCTTACACCTCGCCTTGCCGTGGAGTTTCATTCCCGCATCGCTAGCTTTCCGAATCAGTTTGTATACTTGTTACTTACCCTGCTTGTTCTTAGGACCCGATCTGTTGCCGGCTTTGCCTGCCATTTGACTATTCTCTCTGTGTACTTCCTGCCTGTTCTGTTTTCCTCCTGTTGCTACTGGTGTGTGCCGATTCTCACCATATACAGTAGCGCAGTACGAGTGCCTAAACGTTGCTGAGCCGGTTTTGTTATAACAACTACTCTCGCTCTGTGCCCTTGTCTGGTATATTCCACTGCTTGTTACTGCTGGTGTGCTTCCATCCTGCCATATACTATAGCGCTTATACTATGGGGAATCATTACAAATATGGGGTGAACGCCATAGCAAATGTTAATGCTCGTGCAATTTTAATGCACCTGTTGTTACTTTCATCCAAAGCCTGCGTAAGTTTCACAATAATTTAGCCAAAAAAATTACTAAACTTGTTCTCCATGTCTTAAAACGTCTCCTCTTTTCATACAGGTTGCCGCCCCAAGCAGTTGTTTTTGAATAGATTAAAGGAAAACTATTTACCGTCATTTGAAATGTCATTTTTTTTGTTTTTAAATGTTTCTATACATCCTACAAATCCGCCACTTCACGGGCAGGTTATGGGGTCCTCCTAGGCACGATATTTGAAGGAATTTTTCATTTTTATTCTTAACCTTTATCTCATGGAAAACTCACTGTTCCTTTAAAAACGTTTTTTTTTTTACTTTTTTTCCTTGTTTCCTGTCCCCCAGGGCACTACCCAGACCCCCATACACCTTTTATGGCAAATATCTTGCATATATGCCCTCTTGGAGGGCACTCTAAAAATCGAACTTTCGAACCCATTGACTTGCATTGAGTTTGAATCGTGTTCACGTTTGAATTCGAACTTTTTCAAATGTTCGTGTTCGAATGCGAACCGGACACAGGGGTGTTCGGCCCATCACTACTGTTGATCCAAAATAAGGCAAAAAAAACAGTCTGAAATGCTCGTCAATATGCAACATACTGGGAAATATGCCTTCTTGACCCCAGATGGCGTCAGATTTCTCCCTGGATCGAGCGGCTTTTACCCACATATTAAATAACATAACCCTTAATATTCTGTGTCTGCAGGAAGTCATCCAGTCGTTGTTTAAAAGTCTGTACAGTCTCTGACCCAACCACCTCAACAGGCAGAGAATTCCACAGCTTTATTGTAATCACTGTAAAGTAACCCTTCCTATGCTTTTAGGCTCAGTTTCCTTTCCTCCAGTGTAAATGGTGACCACGTATTCTGTGTATAGTCCTGTTAATGAATAGGTTTCCAGAGAATGGTTTATAATTTATTTATTTATTTATAAAGTATTTTACCAGGAAGGATACATAATGGACCCGTATATACCTATATAAAGTTATCAGATCCCTCTAAGGCCCCGTATATTTTTATATAAAGTTATCAGACCCCTCTGAGGCTCTGTATATATTTATATAACGTTCAGATCCCTCTGAGGCCCCGTATATATTTATATAAAGTAATATCAGATTACCTCTAAGGCTCCGTATATATTTATATAAAAAGTTATCAGATCCCTCTAAGGCCCCGTATATATTTATATAAAGTTATCAGACCCCTCTGAGGCCTCAAATATATTTATATAAAGTTATCAGACCCCTCTAAGACCCCGTATATACTTATATAAAATTATCAGATCCCCTCTAATGCACCATTTCTCTAAACTAAACAGGTTTAAGCTTGTTAGCCTTTCTTCATAACTTAAATCTTCCATTCCCCTTATCAATTTAATTGCTCATCTCTGCACTTTTTTTAACGCCATAATCTCCTTTCTTAACCCCTTCACTGCTGAGCCACTGAGCTCATTTTTACCGTTTTGTGCTGACAATGTTTAAACACAATTTGAAGTCATGTTTTATTGTACGACCCAGATTAATTATATATGTTTTTTTCGTCTGACTCAGCAGATTCATAATATATCATTATTATATTAATACGTCATATCCTGCCAGACTGCTAAAACAAAAAATGTAAAATAAATAAATAAATTTGAATTTCCTTTAAAATTTCAATGATCTACAACATGCAAATATTTTTTTCCCATTTGTCATTCAAGCCTTTGTGGTTATGTATTAAAAGGGGTATGTCTGTTAAAAATAAATTGAGATGGAAAGCTGTTACTTTGTTATAAACGATTTTAGCTAAAAAAAATAATTTTTTCATTAGTGCAGCATCATTGTTCACATTATAATTGAAAAGTGAATAATAGTGCTGCATACATTTTAAAAAAGGGAAAAAAATCATTTTTTAATATATTTATAGATATACACAGAAACGTTCTATGGGAGCACTCACAGACTTTTTAATTAAAACATCAAAAGTTTATTAGTAAATCATTTAAAAAAATGGAAGTTTAGGCTTCGACATGAACCTCTATAAACCAATAATGATTAACAAATTATTTAAACTTTCAAAGAGAATGTTATTCGCCAACGTGATTATGTCAGCAAACACGCTCAGAGCCTATGTGTCACTTCCGGTTTGGCGAGGTCAGAGGCAGCACGCTACACGGTTGCTGAGTAACATTCTCTTTGAAATTATAAATAATTTGTTAATATATATTTATTTATTTTCTTTGAAACTTAACCTGGTCATGTTTGGTATCATTGGGAAGGCCATGCTCTGGACTTTCCAATGATACCAAACACGATCGTCTAGCTGCCTCCTGTTTGAGAGAAACAAGGGTCAAAATGACCCCCTACCTCCGCCATATAAATTTTCATAGGAAATCCCTGGGCTTCTGGTGTTAATTCCCTGACTGGCGTCAACGCCCCCCGAACGGAATGACATCAGCTGACCTGGGTAGGTCCCGGAGGTGGGCAGCCTCCACTGCAAATAGGCCATGATCCACCACTGATAGGTGCCAAGCTGCTATACAGCACCAAAGGGTTTAAAGAAATGATTTGCTGGAAAGGTCAGACTACGACCTTACCAGTGATGTCTTGACGAAGTACCCCTTGGCTCTGGGGAGATAGAGGGGTTCAAAAGACCCTCCTCCCCTTCAGGCACTCCCCTTGCCCTGGCGGAGGGCAGGCTCCTGAAACTGACTTCTCTGCCCCAGCGGGATGATGGCAGTATGCTGAGAGGGGTATAAACCCGGAGACCACTGCAATACCCCAGACAGAGGGGTGAGTATTAGGCAGGAGGGAGTGGAGACCCAATGACATGTAGGGTAGGGATGGGCTGCCGGTTCGATTCGAACATGATTTTGAATCAAACATCAGCCGTTCGAAAGTTTGGCGAACTTCGAACTTTTTGCCATGTTCGTGCAAAGTTCGACCGTTAGTGAAACGCTGTGTGCAAAAAAACTACAGAATGGAAATGACTGGAATTTACATATAACATCCAATGAATGTTAATCCAAGGTTGGGGATATTAGCTTGGTCTAATTGAGCTTGGGAAGCCTTCTAAGTGAAGTCTTCAAAGTGAGCACTTACAGGAGATCTTCTGGTGAGTGATTTTGATTTTTGTTTCAAACAGATCTTTTCTATTCATCTTAAGGTTTTAAGTTAGGTCTGGTGTGTAAATTAGGTTAGGCTGGTGACTCATTTTCATACTGATTAGCATACAATTGGAATCAATTGGGTGGTATTTGCTTCAGGTTTAGCTTGTCCACTCCTTGCTGGGGGAGGTGTACTTAGGTGAATATATAAGGGTTGGGGATATTAGCTTGGTCTAATTGAGCTTGGGAAGCCTTCTAAGTGAAGTCTTCAAAGTGATCTCTAAGGCTAGGGTCAAACGAAAGCATTTTTACACGCGAACGTAAAAAAGTGCGTCCGAACGAATTGACGTATTTTTTCACGGAGTGCGCGAAAACGGTCATACGATGCGCATTTTTCGTGCGTGATTTTTTCAGATCGTCAATAAAACTCTTTTTGCGTCTGGACGTTATGTAGGCTGGACATTAGCAGTGTCTGACATCTCCTAATCACGCAAACACGCCGCTATGCCGCAGCTGCGCACTCTGTACGTCAGTACTAGCGGTTCGGCGTTCTCGAAAAAATGCGTTCGTTTTCCACTTGCGTTGCGCGGCCGGACTTTCGTGCGACCGTACATCGTATATTGGCCGTCATTGCTCGTCATCTGCTGCTAGTGCGGCCGTAATTATGTGCGCCAGAACGCACGTTAAAAGTGCGCTGGTCTGACCCCAGCCTTAGAGGAGATCTTCTGGTGAGTGATTTTGATTTTTGTTTCAAACAGATCTTTTCTATTCATCTTAAGGTTTTAAGTTAGGTCTGGTGAGTAAATTAGATTAGGCTGGTGACTCATTTTCATACTGATTAGCATACAATTGGAATCAATTGGTGGTATTTGCTTCAGGTTTAGCTTGTCCACTCCTTGCTGGGGGAGGTGTACTTAGGTGAATATATAAAGGTTGGGGATTTTAGCTTGGTCTAATTGAGCTTGGGAAGCCTTCTAAGTGAAGTCTTCAAAGTGAGCACTTACAGGAGATCTTCTGGTGAGTGATTTTGATTTTTGTTTCAAACAGATCTTTTCTATTCATCTTAAGGTTTTAAGTTAGGTCTGGTGAGTAAATTAGGTTAGGCTGGTGACTCATTTTCATACTGATTAGCATACAATTGGAATCAATTGGGTGGTATTTGCTTCAGGTTTAGCTTGTCCACTCCTTGCTGGGGTAGGTGTACTTAGGTGAATATATAAAGGTGGGGATATTAGCTTGGTCTAATTGAGCTTGGGAAGCCTTCTAAGTGAAGTCTTCAAAGTGAGCACTTACAGGAGATCTTCTGGTGAGTGATTTTGATTTTTGTTTCAAACAGATCTTTTCTATTCATCTTAAGGTTTTAAGTTAGGTCTGGTGAGTAAATTAGGTTAGGCTGGTGACTCATTTTCATACTGATTAGCATACAATTGGAATCAATTGGGTGGTATTTGCTTCAGGTTTAGCTTGTCCACTCCTTGCTGGGGGAGGTGTACTTAGGTGAATATATAAAGGTTGGGGAAAATTAGCTTGGTCTAATTGAGCTTGGGAAGCCTTCTAAGTGAAGTCTTCAAAGTGAGCACTTACACGAGATCTTCTGGTGAGTGATTTTGATTTTTGTTTCAAACAGATGTTTTCTATTCATCTTAAGGTTTTAAGTTAGGTCTGGTGAGTAAATTAGGTTAGGCTGGTGACTCATTTTCATACTGATTAGCATACAATTGGAATCAATTGGGTGGTATTTGCTTCAGGTTTAGCTTGTCCACTCCTTGCTGGGGGAGGTGTACTTAGGTGAATATATAAAGGTTGGGGATATTAGCTTGGTCTAATTGAGCTTGGGAAGCCTTCTAAGTGAAGTCTTCAAAGTGAGCACTTACAGGAGATCTTCTGGTGAGTGATTTTGATTTTTGTTTCAAACAGATCTTTTCTATTCATCTTAAGGTTTTAAGTTAGGTCTGGTGAGTAAATTAGATTAGGCTGGTGACTCATTTTCATACTGATTAGCATACAATTGGAATCAATTGGGTGGTATTTGCTTCAGGTTTAGCTTGTCCACTCCTTGCTGGGGAGGTGTACTTAGGTGAATATATAAAGGTTGGGGATATTAGCTTGGTCTAATTGAGCTTGGGAAGCCTTCTAAGTGAAGTCTTCAAAGTGAGCACTTACAGGAGATCTTCTGGTGAGTGATTTTTATTTTTGTTTCAAACAGATCTTTTCTATTCATCTTAAGGTTTTAAGTTAGGTCTGGTGAGTAAATTAGGTTAGGCTGGTGACTCATTTTCATACTGATTAGCATACAATTGGAATCAATTGGGTGGTATTTGCTTCAGGTTTAGCTTGTCCACTCCTTGCTGGGGAGGTGTTACTTAGGTGAATATATAAAGGTTGGGGATATTAGCTTGGTCTAATTGAGCTTGGGAAGCCTTCTAAGTGAAGTCTTCAAAGTGAGCACTTACAGGAGATCTTCTGGTGAGTGATTTTGATTTTTGTTTCAAACAGATCTTTTCTATTCATCTTAAGGTTTTAAGTTAGGTCTGGTGAGTAAATTAGGTTAGGCTGGTGACTCATTTTCATACTGATTAGCATACAATTGGAATCAATTGGGTGGTATTTGCTTCAGGTTTAGCTTGTCCACTCCTTGCTGGGGGAGGTGTACTTAGGTGAATATATAAAGGTTGGGGATATTAGCTTGGTCTAATTGAGCTTGGGAAACCTTCTAAGTGAAGTCTTCAAAGTGAGCACTTACAGGAGATCTTCTGGAGATACTCCGGAGGTAGTCTTAGGTTAGACAGGAGGTATAAAACCTACAAAAAGGTAAGATTTGCTGGTTTTAAATCCATTCTTTTATAATGGCAGGCTTGGTCCAGTGTAAGAGCTATCATGCATTTGTTTTTAGATCCAATTTTTGGAGGTTTGGAGTGTGCCTGATATGTAGGCAGCTCTCTTTATTGCAGAAGGAAATTGCCTGTTTGAAGTCTGAGATTTGTAAATTATCTGTTAGAGAAACTCAGGCTATGACTGTTACTAAGCCACTGCCACAGAGGCCTCCTAGGAGTTGCAGATGGACTACTGTAGGATCTGGTAGACTTAGAGTTGTGGATAGAAGGCATGTCCCACAATCTGTGGCTCTTCTTAATTGCAGCACTGCAACCAAGGGCAAAAATGAAAAGGTGGGACTTGATAAAAGGCAATTGTTGCTGGGTGATTCTATCATAAGAGGTGTTGAGCTGGAGAGTAGTGGTTTGGTGAGATGTCTTCCTGGGGCTACTGCTCATAGAGACAAGAGACGTATTCTCAATATTGTCAAACAAGCAAAGCAACAAGGGGAAGTGGACGTTCTAGTCCATCTAGGGACAAATGACTTGGCTAGCAATGAGATTTCTGAGATTAAGGAAGATTTTTGTGTTCTTGGAGGTGAAATACAGCAGATTGCGTCCACTGTGTCATTCTCTGAAGTTTTGCCTGTGCATAGCATTCAGGATAGGCAGATTCGCAATAGGGAATTTAATTTGTGGCTTCGGGAATGGTGTCGGGAGCAACGATTTGGCTTTGTGTCCCATGATAGCTCTAATTGGAGCAGAAAGGAACTGTATAAAAAAGATGGTTTGCATCTTACTCATATGGGAACATATGTTCTCAGTGAGAAGTTCAAAGGTTTCGCAAAGAAATATTTAAACTAGGAGGGGGGGACAAAACGGTAAAAAACAATCTGCCCAATTGTCCCCCAAAACTAAATCGGAGGGTGCAAGCAACATGCGAGGTAAAAAATGACAAGCTCAGAGTCGTGTCTATAAATGCTCGCAGTTTAGTCAATAAAATCAATGAACTAGAGGCAATGATGGCAGCTGAAAAAGTAGATTTAGTGGCGGTTACTGAGACATGGTTCAGTGAGAAAAATAACTGGGACATAATAATACCGGGGTACTCTTTATATAGAAAAGACAGAGAAGGTAGGAAAGGAGGAGGAGTGGCCCTGTATGTGAAAAACAACATAAAAACAAACCAAATAAAAGTGAGCGAGGTGAACATAGAGTCAGTTTGGGTTACGCTAACATTTGGCAATAATACAGTAGCTCGTGTAGGTGTGATCTATAGACCCCCTGGACAAGCAGAAGAACTAGATAATCTGCTGGTTGAGGAAATAGCCAAAATGGCAATGAAGGGGGAGGTTATTATCATGGGGGACTTTAATCTTCCTGATGTGAACTGGAAAACCAAAACAGCTGGGTGCACCAGGAGTACAAATATTCTAAACTCCCTACTGGGATTATCTCTAACACAAGTAGTTGAGGAGCCGACCCGTAAAGAGGCCATATTGGATTTAATACTCACAAATGGAGGTTTGGTATCGGACGTTGTTGTAGGTGAAAATTTGGGATCTAGATCACCAGTCAGTATGGTTTAATATAACAACAGGGATGGAGCCGCACCACACAAGAACGAAAGTTTTAGACTTTAACCCTTTCGCTGCTGAGGCTTTTCCCGCCCCTATGCTGAGGTCATTTTTACCTGTTTTGCTCATCATGTTTAAACGTGTTTTGAAGGCTTATTTTAGTATATGACCCAGACATATTATATATCGTTCTTTCCGTCAGACTCGTTAGATTCATAATATGTCATTATTATATGTATACGTTATGTCATGTCTGTATATTATAACAAAAAATGCACTAAAATATGTATTTTCAATAATTTACAATGTGTAAAGTGTTTTTTTTCACATTTTAACATGCGAACAATTGCGGTTATATTTTGTATGGGGTGCGCTTGTTAAAAAAATTAGAGATGGGGTCTCGTTACATTTTGTTTGGGGAAAATTACACTATTTTTAACAAACGCACCGCATACAAAAATCGTTAGTGCAGCATCATTGTTCACATTATAATTGAAATGGGAACAATATTGCTACACTAACAAACAAAATAAAATAAAAAAAAGTGTTTATTTTTTTTTTTATAATTTATTTTTTTAATTTTTTTTTATTTTTATTTTTCATTTTTTTTACAACTTTTTTCACTTTCATGTTTGGTATCGTTGGAACGGCCAATTTAACCCCTAACTGCCACGGATCGGGAGATAGGGAGTTCATTGGAACTCCCTATCTCCACCGTTGGTGGCAGTTAAGGGTTAACTCTAGGACTGGCGTCATCGTGCGTAGCACGATGACGCCAGTCCTCAGGGGGAGTTCCCGGAGGCTTGGCCGACATCCAAGATGTCGGCCAGCTCCGGTAAAGGATCGCGAACCCGGCGCTTTTCAGCGCCGATTGCGATCCAGCTCCCCAGGGGTTAATGCCAGGCATCATTTGGAAGGGCAGGCTGTGCCCTTCCAAATGATGCCTGGGTCAACCCCCGCAGAGCCGCCGATCGGAGGGAGAGAGGTCCGAAGGACCTCCCCCCCTCCCTTTCAGGCGCCTCCTCCGCACATGCGGGGGGGGCGCCTGAATTTGGTGTCATCGCGCTGCCGCGATGACACCAAATTCCGGCGGCTGCTGTTCCGGATGCCGGGCTGACATCCAGGATGTCAGCCCGCACCGGAGGGCCAGCGATCGGCCGGAACCCGGCCGAACGCTGACCCCAATGGGAGGACGCGCTCAGCGCGTCCTCCGCATACCAGCGGGAATGCTGAGGACGCGCTGAGCGCGTCCTCAGCATCGAAGTGGTTAAAAAAACTGATTTTTCTAAAATGAGATTTTGTGTGAAGGAGTCATTATCAGACTGGAGGAGTTTAAAGGGAGTCCAGGAGAAATGGGATTATTTAAAGGAAGCATTATTGAAGGCCACAGGAAATTGCATTCAGCTTGTTAGCAAAAACAAAAAAGGGAAGAAACCACTGTGGTACTCTGCAGAAGTGGCCAAAATAGTGAAGAACAAAAAGACAGCATTCGATAATTATAAAACAACTCAGAGTGAAGAAGATAGGCAAACCTATAAGATTAGGCAGAAAGAGGCAAAGCAATTTATAAGAGCTTCCAAAGCACACGCAGAAGAGAAAATAGCTCAGTCAGTAAAAAAGGGGGACAAAACATTTTTTAGATACATAAACGAGAAAAGAAAAGTAAAACAAGGATTAGTTAGATTAAAAAACAAAGGAAGGAAGGTATGTAGAAGAGTATAAAAGTCTCGCTGACTGCCTCAATGAATATTTTTGTTCAGTCTTTGCAGAAGAAAAGGAAGGAAAGGGACCTCAGTTAGAGAGAACACTAAAGAGACATTTACATATCAGTTTACAGAGGAGGAGGTTCTACAGCAGCTGTCTAAAGTAAAGACAAATAAGTCAATGGGGCCTGATGGGATCCACCCTAAATTATTAAAAGAGCTCAGTGATGTAATAGCAAAACCATTAACAGATTTATTTAACCAATCCTTGTTAACGGGAGTAGTCCCAGAAGACTGGAAATTAGCAAATGTTGTGCCCATTTACAAGAAGGGTAGTAGGGAGGAATCGGGAACTATAGGCCAGTTAGTCTTACGTCAGTAGTGGGGAAATTAATGGAAACCATGTTAAAGGAAAGGATTGTTGAACATCTAAAAACACATAGATTACAGGATCAGAAACAACATGGGTTTACCTCAGGGAGATCATGCCAAACTATCTTATTGATTTTTTTGATTGGGTAACAAAAATAATAGACACAGTGTGGTGCAGTAGACATTGCTTATTTAGATTTCAGTAAGGCTTTTGATACTGTTCCGCATAGAAGGCTTATTAATAAATTGCAATCTTTGAGCTTGGATTTCAATATTGTTGAATGGATTAGGCAGTGGCTGAGTGACAGACAACAGAGGGTTGTGGTAAATGTAGTTTAATCGGCGCAAGGTCTTGTTACCAGTGGGGTACCTCAGGGGTCAGTACTTGGACCCATTCTCTTTAATATTTTTATTAGTGATATTGCAGAAGGTATTAATGGAAAAGTATGTCTTTTTTGCTGATGACACAAAGATTTGCAACAGGGTTGACGTTCCTGGAGGGATCAGCCAAATGACAAATGATTTAGGTAAACTAAAAAAATGGTCGGAGCTGTGGCAATTGAGTTTTAATGTGGATAAGTGCAAGATAATGCACCTGGGACGTAAAAACCCAAGGGCTGAATATAGAAATTTTGATACAGTCCTAACCTCAACATCTGAGGAAAGGGATTTAGGGGTCATTATTTCAGAGGATCTAAGGGTAAGTAGTCAATGTAATAGAGCAGCAGGAAATGCTAGCAGAATGCTTGGTTGTGTAGGGAGAGGTATTAGCAGTAGGAAAAGGGAAGTGCTCATGCCACTGTACAGAGCACTGGTGAGACCTCACTTGGAGTACTGTGTGCAGTACTGGAGACCGTATCTCCAGAAGGATATAGACATCTTAGAGAGAGTTCAGAGAAGGGCTACTAAAATGGTGTACGGCTTGAAGGAGAAAAGTTACCAGGAAAGGCTTAATGATCTTAACATGTACAGCTTGGAAAAAAGACGAGACAGAGGAGATATGATAGAAACATTTAAATACGTGAAGGGAATCCACAAGGTAGAGGAAGGAGTATATTTAAAAGGAAACAAAATAGCAAAACAAGAGGACATAGTCTTAGATTAGAGGGGCAAAGGTTTAAAAGTAACATCAGGAAGCATTATTTTACTGAGAGGGTGGTGGATACATGGAACAGTCTTCCAGTAGAAGTGGTAGAGGCCAAAACAGTAATTGAATTTAAGCAAGCATGGGATAGGCATAAGGCTATCCTAAACAAAAGATAAATCCAGGTAAAGTATCCATGTAATTGGGCAGACTAGATGGGCCGAAAGGTTCTTATCTGCCGACATTTTTCTATGTTTCTATGTTTTAATGAATGAATGATAATAAAAAGGACTGTTACAGAAAAATAAAACAGCGATATAAAAAAAAATCCGAAAAATGCTTAAAAGATCCTAAAAAATCTAAAAAATAAAGAGATTCTTTACTGCAGAATATAACAATAAATGGTTTATTAGATAGTGAATTAAAATGGGAATATTTTTAACATTGAAGCCTATGGGATTCTCCTGAATAAACCTGCCGAATGAAAGCACCGAATGGCAGGGCATTTCGGGAACTTTTCACTGCTGGTTTTTGTTCTCTGAATAGACGACGCAGTGCTTCTCTATGGGGATTTCACTGCCCTCGAACAGGCACCGACCAGGAACCGTATGCGCAGGCAATTAGCCAACATTTAGCGAACTGCCTGCTCTCTGAATAGCCGAATGGCCAGGAAAGGTAACCATACACTGAATTTCAGCATTCGGTTACCTTTCGGCCCTAATTCGGGGCTCTTTGAATAACCCTCTATGTATTTCTAATCTACGCTATGGTCAACATACCTAGTATTACATTACTATCCAGAGATGTTGCTTTTATGTTTGGTTTAGCATATTACTGTTGACAATTGAGATTAATTTGTGGATTTAAAATCGATTTACAATCTGTGGTAACCCTTGAATGGATGCTATCTAAAATACAATGTCGGGTTAGATTGGTCTCCATACCTGTTACTGCCGGGGCAACTCCAGAAATATACTGTACTTGGGGAGGCACAGGCAAAGTGTAATATCCATGGTGGGTTTGTTTCTTATGTGGAAAGTATAATGCTGATATCTATTACTACTTACAAATTGAGTCTAAAAACACTCTGCCAAGTAAACAAGCATGAAGTGTGTTTGTGTCAACTATATGCTAGTGTAAAAACAAAAGAAATTTTTATTTAGAACGATAATTGCAAACAATTTACACAAAAAAAGAAAAAATATAGAAAAAAATAATGATATAAAATACACAAAGTAGAAAAGTGAAAGTTGTACGTTCTGCTATATAATAATACACAGGCAATGGAGTTAGCTTGGCTGAGTGTCCTATAAGGACATCCTCGGATATTGGAGGGCTAGTACTGAAACCTTCACAAAAATACGTGTAGCGCTGTTTTAAACTCTGTTGGCTGTAATGCTCGGATTTGGCCACCAGAGGGAGACAAGCGCAATGTAAAGTATACTGGAACACATGACTACGTTTCCATCATGCTTTTGTGCGGAGACTGGAAGTGGGTGGGGGAAAGGAGAGTGTCACGGATGGCTCTGTTCTGGGGCGCCTGGCAGCAGATTCCTCGCTGCTCGCTGGCCAGGCGCCGAATAATAACGCCACCGGGTGCGCTCACGTGGGACGCCGGGGGGCGGAGCCTGGCGTTATGACGCGGACCCGCCGGGTTTAAAAACCCGGCTTCACTAGTTCGCCGGTGCCCTGACGTGGTATTCACTTCCCGCAGAGCTCTTGTGTTTTGGGCTAATATATCTGTGTCTGACCTTGCTTCTGGCTAACGAACCATTCTGTGTATGACTCCTGGCATTGGCAAACGAACCATTCTGTGTATGACTCCTGGCATTGGCAAACGAACCATTCTGTGTATGACTCCTGGCATTGGCAAACGAACCATTCTGTGTATGACTCCTGGCATTGGCAAACGAACCATTCTGTGTATGACTCCTGGCATTGGCAAACGAACCATTCTGTGTATGACCCCTGGCATTGGCGAACGAACCACCCTGTGTATAACCCTTGGTATTGGCATTTACTCTTCTCACGGTTCTGCTCTTAACTTTGGTACCGAGGTCAGTCTATGTGGCACCCTAAGCACACATCAGGCTACCTCTGATATTACTAAGGTCCTAGGGAGAACGAGTACTCTATTCTGTACCTCTGTCTGGTGTTTACCCTTGCTTGTCTATTGTCTGGTTAATTATCTATCTAGTTGTGCCGACCATTCAGGATCGGAAGGGTAGAGAGCGGTCTACGTAAAGGGACCACTATCTTGGTATTAAGGGGGATTCGTGACAGTACCTCTGTCTGGTATTTACCCTTGCTTGTCTATTGTCTGGTTAATTATCTATCTAGTTGTGCCGACCATTCAAGGATCGGAAGGGTAGAGAGCGGTCTACGTAAAGGGACCACTATCTTAGTATTCAGGGGATTCGTGACATTACGTCAGGGCCAATGGATCCCGCAGACCTCTCTAACCAGTTGGCACGTATCGCAGCCAGACAAGAGGAGCAGGACCATAGGATGGACCAGATTTCTCTCGCTCTACAAACCCTGTTAAATCGGTCCAATACTGGTACCACAAACCCTCCAGACCCAGTATTGCCTAGAGTCAGTTCGGTCTCTCCTGAGAGACATAGGCTTAGTATGAAGGCACCCTTACGCTATGATGGTACACCAAGCTTATGCCGGGGTTTTCTGACCCAACTCGAGATCTTGTTTGAGAACAACCCAGGGTCTTGTATATCTGATAAAGCCAAAGTAGGCTATCTGATTAATCATTTAACAGAAAAAGCTTTATTATGGGCTACGCCGTTGTGGGAAAATAAGAAACCCATCATCTATGACTATGAGGGTTTTACCTCTGAGTTAAAACGTACCTTTGATCCCTCTAGAAGGGCTACCAATGCGGGTAGGTCCTTGTTTCACATTAAACAAGGTAATAGGAGGGTCTCCGACTATGCCATAGAGTTTAAGACTTTGACGTCAGAGGTGCTTTGGCCGAATGACGTTTTAACCTTAGCCTTTACCGAAGGCCTGAACGAGGCTTTTATGTTTGAGCTGGCTCCCTTAAAATTACCAGAAAATCTGGACCATTTGATTGACTTTTGCATAGCCATGGACGATCAAATTAGGGAAAGGAGACACCCCAGAGACAGACCCAGAAGGGTCTTGCCTCCTTTACCCTTATTACCCAGACACACCAGTACGTCAGGTAACCCGGAGAACGCAAAAACAGATATGCCAGTCGTTGAACCTATGCAAATAGGAAAAACGGGTATTTCGGAGGCTGAAAGAGCTCACAGAAGAGAAAAGGGGCTCTGCTTCTATTGTGCAGGGGCTGATCATTTCCGCCTTCAATGTCCTCAGAGACCCAGGGTTAACAGGGGGGAGAGTGGCAAATCGGGTCAAAGAACAGCCAATACCCAGGTTATCGGTTCTCTTTATGCCTCCTTTGTGGATAGTGAGAAAAAAAATCCAGGATTCTGTTACCGATCTCCCTAACCTGGGAGGGGGTTCACCTCAAGACTGAGGCGTTCTTAGACTCTGGGGCCTCAGGTAATTTCATGGATAAATATTTTGCTGCCAAAAACCTCTTACCTCTGGTTCTCAAGGAAAAACCTCTAATGGTGGAGGCCATAGATGGTAAACCCCTGTCATGTCCACATATCACTCACGACACTGTCGATGTATGTATGAAAACAGGAGTTTTACACCATGAAACGATAAGATTTCAAATTATTGAATCTCCCTCATGTCCTGTCGTTCTTGGGTTTCCATGGTTAACAGAGCACAACCCGGTTATTGATTGGGTCCAGAGAGACATAAAATGTTGGGGTCCTAATTGTCAGTCTAATTGCCTAGGCAGGGTCAATGTGATTGGTAGCCTCAATATTGCCACAGCCCCTCCTTTATCCACAGAGGTCCCTGAATGTTATCTGGCATTAAAGGAGGTGTTCTCTAAAGCCAGGACTGAGGTCCTACCACCACATCGTCCATATGACTGTGCTATTGATTTACTCCCCGGTACGATGCCTCCTAGGGGACATGTATACCCTTTGTCACAAAAAGAAAACGACATTATGGAGGAATACATAAGGGAGAATCTAGAGCGAGGATTCATTAGACGGTCCTCCTCTCCAGCAGGAGCAGGTTTCTTTTTTGTCTCCAAAAAAGAGGGAGATCTGCGACCTTGCATCGATTATAGAGGTTTGAATAGGATAACTATAAGAAATGCATATCCCATACCTCTCATAACAGAATTGTTCGACCGATTAAAAGGGGCCCGTATATATACGAAGCTCGATTTACGCGGAGCTTACAACCTGGTTAGGGTTAAAAGGGAGATGAATGGAAAACGGCTTTTAATACACGTAGCGGGCATTATGAATACCTGGTGATGCCCTTTGGATTATGTAATGCGCCAGCCGTTTTTCAGGACCTCATAAATGACACCCTAAGGGATTTTCTGCAAGAATTCGTCATAGTATATCTGGATGACATCCTGATATACTCTCCTGATGTGGAAACTCATCACGCCCACGTGAAACAAGTGTTGAAAAAACTATTGAAGGCTGGATTGTATTGTAAACTAGAAAAATGTCTATTCGACATAGTAACAGTGCATTTCCTTGGTTATATAATAACCCCTGAGGGTTTTCAAATGGACCCTAAAA
This sequence comes from Leptobrachium leishanense, assembly GCA_009667805.1. NCBI lineage: Eukaryota > Metazoa > Chordata > Amphibia > Anura > Megophryidae > Leptobrachium > Leptobrachium leishanense. The sequence continues at coordinate 533,899,637 of CM019063.1, read as the reverse complement.
AACTCTCAGCAATTCTTGACTGGCCTCTACCCAAGGGCTTAAAGCCATCCAGAGGTTTCTGGGGTTTACTAACTACTATCGGAGATTCATTAAAGACTTTTCAGCCTTGGTAGCTCCCCTCACGGCTTTGACAAAGAAAGGGGTGGGAAATCAGAAATGGACACCTCAAGCCACTCAAGCCTTTGAGGCACTTAAACAAGCATTCACTACTGCCCCTGTTCTCCGACATCCAGATCCGGCTCTGCCTTTCCAAGTAGAAGTTGACGCCTCCGAACTAGGTCTTGGTGCAGTCTTGTCCCAAAGGGAGGCACCCGACAAACCCTTGCATCCATGCGGCTTCTATTCTCGGAAATTGTCCCCGGCAGAGAAGAACTATGACATTGGAAATAGAGAGTTGTTAGCAGTCATCTCGGCCTTGGCAGAATGGAGATACTTATTGGAGGGGTCTAGGGACCCATCGTTATCATAACCGATCATAAGAATCTCACGTACATTGGAGATGCTAAACGTTTAAATTCCAGACAAGCGAGATGGTCATTGTTTCTTTCAAGTTTTAATTTCGTGCTTACCTATAGACCTGGGTCCAGAAACATTAAAGCAGACGCCTTATCGAGACAGTATGAATCTTATGAACATAATATCCAAGATCAGCATCCCATTGTACCCCAGGAAAGGATTATAGCCTCTACCACAATTAGTGTCTCGTCTCCTCTAGTGAAAAGGTTGCAGACCGTCCAGGGTGCAGCTCCTGGGGGGAAACCTCCCGCGAAACTCTTTGTACCTGAGAACGAAAGAGAGGAAGTACTTAACGTTTATCATGACAATAAAACCTCTGGGCATATGGGTATCACCAAAACAGTGGCTAGTATCAGTAAACTCCTCTGGTGGCCCACGTTGCGCCGAGACGTTAAAGATTACATAGCTGTGTGCGAGGTGTGCACAAGACATAAAAGTCCCAAAACAGCACCCATTGGTTTACTCCAGCCTTTGCCGATCCCCGAACGCCCATGGTCGCATGTAGCCATGGATTTTATAGTAGATTTACCTGAGTCAAGAGGGAATACAGTTATACTTACGGTCATAGATCGATTCTCCAAGATGGGTCACTATGTGCCTCTTCGGAAACTACCTTCGGCAGCCGAACTGGTGCCCATATTCATTTCCAACGTGGTTCGCATACACGGTGTTCCTCTGGAGATTGTCTCTGATAGGGGGACACAATTCGTCTCCAGATTCTGGAAAGGGTTTTGTAAGAATGTGGGGATAGACTTATCCTTCTCTTCGGCCTATCACCCCCAGACCAACGGAGCAGCAGAACGAGCCAACCAAAATATAGAGAAATATCTCAGGTGCTTTATATCAGAACAACAAAATAACTGGTCAGACCTGTTACCTTGGGCAGAGTATGCTTTGAACAGTGCAGTAAGTGAATCCACAGGACATTCCCCTTTCTTCACTGTTTATGGTTTTGATCCTCCCGTGCTCCCCGCTACGTTTCCTGATACCACGATTCCTGCTTTGGATGAGCATTTGGCATCATTGAAAGAGACTTGGGAGAGAGTCAAACGGGCACTGGAAGAGAGTAGTGCCATCCAGAAAACCAAGGCCGACAGACACAGGAGGCAGGCACCCGTGTATCAAGTTGGGGACAGGGTTTGGCTTTCTTCACGGAATATCAAGCTCTTAGTGCCTTCCATGAAGTTGGCACCTAGATATATCGGCCCCTATAAGATTCTGCGGCGACTCAACCCTGTCTCCTATGCTTTGGCGTTACCCCCCCATATCAGGATACACAATGTGTTCCACGTAAGCCTTTTGAAACCGTTGTTGTGTAACCGGTACACCAAGGTCCGTGCTCCACCTCCTCCTGTCTCTGTGGAGGGCCAGGAGGAGTACGAGGTTGAGGCCATTCTGGATGCCAGAAAGTCTAGGGGGTCCTTACAGTACTTGGTCGATTGGGTGGGTTACGGTCCAGAGGATCGTTCTTGGATTCCGGCTGCAGAGGTCCATGCCCCTCGGTTGGTGAAGGCCTTCTATTTGGCGCGCCCCCGTGCCCCTGGGGGTCGTCCAGTGGCCGCCCGTAGAGGGGGGTTCTGTCACGGATGGCTCTGTTCTGGGGCGCCTGGCAGCAGATTCCTCGCTGCTCGCTGGCCAGGCGCGCCGAATAATAACGCCACCGGGTGCGCTCACGTTGGGACGCCGGGGGGCAGAGCCTGGCATTATGACGCGGACCCGCCGGGTTAAAACCCGGCTTCACTAGTTCGCCGGTGCCCTGACGTGGTATTCACTTCCCGCAGAGCTCTTGTGTTTTTGGCTAATATATCTGTGTCTGACCTTGCTTCTGGCTAACGAACGATTCTGTGTATGACTCCTGGCATTGGCAAACGAACCATTCTGTGTATGACTCCTGGCATTGGCAAACGAACCATTCTGTGTATGACTCCTGGCATTGGCAAACGAACCATTCTGTGTATGACTCCTGGCATTGGCAAACGAACCATTCTGTGTATGACTCCTGGCATTGGCAAACGAACCATTCTGTGTATGACCCCTGGCATTGGCGAACGAACCACCCTGTGTATAACCTTGGTATTGGCATTTACTCTTCTCACGGTTCTGCTCTTAACTTTGGTACCGAGGTCAGTCTATGTGGCACCCTAAGCACACATCAGGCTACCTCTGATATTACTAAGGTCCTAGGAGAACGAGTACTCTATTCTGTACCTCTGTCTGGTGTTTACCCTTGCTTGTCTATTGTCTGGTTAATTATCTATCTAGTTGTGCCGACCATTCAAGGATCGGAAGGGTAGAGAGCGGTCTACGTAAGGGACCACTATCTTGGTATTAAGGGGGATTCGTGACAGTACCTCTGTCTGGTATTTACCCTTGCTTGTCTATTGTCTGGTTAATTATCTATCTAGTTGTGCCGACCATTCAAGGATCGGAAGGGTAGAGAGCGGTCTACGTAAAGGGACCACTATCTTGGTATTCAGGGGGATTCGTGACAAGAGGACATCCGCAGCCTCGTGTGAAGGAGGCCAGTGTGAGCCGAGCGGTGAACAGAGTAAGACGCACGTGAGACTGTGCGCGATTGTGACCAGGCCGGAGAGCAGGCGCTGCCTTGCCGACGCTGGGGATCGATAGAGTGACTTTCCAGAGACCTAATAATCCACCGCTGAGACGTTTTGCACAGACACAGAGTTCCAGTTTGGACCCCGAGTAAGGAGACCGCGATGATCCACTGGGAGTACAGACGGTAGGCCGTAGATCTTGTTGCAGAAATCGGGCAAGCAGGAGAAGTGGATCCGGTGGCAAAGAGTTCCAGAAAATTCCAGCGGAGAGACATCCTTGATCGGGCAGCGGAACAGATTATCTGGCTGATGGGTGAGAGGCCTTCCAGGACACAATCAAAGTTTAACAAAGCACGCTGCAGTACTGTTTAAATCTACAGGGCCCCAACGTGACTAGTCGAAGATTTGCTAAATCCATTCACTGGCCAGTCGAATATAGTACCCGGGTACCTGAGCTCACACACACACCTTTTCTTGGGACATTACCATCACGGGACTTACACTTCAGAAACGAAGGGGTTAAACTTTTCTTTTACTGCTGCGCGTTTCTCGCATTATGAAATCCTGTTTTCTATATACCGTGCTTACATTATATATGCCGCTTTATTGAGAACAGTAAAGTATATAATCTATAAAATCCACAACAGTGCTGGTGTATATTTATTCCCTAGTACGGAGAGACTAACCCGAGGTTAAATTCAGCGGCTCATCCGGGAGTGAGCGCTACACGTGGGGGCTCTTCTCTGGGATACAGTCTCTAGAATAAAGCCTCATTTAAAGGGTTAAATATGGATCCAGACACTGCTGCCAAATGGTGTGGTAAAAAGTAGTCAAATAGAGTTATGCATAGTCATGGATATTCCTGCAGACACTTGGGCCGAAGATCAGATTCGCCGGGCTGTGGCCGCGCTGACACCAGATCATCGGGGGTTAATCCTGGACATTAAAGTGAACCCAGATACCTCTCACACGTATGTTCTTTTTGAGTGGAGAAAGGGTGTTCCAGTGTGTTTTCAGGGCGTGAGCGTGAAGCTGACCGATGAGGTCGAAGTTCAACTGATTCAGCCAAGTGCGCCACGTGGCGACCCCGCGAGTGTTCCCGCGCCCAGTCCGCTGGCCATGATCGGGCCTGAATTTATAGTGGCTATTGGAGATTTGCTGGCTTTGCTTCTTCTGCACTTCAGGGAGGTCCCACTCATCCAGAGCCTGCATCGCCTGTTCTACCCATTCTTCGAAGGTTTCTTCTCCCGCCGGAGTTGGTACGTTTCCTCTAAACTTTCTCAACCGTCGATAACCAAAGTTAGTGTGTGGAGGGCTTGTTCTTTGACATAAAGGATTACTGAGGAGTTTAAAGGGACCTGCGTCAGAGGCTGTCAGAAACCTAACATTGAGTAAGCAAGACTGCACTGCTTTAGATTACCTAAATGTGTTACAGGAAGTCTTTGGGCGAACAGAAAAGGCTGCCGAGCTCATGTACCAGTATGAACATACTTACCAGTGGAAAGGTGAGAAGATGACTGAATATATGAGGTGCCTAGATAAGATTCTGCACCAAATACTTCTTAAGAAAGGGGCCGAACCAGCTGGAATAGATAAAATTTGAATGCAGCAGATCCTGAGGGGCGCTCAAACTCTAGATCCTGTGATGCTACAGCTGAGAACCAGAGAAGGTAACCGAGAATTGAAATACCTGGAACTGATCCGAGCTGTTAGAGAAGAAGAGGCTCTACTGGAAGAAAAATCCTTTAGGAGAGGAAAAAGAGCTTACTCACAACCCGTGAGGCATAATGAATGTTTGCAAACTTAAGATGATTTGTTAGACACCTATGGATCCGAAGGGGATGGAAAAGAGCATCTGTTTGTTCCTATATCCACAGAGAATGCTGCAAAAGAGCCAAACATTCCCATATATAGTGAAATCCACAAAACTGTTAAGAAGGTGCAAGAAGCTCAAGCTGAATTGCAACAGGCACATATGGATCTGTGCCGAGTACTTTTGAAGGTGGCAGAGACACAGACCGATATGCATAAGTTCTTGACTGATATGCGGACAACTGGAGTTGTTGTGGCGTCTGGCCAGGGTCCTTCAACCGAATCACCACAAGCAAGTGCGTCTCTGTCTTCAAAGAAGAGATGTTTCAGTTGTGGGGAAATGGGTCATTTCCGAGCGCAATGCAAAAGCCAAAAGCCTGAAGGAAATAGGGTAGAAGAGTCCCTAAAAGCCTTGCAAGGGCTGTTATCTACCTCACAGGCGGGAAACGCCAGAGGGCCCAAGTGAAGGAGCAAACTAGGTGCCCAATGGTTGAAAACCGCTCGTTCAAAAATCAAGCCAGAACTGAAAGGCCGAGAGGGCCCAGAGTTTTGCCAGCTGCTGAGTCTAACAGGACTGAAAGAGTTACTCCCTTAGCATCCGGTCCTGTGTCATGGGGAAGCAATGCACATCCAAAACCTACACGGGCCTAGAAGAAGGCCAGGGTACAGCAAACGGGGTCTAAACTTCCTGCTGCTACAACAAAGTTTCCTGACCAGCTTATAGGTCCTTCTCCCATCGTTCCAATCCAAGTAGAGGGAGTCTACACCAAAGCTCTGTTGGACTCAGGGGCTCAAGTGACATTGATCTACCGAGACTTCTATGAGTAGCACTTGAAGCACATACCTCTACAGAAATTAAAGGGTATCGGAACTGAGAAACTTCCCTATGATGGATATCTACAGGTGAAGTTAGAGATCGGATCCGAAGTCATCGGACAGTCTGGAGGCTGTGATGCATTGGCCATTGTGTGTCCTCAGCCTTCAGGGGCCAACAGAAGTTCTATGATAGTGGGGACGAATACTGATCTGGTGCGACGTCTCCTGACTCCTATAGTAATAGAAGAAGGTTCTACCAGGGGAGTACACCTGATGTTACGTCCAGTCTATCAGCGAATGGTCGAAGAACAGAAGGCACCTGCCAAAGTGGGGCACCTGTGGAGATTGGGAGGAACAGAAAAGGTACTGCAATCAGGAGAAGTGGCGAGTTTCCGGGCTTCAGTCAAGTTGAACGGATCACAACCGGGTCCCTATGTGGTACTGGAAACTGATTTCAATTATGGGAGTGAAGCCGGAGTAGAAGTAATCCCTGAAATAATCTCCACAAGAGCTTTGAAACGAACACGAGGAAGAGTCTCAGTTAGTGTATGTAATGTGTCTGATTCTCCAGTGATCCTGAAAGCACGAATGCCTATCGGGCAAGTAGCGTCTGCTACGCCTCTCTCCCATACCGATTTAAGAGGGGGAGTGAATAAGGAGATTCCAGCTGAAAGGTTCTATCCTAAGGACGCTCCCATCTCACCTGAATGGAAGAAACATCTTCAGTCCCAGATCCTAAAGTGGAGGGACTTGTTCTCGAAGGACGAGTTCGACGTGGGCCTGGCTAAGAGTACTGAGCATCGCATTCGACTACAGGAAGATAAGCCGTTTCAAGAAAGGTCAATATGAGTTCCGCTGGGAGACTTGGATGATCTATGAGAACAGCTGAATGAACTGCAAAGAACTAAGGTGATTCAAGAGTCCAGGAGCCCTTATGCATCTCCAATAGTGATTGTTCGGAAGAAGAATGGTTCTCTCCGTCTATGTATAGACTATCGCATGCTAAATCGGAGAACCATTCCAGATGAATATGCCACTCCTCAGATAGAAGATGCCTTACAGTGTTTGTCTGGAGCAAAATGGTTTAGTGTACTAGACCTGCGAAGTGGGTATCACCAGATACCAATGCATCCTGAAGACAAAGAGAAGACTGAGTTCATCTGCCCACTGGGGTTCTTTGAGTTCAACAGAATGCCTCAAGGCCTTACGGGGGCTCCAGCCATGTTCCAACGGTTAATGGAGAAGACAGTCGGGGACATGAACCTGATCGAAGTGTTAGTGTATCTGGATGACTTTATTGTGTTCGGGAAGACTTTGGAAGAACATGATCAACGGTTGGAGAAGGTCTTGAAGCGGCTCCATGAAGAGGGGTTGAAACTGTCTCTAGAGAAGTGTCAATTCTGTTTACCTTCCGTTACGTATCTGGGACATGTTGTTTCAGCAGAAGGCATTTCGACAGATCCTCGAAAGTTGGAAGCCATTGCTTCCTGGCCTAGACCCCAAAATGTTACTGAACTTAGATCTTTCTTGGGGTTCTGCTCCTATTACCGAAGATTTGTAGGAGGATTTGCCAAGATAGCTCAACCACTGAAAAAGCTCCTACAGAAGGAAGACGCAGAAGAAGGCCATGAGGCCTCTGATCGAAATTTGTCGGCTCCAGGGCCAAGGAAGGCTCGAGAATCCATCCAAGAAGAATGGACTAATCAATGCGAAGATGCTTTCATGAAGCTGAAAGAGTCTAACTCGAGCTCCTGTCCTGGCTTACGCTGATCCTCATAAGCCGGACGAGTTGCATGTGGATGCCAGCACAGAAGGTCTAGGGGGAGTCCTATACCAAGAATATGGTGGTTTGTTGAGGCCTGTAGCGTATGTGAGCCAAAGCCTTACTCCTTCAGAAAAGAACTATCCTACCCACAAGTTGGAGTTCCTAGCCTTGAAGTGGGCGGTAGTAGACAAGCTGAAAGATTATCTGTACGGAGCCGAATTTGTGATAAAGACTGATAACAATCCTCTTACCTACGTCCTTACTACTGCGAAGCTGGATGCAACGGGACATCGGTGGTTGGCTGCTCTGTCAGGGTTTAGGTTCAGCCTGAAGTATCGCCCTGGAGTGAATAATCGAGATGCCGATGCTTTGTCAAGAAGACCCTACACTACAGAATGGACTCAGTTAACTCCAGATGGGGTGCAAGCTTTATGTCAAGGAGCGGAGCGCCGGGTCAAGGGAGGGATTGAAGCAGAAGCCATAGGAGTTATGGCTGCAGCTGTTCCTGAGTTCTATTGTAATCCTATGCAGCTGAGGGATGAAAGTTTGCCTACTTTCTCGAAACAGGACCTGAGAGCCGATCAGGCTAGAGACCCTTTGATTGCATTAACCGTGAAGGCCCTAAACGCGAACCAACGGGAAATTCTGCTAACAAATTCCCAGAAGGAGCCTGATTGGAATACAAAGAGTGGGAACGGTTGAAGATGTTGGATGGGGTGGTCTACCGAAGGGGCCCCTCAAACAATGCTGAAGAGACCCAACAGTTGTTCCTTATCACCAAACACAGAGAGGGTGTGCTGCGGCCATTACACGATGACCATGGACATTTGGGTGCAGAGAGAACTTTTAAGCTAGTGAGAAACAGATTTTATTGGCCCTGTATGAGATCTGAAGTTGAAAGTTACTGTCATTCGTGTTTGAGGTGTATCCAGAGGAAACCCTACCAACTCGAGCCACTCAAATGAGCCACCTGCAAAGGCAAGGACCCATGGATTTGGTGTGCATTAATTTCCTGTGCTTAGAGCCGGATGCTAGTGGGCAGGGAAATATTCTAGTAGTGACTGATCATTTCACACGTTATGCCCAAGCTTTTTCTACGAAAGACCAATGTGCTCCTACGGTGGCGAAGGTTATAATGGAAAAGTTTTTTGTTCACTATGGCCTACCAAGGAGAATACACTCGGATCAGGGCAGAGACTTTGAGAGCCGGCTCGTTGGGCAATTACTGGAACTGCTGGGAATTCAGAGACCCGAACTACACCATATCACCCTCAGGGTGATGCTAAACCAGAAAGGTTTAATCGCATGCTGCTGAATATGTTGGGGACATTGTCAAACAGAGAGAAGGAGGGCTGGAGTTGTCACATAGCTACGTTGGTGCACGCATACAACAGTACGGAGAGTGACGCTACTGGATACTCACCGTACCGTCTTATGTTCGGAAGCTCGACTGCCGATTGATTTGGCGTTTGGGCTATCTCTGGATCAGACGTCTGTAGCCTCTCACAGAAATTATGTGGATAGACTTCGGAAGAATTTGGCCTCTGCATTTGAACAGGCCCGTTTGACCTCAGGGAACAGGGAACAGAGGAATAAGCAAAACTACGACTTGAGAGTTCGGATACAGGATCTACAACCCGGTGATAGGGTTTTGTTGAAGAATTTGGGTGCTTCTGCAAGGCATAAATTGGTGGATAGATGGAGTTCTCAAGTCTACATTGTTTGCAAGCAACTGCCGGGTTTGCCAGCTTACCAAATGTGACCGGATGGAAAGGCTGGGCCTCTTAAGAACGGGCACCAAAATCATCTGTTACCTTTGAGGGAGGCTGTAAGGATACCAGTTGGAGATGAACTTTCTCTGCCGAACCCGCCTGCTCCACGTTTGACTCCCATTACTCGGTCTCAGCAGACACGGGTTGTCGAGGAGAGTGAAGGGGATAGTGAAGAAGGAAGTTTTTGTCTGGACTGGGTGCGCTCGCCAGAGCCTGAAGAAGTCATTCCAGTTCCCGAACGGTGGGAAAGTAACCTGAGGCCTGAGGTTCCTGAATTCCAATTGGAAGTTCCCGAAACTTTGGAAATTCCTGTAGTTCCTGAAAACGCGTCCTATGATTATAGTTCCAAGCCTTCCCTGGAAGGATCATACTCCGAAGAGATGTCTGTTCCAGTTGTGGACAAAAGAATTGAACCCATACCTGTAGTACTTCAACCTGAAGAGGAGCTGATTGAGCCAGAGTCAAAATGTTCTATCCGACCCCCCAGAGACTTACCTACGACTCACCAGGACATAGCACTGAAGAGGCTGTCACCACAGTGCGAAGGTTGCCCAAAGTGTCTGCTATGTTAGCTGAGGTAGTCAGGAGCATGAGTCAACTTGAGGACATATATCTGACCCATTGTATGTTTGCTGCTGAACCTGTATACATTGCCTAATGTTATGTAATTGTTACACCTCCTTGGAGAGACCCAAGAGTTCTAGGAGGGGGAGAGTGTAGCGCTGTTTAAAAGCTCTGTTGCTGTATTGCTCGGGTTTGGCCACCAGAGGGAGACAAGTGCAATGTAAAGTATACTGGACACAATGGGACTACATTTTCCATCATGCTTTGCGAGACAGGAAGTGGGTGGGGGAAAGAGGAGGGGACATCCGCAGCCTCTTGCGAAGGAGGCCAGTGTGAGCCGAGCGGTGAACAGAGTAAGACGCACGTGAGACTGTGAGCGATTGTGACCAGGCCGGAGAGCAGGCGCTGCCTTTGCCAACACTGGGGATCGATACAGTGACTTGCCAGAGACCTAGTAATCCACCGCTGAGAGGTTTTGCACAGACACAGAGTTCCGATTTGGACCCCGAGTAAGGGACCCCGAGCATCGATGATCCACTGGGAGTGCAGGCGGTAGGCCGTAGATCTTGTTGCAGAAATCGGGCAAGCAGGAGAAGCGGATCCAGTGGCACAGAGTTCCAGAAAATTCCAGCGGAGAGACATCCTTGATCGGGCAGCGGAACAGATTGTCTGGCGGATGGGTGAGAGGCCTTCCAGACCACAGTCAAAGTTTAACAAAGCACGCTGCAGTACTGTTTAAATCTACAGGGCCCCAACGTGACTAGTCGAAGATTTGCTAAATCCATTCACTGGCCAGTCGAATATAGTACCCGTGTACCTGAGCTCACACACACACACCTTTTCTTGGGACATTACCCTCACGGGACTTACACTCCAGAAACTAAGGGGTTAAACTTTTCTTCTACCGCTGCACGTTTCTCGCATTACGAGATCCTGTTTTCTATATACCGTGCTTACATTATATATGCCGCTTTAGTGAGAACAGTAAAGTATATAATCTATAAAATCCACAACAGTACTGGTGTATATTTATTCCCTAGTGCGGAGAGACTAACCCGAGGTTAAATTCAGCGGCTCATCCGGGAGTGAGCGCTACATACGCTATTGCATTTACGAGGTTCACAATCGGGGCAATAGATAGACAAACTATTTCAGACATATAAATCGGTGCATCTGTATGGACTGATATCAAAACGATTATATATCAATGAGATGGTCAAGAATATTAAATCATTTCAAGATTACTTTCAGAGGTCTAGAAGAATCAAAATACCAAAAACGTTGTTGATGAAGGTCGATAACCAGGAAAGAAATAGGAACTGCTGCTAGTTTAATACTAGTGTCAGACTTTCCCCTAACTTCTCTTCCTTCAAACGCTCCCTGAAAACATTCCTATTTAGGGAAGCCTACCACCCAACTCACTGACACAACCATCAATCACTCTCACCTTACAGTCCTCTCCTCCTGTTTCCAACCCCAACCCTCCCAGATTGTGAGTTCCTACGGGAATAGGGCCCTCATCTCCTCCTGTACTGTTTGTCAAATGTTGTTCAATGTATTGTAACCCTGTCTATACTGTGCTTATTGTACAGCGCTGCAGAATATGCTGGCGCTTTATAAATAAATAATAATAATAATAATAATAGTGTCTACAAAGCACTCAATGAACAGATTACCCAGGTGGAGCTGTGGATAGTCCTCAGATTACTCGGGTGAAGCTTCAGACTTGCACATTATCTGGGTAAAGTGCGGATTTTTCAGCTCTTCCAGACCGTTACCCAAGGGCAGTTGGTTAGTCCTAAGAATACCCTGGTAAAGTTCGGAATTTTTATTTTAAGCGGTTTTGGGTAATGTCAGGATTAACCGGGTAATCCTAGGATTAACCGCACTTCGGGCTTTACCCATAACATATACATAAAGATTTACATAATGTAAAAAATGTTTATTTAATTAATTAACAACATGCAAAGTGAGTGACGAAAAATCTCAATCAAATCAGTATCCGGTGTGACGGGCCTTTTGCATCCGAGCAGCGTCACTTCTTCCTCGTTCCCTTTTACACAGTCAGGAAGTTCCTCTGCGTATAGTTAATTTCCATTTGTGAAATAATACCAGGAACAAAAAAAGAGTAATAATATTTCCATTTTTTTTTCTTCTGGTATTTCAGTGAGGAGGACGGCCGGATCCACCAGCTCATCCTGCGGCAAAGTGAAGGACGAACAGAGAGATCTCCAGTGTCCTTCCACCAGCTCCTGCCTTCTCCATTGAGTGTGTCACACTCGTACTGCAATACTGTATTATCTCCCCCAGAGACTCTGCTGGGAGGAACCGCATAATTATGTATATACGATGGGACGTCTGGTCTCTGCCGGTTTGTTTCACTGAGAGGCATCTCTGTATTTAATCTTTGTCCATTGTGATTCACTTTATATTGCTTCATAAGATTTATTTCAGAATGTGCTATTGATATTATGTATCCATTCTAGTTGTTTCACGCTTGCCGGGGTTACCTGATATAGGCTGTTTCATGCTTGCCAGGGTTCCTGATATAGGCTGTTTCATGCTTGCCAGGGTTACCTGATATAGGCTGTTTCATGCTTGCCAGGGTTACCTGATATAGGCTGTTTCATGCTTGCCGGGGTTCCCTGATATAGGCTGTTTCATGCTTGCCAGGGTTACCTGATATAGGCTGTTTCATGCTTGCCAGGGTTACCTGATATAGGCTGTTTCAGGCTTGCCGGGGTTACCTGATATAGGCTGTTTCATGCTTGCCGGGGTTACCTGATATAGGCTGTTTCATGCTTGCCCGGGTTACTGATACAGGCTGTTTCTTGCTTGCCGGGGTTACCTGATATAGGCTGTTTCATGCTTGCCGGGGTTACCTGATATAGGCTGTTTCATGCTTGCCGGGGTTACTGATACAGGCTGTTTCTTGCTTGCCGGGGTTACTGATATAGGCTGATTCACGATTTCCAGGGTTACCTGATATAGGCTGTTACATGCTTGCCGGGGTTACCTGATATATGCTGTTTCTTGCTTGCCAGGGTTCCTGATATAGGCTGTTTCTTGCTTGCCAGGGTTCCTGATATAGGCTGTTTTATGCTTGCCGGGGTTACCTGATATAGGCTGTTTCACGCTTGCCGGGTTACCTGATAAAGGTTGTTCACGCTTGCCGGGGTTACCTGATATAGGCTGTTATTATGCTTGCCGGGGTTACCTGATAAAGGTTGTTTCACGCTTGCCGGGGTTACCTGATATAGGCTGTTTTCATGCTTGCCGGGGTTACCTGAAATAGGCTGTTTCATGCTTGCCGGGGTTACCTGATATAGGCTGTTTCTTGCTTGCAGGGATTCCTGATAAAGGCTGTTTCACGCTTGCCGGGGTTCCTGATATAGGCTGTTTCACGCTTGCCAGGGTTACCTGATATAGGCTGTTTCAGGCTTTCCAGGGATACTGATATAGGCTGTTTCACGCTTGCCGGGGTTACCTGATATAGGCTGTTTCATGTGTAGCGCTCACTCCCGGAGGAACCGCTGAATTTAACCTTGGGTTAATCTATCCGCACTAGGGAATAAATATACACCAGCACTGTTGTGGATTTTATAAATCATATATACTTTACTGGTCTCAATAAAGTGGCATATATAAAATAAGCACGGTATATGGAAACAGGATTTCGTATTGCGGGAAACGCGCAGCGGTAAAAGAAAAGTTTTCCCCTTCTTTTCTGGAGGGTAAATCCCGTGCAGGTTATGTCCCAAAAAGTGTGTGTGCGTGAGCTCAGGTACCCAGGTACTATATTTCAACTGGCCAGTGAATGTATTTAATAAAATCTTCGACTAGTCACGTTGGGGCCCTGTAGATTTTAGCAGTGCTGCAGCGTGCATCTTTAAACTTTAACTGTGGCCTAGGAGGCCTCTCACCCATCCGCCAGACAATCTGTTCTGCTGCCCGATCAGGACATCTCTCCGCTGAATTGTGCTGGGATTCTCTGTCACCGGATCCGCTTCTCTCGCTTGTCTGTCTTTACAACACGATTACTGCCTGCACTCCTAGTGGATCATCGCGGTCTCCTAACTCGGGGTCCAATCTGCTACTCTTTGACTGTGTAAAACCTTTCAGCGGTGGATTACTGGGTCTCTGACAAGTCACTATATCGATCCCCAGCGTTGGCAAGGCAGCGCCTGCTCTCCGGCCTGGTTACAATCGCTCACAGTCTCACGTGCATCTCACTTGGTTCACTCCTCGGCTAACACTGGCTCTCCTTCCACGAGGCTGCGGGTGTCAAGTCCTCCATCCCCACCCACTTCCTGTCTCTGCCCCAAAGCATGCTGGAAAACGTAGTCCCATTGTCCAGTATAGTTTAAATTGCACTTGTCTCCTTCTGGTGGCCAAAACGGAACATTACAGCAACAGGGTTTTAAAACAGCGCTACACTCTCCCCCTCCTAGAACTCTTGGGTCTCTCCAAGGAGGTATAACAATCACATAACATTAGGCAATGTATACAGGTTCATCAGCAAATAGACAATGGGTCAGATACACTTTCTCAAGTTGACTCATGCTCCTGACTACCTCAGCTAACATAGCAGACACTTCGGGCAACCTTCACACTGTGTTGACAGCCTCTTCAGTGCTATGTCCTGGGGAGTCATAGGTAAGTCTCTGGGGGGGTCGGATAGAACGCTTTGATTCGGGCTCAATCCGCTCCTCTTCAGGTGAAGTACTACAGGTATGGGTTTGATTCTTTCTTCCACAATGGGAACAGACATCTCTTCAGAGTACGATCCTTCCAGTAACGGCATAGAACTGTAATCATAGGACACGTTTCAGGAACTAAAAGTATTTCTAAAGTTTCGGGAACTTCCAATTGAAACTCAGGAGCATCAGGCCTCAGGTTACTTCCCCACCCCTCGGGAACTGTAAGGACCTCTTCAGGCTCCGGCAAGCGCACCCAGTCCAGACAAAAACTTCCTTCTTCACTATCCCCTTCACTCTCCTCGACAACTTGTGTCTGTTGAGACCGAGTAACTGGAGTCAAACGTGGAGCAGGCGGGTTCGGCAGAGAAAGTTCGTCTCCAGCTGGTATCCTTACAGCCTCCCTCATAGGTAACAGATGATTTCGATGCCAGTTCTTAAGAGGCCCAGCTTTTCCATCCGGTCGGATTTGGCAAACTGGCAAACCCGGCAGTTGCTTGCAGACAATGTAGACTTGAGAACTCCATCTATCTGCCAACTTAGGGTTTTATTGAAGAACTTGGGTGTTTCTGCAAGGCCTATCACCAGGTTGTAGATCTTGTACCCAAACTTTCAAGTCGTAGTTTCGCTTTTTTCTCTGTTCCCGATTTCCGGAGACCAAACGGGCCTGTTCAAACACAGAGGCCAAATTCCTACGAAGTCTATCCACATAATTTCTATGAGAGGCTACAGACGTCTGGTCTAGAGATAACCCAAACGCCAAATCAACCGGCAATCGAGCTTCTGTTTTGAACATAAGATGGTACGGTGAGTATCCAGTAGCGTCACTCTCCGTACTGTTGTACGCATGCACCAGCGTAGCTATGTGATGACTCCAGCTCTGCTTCTTTGTTCGACAATGTCCCCAACATATTGAGCAGTGTGCCATTGAACCTCTCTGGTTGAGCACCCCCTTAAGGGTCATATGGTGTAGTTCGAGTCTTCTGAATACCTAGTAGTTCCATCAATTGCCCAACAAACCTGCTCTCAAAGTCTCTACCCTGATCCGAATGTATTCTCCTTGGCAGGCCATAGTGAACAAAAAACTTTTCCATTAGAACCTTCGCCACTGTAGGAGCACGTTGGTCTTTCGTAGAAAAAGCTTGGGCATAACGCGTGAAATGATCAGTCACTACTAGAATATTTCCCTGCCCATTAGCATCCGGCTCTAAGCACAGGAAATCAATGCACACCAAGTCCATGGGTCCTTGACTTTGTAGGTGGCTCATTGGAGCGGTTCAGGTTGGTAGGGTTTTCCTCAGGATACACCTCAAGCACGAGTGACAGTAACTTTCAACTTCAGATCTCATACAGGGCCAATAAAATCTGTCTCTCACTAGCTTAAAGGTTCTCTCGGCACCCAAACGTCCATGGTCGTCATGTAACGACCGCAGCACTCCATCTCTGTGTTTGGTGGGAAGGAACAATTGTTGGGTCTCTTCAGCATTGTTTGAGGGGCCCCTTCAGTAGACCACCCCATCCAACATTTTCAACCGTTCCCACTCTTTGTACAATACCACAGAGGGGTTACTGTATGATGATACATGATGGCCTGGCATTAAAGGCACAATATCTGGGTGCACTGACGCCCATTAACAGATAAAAAAAAACTCTTTTCAATATAGGACCACATGGTCCACCCCTGCACTCTTCCACAATACTACAGAGGGGTTACTGTATGATGATACTTGATGGCCTGGCATTAAAGGCACAATATCTGGGTGCACTGACGCCCATTAACAGATAAAAAAAAACATTTTTAGTGTTTAGTGCCAAAAAATTTAAAGGGCAGGGGGTCTCTTTGGAGCCCTCTCCCTCCCAAACCGCTCCACAAAAAAACAAAAAAGAAAAGCACCACTGGAGAGGGCAGAGACTGCCCTTTTCAGAGGTACCTGTATTTAACCCGTCCGTGGCCGGATCACGATTCAAACCCAGAAGTGGCTGACATCTTGGATGTCAGCCAAGCCTCCGGGTCACCCCCCACTGACATCCTCACCATATGGTGGATGATGTCAGTGGGCCAGTTAACCTCCTAGCTGCCATTTGGTGAGTGAAGAGCAGCTAGAGGGTCATGTTTGATATCATTGGAGAGGATTGATCATGGCCTTTACAGTGATACCAAACATAACTAGGTTTGGTGTAAAAAAAAATAATAATAATGATCTAATTTTAATTTGTTTTTATTTTTTTTAATTATTTTGTCTGGTAAGGTTTAATTAACCCTTTCGCTGCTGAGGCTTTTCCCGCCCCTGTGCTGAGGTCATTTTTACCGGTTTTGCTCATCATGTTTAAACGTGTTTTGAAGGCTTATTTTAGTATATGACCCAGACATATTATATATCGTTCTTTCCGTCAGACTCGGTAGATTCATAATATGTCATTATTATATGTATACGTTATGTCATGTCTGTATATTATAACAAAAAATGCAATAAAATATGTATTTTCAATAATTTACAATGTGTAAAGTGTTTTTTTTCACATTTTAACATGCGAGCAATTGCGGTTATATTTTGTATGGGGTGCGCTTGTTAAAAAAATTAGAGATGGGGTCTCGTTACATTTTTTTTTGGGGAAAATTACACGATTTTTAACAAACGCACCGCATACAAAAATCGTTAGCGCAGCATCATTGTTCACATTATAATTGAAATGGGAACAATATTGCTGCATTAACAAACCAAAAAAAAGAAAAAAAAAGTGTTTATTTTTTTTTATATAATTTTTTTTTTTAATTTTTTTTAATTTTTATTTTTCATTTTTTTTTTTTTGCCAAACTTTTTCACTTTCATGTTTGGTATCGTTGGAACGGCCATGCTCTGGCCGATCCAACCATACCAAACATTAACCCCTAACTGCCACAGATCGGGATGTAGGGAGTTCATTGGAACTCCCTATCTCCACAGTTGGTGGCAGTTAGGGGTTAAGTCCAGGACTGGCGTCATCGTGCGTAGCACGATGACGCCAGTCCTCAGGGGGAGTTCCCGGAGGCTTGCCCACATCCAAGATGTCGGCCAGCTACGGGAAAGGATCGCGAACCGGCGCTTTTCAGCGCCGATTCGCGATCCAGCTCCCCAGGGGTTAATGCCAGGCACCATTTGGAAGGGAAGGCTGTGCCCTTCCAAATGATGCCTGGGTTAACCCCCGCAGAGCCGCCGATCGGGAGGGAGAGAGGTCCGAAGGACCTCCCCCCTCCCTTTCAGGCGCCTCCTCCGCACATGCGGGGGGGGCGCCTGAATTAGGTGTCATCGCGCTGCCGCGATGACACCTAATTCCGGCGGCTGCGGTCCCGGATGCCGGGCTGACATCGAGGATGTCAGCCTGCACCGGGGGGGCCAGCGATCGGCCGGAACCCGGCCGAACGCTGACCCCAATGGGAGGACGCGCTCAGCGCGTCCTCCGCATACCAGCGGTAATGCTGAGGACACGCTGAGCGCGTCCTCAGCATTGAAGTGGTTAAATAGGGTTTAAGCTGGTATTTAAAAATTATGATCATAAAACAGTCAAAATGAGCTCAGGGCACAGAGATGAAATGGCTCAGCAGTGAAAAGGTTAAAAAGCAAAAACATGTAAAAATTGGGTATTTCTAGTCTCAGGACAACATGTTGAAACTATTTAGGCTAGGGTCAGACTGAGGCAGTGCGAACGCGAGTGCAGCCGCACATAATCACGGCCGTGCTAGCAGCAGATGCCGGGCAATGACGGCCAATATACGAAGTACGGTCGCACAAAAGTGCGGCCGCGCAACGCAAGCGGCAAACAAACGCATTTTTTCGAGAACGTGAAACCACTAGTACTGACGTACAGAGTGCGCTGCGTCCACTAGCGGCGTGTTTGCGTGATTAGGAGACGTCAGACGCTGCTAATGTCCAGCCTACATAACGTCCAGACGCAAAAAGTGTTTTATTGATGATCCATACAAAATCACGGATGAAACTGCGCATCGTATGACCGCTATTGCGTATTCCGTGAAAAAATACGTCCATTCGTTCGAACGCACTTTTTTACGGACAACGTGAAAAATGCGTTAGTCTGACCCTAGCCTTAGCCGGGGTCCTTTTTGGTGGTTGTAGATTTTGGGGATTAAATTTTGAAAAAGTAATTTTTTTCCCATTTTTTTTTCATCATATTTCATATTTTTTTTATTATAAATTAAACGATATGATGGAAATAATGGTATCTTTAGAAAGTCAATTTAATGGCGGGAAAAACGTTGTATAATATGTGTGGGTTGAATAAGCGAGTAAGAGGAAAATTTGACACAAACTGCAAGAGAAATGTTAAAAACAGAAGCGAGCACTTGCAGACGAACTTTCGTAAAACCACCCTGTCACTATGGGGTTAATAAAAACGAGGAATATTTTTCACATTGAAACCGATGGGAAAAAAAACACTTTTTTTTTGGTTTAAAATAAATTTGGAAACTTAAAATTTAACCTAAAAAATCCCAAAAAATGTCAAAAAAAAAATAATTCCTAAATAATAAATAAATACAGAGACTTTTTGCTGCAAGTTAACCACTTGAATGCTAAGGACGCGCTCAGCGTGTCCTCAGCATTCCCCCTGGTATGCGGAGGACGCGCTGAGCGCGTCCTCGCATTGGGGTCAGCGTTCGGCCGGGTTCCGGCCGATCGCTGGCCCCTCCGGTGCGGGCTGACATCCTGGATGTCAGCCCGGCATCCGGAGCAGTGGCCGCCATTATTATGTGTCATCGCGCCCCCGCGATGACACATAATTCAGGCGCCCCCCCCGCATGTGCGGAGGAGGCGCCTGAAAGGGAGGGGGGGGAGGTCCTTCGGACCTCTCTCCCTCCCGATCGGCGGCTCACAGGGGCTTAACCCAGGCATCATTTGGAAGGGCACAGCCTGCCCTTCCAAATGATGCCTGGCATTAACCCCTGGGGAGCTGGATCGCAAATCGGTGCTGAAAAGCGCCGATTTGCGATCCTTCCCGGAGCTGGCCGACATCTTGGATGTCGGCCAAGCTTCGGGAACTCCCCAGAGGACTGGCGTCATCGTGCGCAGCACGATGACGCCAGTCCTAGCATTAACCCCTAACTGCCACGAAGTGTGGAGATAGGGAGTTCCAATGAACTCCCTATCTCCCGATCCGTGGCAGTTAGGGGTTAAATTTTGATATCGTTGGATATCGTTGGATCGGCCAGAGCATGAAACATGAAAGTAAAAAAATTGTAAAAAAAAAAAAAAAAAAAATAAAAATAAAAAAAATTAAAAAAAAATAATAATAAAAAAAAATAAACACTTTTTTTTTTTTTTTTTGTTTTGTTAATGCAGCAATATTGTTCCCATTTCAATTATAATGTGAACAATGATGCTGCATTAACGATTTTTGTATGCGGTGCGTTTGTTAAAAATGGTGTCATTTTCCCCAAAAAAAAATGTAACGAGACCCCATCTCTAATTTTTTTAACAAGCGCACCCCATACAAAATATAACCGCAATTGCTCGCATGTTAAAATGTGGAAAAAAACACTTTACACGCTGTAAATTATTGAAAATACATATTTTATTGCATTTTTTGTTATAATATACAAACATGACATAACGTATACATATAATAATGACATATTATGAATCTACCGAGTCTGACGGAAAGAACGATATATAATATGTCGATGTCATATACTAAAATAAGCCTTCAAAACACGTTTAAACATGATGCGCAAAACAGGTAAAAAATGACCTCAGCACAGGGGCGGGAAAAGCCTCAGCAGCGAAAGGGTTAAAAAATAAAAAAATATAATTTGCTGCTTTAAAACAGATTAGGAAATCCTAAAATTTCACCCCAAAAAATGCCTAACTATTAGGCTAGGGTCAGACGAACGCATTTTTATGTTGTCTGTGAAAAAGTGCGTTCGAACGAATGGACGCATTTTTTCACAGAATACGTGATAGTGGTCATACTATGCGTATTTTCGTCCGTGATTTTGTACGGATCATCAATAAAACTCTTTTTGTGTCTGGACGTTATGTTGGCCGGACATTAGCAGCGTCTGACATCTCCTAATCACACACACACGCCGCTAGCGGACGCAGCGCACTCTGTACGTCAGTACCTGCGGTTTCACGTTCTCGAAAAAATGCGTTCGTTTTCCACTTGCGTTGCGCAGCCGGACTTTTGTGCGACCGTACTTCGTATATTGGCCGTCATTGCCCGGCATCTGCTGCTAGTGCGGCCGTGATTAAGTGCGCCAGAACGCGCGTTCGCACTGCCTCAGTCTGACCCTAGCCTTATGGGCCCTATTACACTCTTCACGCAGCGCATTTGCGCGGAACGTCGTCTACCGCGACTGACCCTGCGTGAACCCAGCGCGAGGTCAAGTGCGTTTGCGCATCCTATACTTACCATTGTCAGCGCGAATGCGTTGGAGCGATGGTATTACGATCTTCGCGCAACGTCGTACGAACGACGTTTGCGTGAAGTATCGTAACGTCTTTGAAAACCTGGTGTTAACCTACAATCTGAACGTCCTGGCCGAAACTAAATGAACCTGCACGAAAAAAAAATACAGCACATTACAGTTACACATTCTACACATACCCAAACAATAAAATGACTAAATTGTTTAATTTTTAGCAGCACATATACGCAGATTGACTTTGACAGGCGCAACAACCGAAACCTAGCAAATGGTGGTTCTTAATTCTGATTGGCTGAATCCCGTGAAGTAACAGTCTGCCGACCGATTCCTGCACGCAACGGTCATTTGCGCCCGGCTTTGCGCGTTGGATTTGCGCTCGAAAACGGTTGGAGGCTGAAAAACTGCGCTCGGATCGTAATACCGCGTTAATTTGTGTGCGCTAAAGTTTTTGCCAAAGTATTTTAGCAGAAAAATACACAAACAGGTTCCCATTTCTAATTTTTCTAACAAACGTACCATAGACTATCAGGGTTATTCAAAGAGATCCGAATTGCTTGAGAAAGGTAACCGAACGCTGAAAATCAGCATTCGGTTACCTTTCCTGGCCATTCGGCTATCCAGAGAGCATGCAATTCGCCTGTTCGGTGCCTGTTCGAGGGCAGTGAAATCCCCATGAAAACAATGCTTTGGCTATTCAGAGAACACAAACCAGCAGGGAAAGGTTCCCCTAATGCCCTGCCAATTGGTGGTTTGATTCGGCAGGTTTATTCAGTCGAATCCCATAGGCTTCAATGTTAAAAATATTCCCGTTTTAATTCAATATCTAATAAACCGTTTATTATAAAATTCTGCAGTAAAGAGTCTCTTTATTTATAGATTTTTTAGGATATTTTAAACATTTTTCTGTTTTGTTTTGGTTTTCATTAAAAAGTCAGATTTTTCTCTTTTTTTTTTTAAGTTTACTTCTTTTTTCTGTAACAGCCCTCTTTATTATCATTCCTTGGATCATATGTAAATTTCAGACATTTTCGCTCAGTAGTTTCTTTGCAAACAGCGTTTCACTTTTCAAACATTCAAGCAAACTGTTTTCCTAATTTATTCACTGCATTTGTCTGCGGTGTCGGCTTTTTTTTTCGGCGTGCATTTGGCAGGTTTTGCTGTTTTCTGCATACACCGCAGGGTCACCGAAATGGGATCGGCAAAACGAACCGAATTGAAGAGAACGAAAAGTCACCAAACCTGCGGTGACTTTTCGATTCTCTTTGAATTACCCTGTATATAACCGTAAGGGCTCGGATGATAAAATGTGAAAAAAATAAATTTCACATGCTGTAGATGATGGAAATTTTTATGGAAATTCACATTTTTATACATTTTTTGTTATAGCATTCAGGCAGGACATGACATATAAATATCATAATGTTTTTTTTGGAGAAAGTATTTTACCAGGAAGGATACATTGAGATTTCTCTCATTTTCAAGTATGTTCTGGGTGGCGAGTATGTACCGTTAGGTGTCTTGCCCAAGGACACTTACTGGAGAGGTGCTCTTGCCTTTATTGGAACGCAAAGGGTTAAGGGTCGGGAGAGAAATGTGATCCCTGAGCACGCTGCCTGTAGTGTATTGTGTTACACGGCATAAATGAAGTGAAAACGGAGTGTTTATGTGATTTTCTCGTGCATCGTCTGTCCCGGGGGCTTTCCTCAGTCACTGAGACCCTCACACCCTCTGCAGCAGAAAGCTTTCTTATGGGAAATGCTGTGATCCCGGGGATAATAATGCTCGTCTGTGCATGGCTTCCATTTAAAGGCTTTATATGTATACTAGTTGTAAAGCCTGCCCAGAGGGCAGTCTATTGTGGATATACTGCCCCTGCTCATGTATACTGCCCCAGCTCGTGGATACTGCCCCAGCTCGTGGATATTGCCCCAGCACGTGGATACTGCCCCAGCACGTGGATATTGCCCCAGCACGTGGATATTGCCCCAGCACATGGATATTGCCCCAGCTCGTGGATATTGCCCCAGCACGTGGATACTGCCCCAGCACGTGGATATTGCCCAGCACGTGGATATTGCCCCAGCTCGTGGATATTGCCCCAGCACGTGGATACTGCCCCAGCACGTGGATACTGCCCCAGAACGTGGATACTGCCCCAGCACGTGGATACTGCCCCAGCACGTGGATATTGCCCCAGCACGTGGATATTGCCCCAGCACGTGGATATTGCCGCAGCACGTGGATACTGCCCCAGCTCGTGGATACTGCCCTAGCACGTGGATATTGCCCCAGCACGTGGATATTGCCCCAGCTCGTGGATACTGCCCCAGCTCGTGGATACTGCCCTAGCACGTGGATATTGCCCCAGCACATGGATGGATACTGCCCCAGCACGTGGATATTGCCCAGCACGTGGATACTGCCCCAGCACGTGGATATTGACCCAGCACGTGCATATTGCCCCAGCACGTGGATATTGCCCCAGCACGTGGATACTGCCCCAGCACGTGGATACTGCCCCAGCACGTGGATACTGCCCCAGCACGTGGATATTGCCCCAGCTCGTGGATACTGCCCCAGCACGTGGATACTGCCCAGCACATGGATATTGCCCCAGCACGTGGATTGATACTGCCCCAGCACGTGGATACTGCCAGCACGTGGATACTGCCCCAGCACGTGGATGGATACTGCCCAGCACGTGGATACTGCCCCAGCACGTGGATACTGCCCCAGCACGTGGATATTGCCCCAGCTCGTGGATACTGCCCCAGCACGTGGATACTGCCCAGCACGTGGATATTGCCCCGCCAGCACGTGGATATTGACCCAGCACGTGGATATTGCCCCAGCACGTGGATATTGCCAGCACGTGGATACTGCCCCAGCACGTGGATATTGCCCCAGCTCGTGGATACTGCCCCAGCACGTGGATACTGCCCCAGCACGTGGATACTGCCCAGCACGTGGATACTGCCCCAGCTCGTGGATACTGCCCCAGCTCGTGGATACTGCCCAAGCTCGTGGATACTGCCCAGCACGTGGATACTGCCCCAGCACGTGGATACTGCCCAGCACGTGGATACTGCCCAGCAGCTGGGATACTGCCCCAGCTCGTGGATACTGCCAAGCTCGTGGATACTGCCCAAGCACGTGGATACTGCCCCAGCACGTGGATACTGCCCCAGCACGTGGATATTGCCCCAGCTCGTGGATACTGCCCCAGCACGTGGATACTGCCCAGCACGTGGATACTGCCCAGCACGTGGATACTGCCCCAGCTCGTGGATACTGCCCCAGCACGTGGATACTGCCCAGCACGTGGATATTGCCCAGCACGTGGATATTGACCCAGCACGTGGATACTGCCCCAGCTCGTGGATACTGCCCCAGCACGTGGATACTGCCCAGCACGTGGATATTGACCAGCACGTGGATATTGACCCAGCACGTGGATATTGCCCCAGCACGTGGATACTGCCCCAGCACGTGGATATTGCCCCAGCTCGTGGATACTGCCCCAGCACGTGGATACTGCCCAGCACGTGGATACTGCCCAGCACGTGGTGGATACTGCCCCAGCACGTGATACTGCCCCAGCACGTGGATACTGCCCCAGCTCGTGGATACTGCCAAGCTCGTGGATACTGCCCCAGCTCGTGGATACTGCCCGCACGTGGATACTGCCCCAGCACGTGGATACTGGCCCCAGCTCGTGGATACTGCCCCAGCTTCGTGGATACTGCCCCAGCACGTGGATACTGCCCCAGCACGTGGATATCGCCCCAGCACGTGGATACTGCCCCAGCACGTGGATATCGCCCCAGCACGTGGATATCGCCCCAGCACGTGGATACTGCCCCAGCACGTGGATATCGCCCCAGCACGTGGATATTGCCCAGCACGTGGATATTGCCCCAGCACGTGGATATTGCCCCAGCTCGTGGATATTGCCCCAGCACGTGGATACTGCCCCAGCACGTGGATATTGCCCAGCACGTGGATATTGCCCCAGCTCGTGGATATTGCCCCAGCACGTGGATACTGCCCCAGCACGTGGATACTGCCCCAGAACGTGGATACTGCCCCAGCACGTGGATACTGCCCCAGCACGTGGATATTGCCGCACGTGGATATTGCCCCAGCACGTGGATATTGCGCAGCACGTGGATACTGCCCCAGCTCGTGGATACTGCCCTAGCACGTGGATATTGCCCCAGCACGTGGATATTGGCCCAGCTCGTGGATACTGCCCCAGCTCGTGGATACTGCCCTAGCACGTGGATATTGCCCCAGCACATGGTGGATACTGCCCCAGCACGTGGTTATTGCCCCAGCGTGGATACTGCCCAGCACGTGGATATTGACCCAGCACGTGCATATTGCCCCACACGTGGATATTGCCCCAGCACGTGGATACTGCCCCAGCACGTGATACTGCCCCAGCACGTGGATATTGCCCCAGCTCGTGGATACTGCCCCAGCACGTGGATACTGCCCAGCACATGGATATTGCCCCAGCACGTGGATTGATACTGCCCCAGCACGTGGATACTGCCCCAGCACGTGGATACTGCCCCAGCACGTGGATGGATACTGCCCAGCACGTGGATACTGCCCCAGCACGTGGATACTGCCCCAGCACGTGGATATTGCCCCAGCTCGTGGATACTGCCCAGCACGTGGATACTGCCCAGCACGTGGATATTGCCCCAGCACGTGGATATTGACCCAGCACGTGGATATTGCCCCAGCACGTGGATATTGCCCCAGCACGTGGATACTGCCCCAGCACGTGGATATTGCCCCAGCTCGTGGATACTGCCCAGCACGTGGATACTGCCCAGCACGTGGATACTGCCCCAGCTCGTGGATACTGCCCAAGCTCGTGGATACTGCCCAAGCTCGTGGATACTGCCCAAGCACGTGGATACTGCCCCAGCACGTGGATACTGCCCCAGCACGTGGATATTGCCCCAGCTCGTGGATACTGCCCCAGCACGTGGATACTGCCCAGCACGTGGATACTGCCCCAGCACGTGGATACTGCCCCAGCTCGTGGATACTGCCCCAGCACGTGGATACTGCCCAGCACGTGGATATTGCCCCAGCACGTGGATATTGACCCAGCACGTGGATACTGCCCCAGCTCGTGGATACTGCCCCAGCACGTGGATACTGCCCAGCACGTGGATATTGACCCAGCACGTGGATATTGACCCAGCACGTGGATATTGCCCCAGCACGTGGATACTGCCCCAGCACGTGGATATTGCCCCAGCTCGTGGATACTGCCCCAGCACGTGATATACTGCCCAGCACGTGGATACTGCCCCAGCACGTGGATGGATACTGCCCCAGCACGTGGATACTGCCCCAGCACGTGGATACTGCCCCAGCTCGTGGATACTGCCCAAGCTCGTGGATACTGCCAAGCTCGTGGATACTGCCCCAGCACGTGGATACTGCCCCAGCTCGTGGATACTGCCCCAGCTCGTGGATACTGCCCAGCACGTGGATACTGCCCCAGCACGTGGATATCGCCCCAGCACGTGGATACTGCCCCAGCACGTGGATATCGCCCCAGCACGTGGATATCGCCCCAGCACGTGGATACTGCCCCAGCACGTGGATATCGCCCCAGCACGTGGATACTGCCCCAGCACGTGGATATGGCCCCCCCGCTCGTGGATATGGCCCCCCCGCTCGTGGATATGGCCCCCCGCTCCGTGGATATGGCCCCCCCGCTCGTGAATATCGCCCCCCGCTCGTGGATATACTCACCTACATCGGCCCTCCAGCGATGGCGGTCCCGCGTCCCGCTTCAAGCGTCCTCTCTCGCTCCGTTGGTCGCCGGGATGACGTCACGAAAGCCTTTGACCCCCGGGGTCAAAGGCTTTCGTGACGTCATTCCGGCGAACAACGGAGCGAGAGAGGACGCTGGAAGCGGGACCGCCATCGCTGGAGGAGCTAAGGGCCGATGTAGGTGAGTATGTGTCCCCCTACATTGGCCCAGAGCCTCAGCGGTGGCTGTCGCAGGCTGCTCGGCCGGCCTCCAGGCTTAGGCGAGCCCCCGGCTCGGCTGGGCCTGTAGGCCCAAGCCAAGCCGGGGGCTCGCCTGAGCCTGGAGGCCGGCCGAGCAGCCTGCGACAGCCGGAGGACAGTCACCGCTGGAGCTCAGGGCTAATGTAGGTGAGTATGTGCTCTCCACACCCACCCTGCTTACTCGGCCGGTATCCAAGCTTAGGCGAGCCCCCGGCTTGGGCCTAGAGGCCCAGCAGAGCCGGGGACTCGCCTGAGCATGGAGGCCGGTCGAGTTGCATGCTCGGCCGTCCTCCAGGCTCAGGTGAGTCCCTGGCTCGGCTGGGCCTCTAGGCCAAGCCAAGCCGGGGGCTCGCCTGAGCCTGGATGCCGACCAAGCTTAGGCGAGCCCCCGGCTTGGCGTGGGCCTAGAGGCCAGCCGAGCCGGGGACTCGCCTGAGCCTGGAGGACGCCCGAGCATGCAACTCGACGGCCTCCATGCTCAGGCGAGTCCCCGGCTCGGCAGGGCCTCTAGGCCCAAGCCAAGCCGGGGGCTCGCCTAAGCTTGGATACCGGCCGAGCAAGCAGGGTGTGTGTGTGTGTGTAGAGCACATACTCACCTACATCGGCCTCGAGTCCTCCACCGGTTCCACACATACTCACCGACATCGGCCCTTAGCTCCTCCAGCGATGGCGGTCCCGCTTGCAGCGTCCTCTCTCCGTTGCTCGCCAGGATGACGTCACGAAAGCCTTTGACCCCCGGGGTCAAAGGCTTTCGTGACGTCATTCCGGCGAGCAACGGAGAGAGAGAGGATGCTGCAAGCGGGACCGCCATCGCTGGAGGAGCTAAGGGCCGATGTCGGTGAGTATGTGTTAGGCAACATCGGCCCTGAGCTCCAGCGGTGACCTCCTCCGGCCGAGCAGGCTGCTCGGCGGCCTCTACGCTTAGGCGAGTCCCCTGGCTCGGCTGGGCCTGTAGGCCCAAGCCAAGCCGGGGGCTCGCCTAAGCCTAGAGGCCCGCCGAGCAGCCAGCGGCAGCTGGAGGAGGTCTCCGCTGGAGCTCAGGGACGATTTTGGGGTGTATTTTTTGGGAACTTCGGCCCCGATCCTCCAGCGGTGACCTTCTCCGCTGCTGCTGGCTGCTCGGCGGGCCTCTAGGCTTAGGCGAGTCCCCGGCTCAGCTGGGCTGTAGGCCTAAACCGAGCCGGGGGCTCGCCTAAGCCTAGAGGGCCGCCGAGCAGCCAGCGGCAGCCGGAGGAGGTCTCCGCTGGAGCTCAGGGCCGATTTTGGGGTGTGTTTGTTTGGGAACTTCGGCCCCGATCCTCCAGCGGTGACCACCTCCGGCTGCCGCTGGGTGCTCGGCGGGCTCTAGGCTTAGGCGAGTCCCCGGCTCGGCTGGGCCTGTAGGCCCAAACCGAGCCGGGGGCTTGCCTAAGCCTAGAGGCCGCCGAGCAGCCAGCGGCAGCCGGAGGAGGTCACCGCTGGAGCTCAGGGCCGATTTAGGGGAGTATGTTTTGGAACTTCGGCCCCGATCCTCCAGCGGTGACCACCTCCGGCTGCCGCTGGGTGCTCGGCGGACCTCTAGGCTTAGGCGAGTCCCCGGCTCGGCTGGGCCTGTAGGCCCAAACCGAGCCGGGGGCTCGCCTAAGCCTAGAGGCCGCCGGCAGCCGAGGACGGTCACCGCTGGAGGATCGGGGCATCTGGCCGTTAGAACACACAGGTAGCTGCGCGCGGCTCGTGCCGTTTTTTTTTTTTTCACGCGGCCGGCACGCGCAGCTACCTGTGTGTTCTAACGGCCGCTTTCAAATGTCCGTCGCGCATGCGCAGTAGGGTTTTGGCGACGGACAGTTTTTAGCTTATTCTTTTATAGTATAGATTATTCTTGTGTGTGACGCCCTGTAAAGCCACAATCAGAGATTCAGCCTGTGATCTGCGCCCGATCAATCCATTCATTGATTATCAATATGTGCAGGACGGAGATCACATGATCCCAGGAGTTTTCATTGTCAATCTCGGACTGGTCGGAGGCGACGATGAAAAGAAGAACAATGAGCTGGAGCTGCTTTGTGTCAGGTAAGTGACGGCACCACACACTACACTAATGATTATGTATGGGGGGACAGACATGTTTTGTGTTTATTGATTTCCTCGAACATCTGCATTTATTAACACGTTATTAATTAATTCATGAAAAGATATGTAGAACAATTCTTTTATTTTATTGGACGCAGAAATGCCATGTGATGTAAGGGTTAACCTGCAATTGTGTGTATGTGTGACGGTAGCTGCCTGGCAGTGTTTTTCTGGTGGTCGTGATCATCTTTATGCTAAGTGATGTCCCGGTCAGTGATTTTGTCTTTGCTCGTTTGCCCGCGTCAGTCTCTTATACTTTTGCCGCACAGTGTTATTGTCGCTTGTTGTTGCACAGTGTTATTGTCGCTTGTTGATGCACAGTGTTATTGTAACTTGTTGTTGTGCAGTGGTATTGTCACTTGTTGTGGCACAGTGTTATTGTCGCTTGTCGATGCAGTGTTATTGTTGCTTGTTGTTGCGAAGTGTTATTGTCGCTTGTTGATGCACAGTGTTATTGTCTCTTGTTGATGCACAATGTTGTTGTCGCTTGTTGACTGACAGTGTTATTGTCGCTTGTTGTTGCACAGTGTTATTATCGCTTGTTGTTGCACAGTGTTATTGTCGCTTGTTGACGCACGGTGTTATTGTCGCTTGTTGTTGCACAGTGTTATTGTCACTTGTTGTTGCACAGTGATATTGTCGCTTTTTGATGCACAGTGTTATTGTCACTTGGTGTTGCAGTGTTGTTGTCGCTTGTTAATGCACAGTGTTATTGTCGCTTGTTGATGCACAGTGTTATTGTCGCTTGTTAATCCACAGTGTTATTATCGCTTGTTGATCCACAGTGTTAATGTCGCTTGTTGATGTGCAGTGCTATTGTCGCTTGTTGACGCACAGTGGTATTGTCACTTGTTGATGCACAGTGTTATTGCCGCTTGTTAATCCAGTTTTATTGTCGCTTGTTGATGCAGTTTTATTGCTGCTTGTTAATCCACAGTGTTATTGTCTGTTTTTGATCCACAGTGTTGTTGTCGCTTGTTAATGCACAGTGTTATAGTCGCTTGTTGATGCACCGTGTTATTCTCACTTGTTGATGCACAGTGTTATTGTCACTTGTTAATCCAGTGTTATTGTCGCTTGTTGACAGTATTATTGTCTCTTGTTGATGTACAGTGTTATTGTCGCTTGTTGATGCACAGTGTTATTGCCGCTTGTTAATCCACAGTGTTATTGCCACTTGATAATCCACAGTGTTATTGTCGCTTGTTGATGTTCAGTGCTATTGTCGCTTATTGATGCACAGTGTTATTGTCTCTTGTTGATGCGCAGTGTTATTGTCTCTTGTTGATGCGCAGTGTTATTGTCGCTTGTTGACACACAGTGTTATTGTCGCTGGTTGTTGCACAGTGCTATTGTCGCTTGTTGATACAGTGTTATTGTCACTTGTTGAAGCACTGTTTTATTGACGATTGTTGATGCACAGTGTTATTGTTGCTTGTTAATCCACAGTGTTATTGTCGCTTGTTGATCCACAGTGTTAATGTCGCTTGTTGATGTGCAGTGCTATTGTCGCTTGTTGACGCACAGTGGTATTGTCACTTGTTGATGCACAGTGTTATTGCCGCTTGTTAATCCAGTTTTATTGTCACTTGTTGATGCAGTTTTATTGCCGCTTGTTAATCCACAGTGTTATTGTCTGTTTTTGATCCACAGTGTTGTTGTCGCTTGTTAATGCACAGTGTTATAGTCGCTTGTTGATGCACCGTGTTATTCTCACTTGTTGATGCACAGTGTTATTGTCACTTGTTAATCCAGTGTTATTGTCGCTTGTTGACAGTATTATTGTCTCTTGTTGATGTACAGTGTTATTGTCGCTTGTTGATGCACAGTGTTATTGCCGCTTGTTAATCCACAGTGTTATTGTCACTTGTTAATCCAGTGTTATTGTCGCTTGTTGACAGTATTATTGTCTCTTGTTGATGTACAGTGTTATTGTCGCTTGTTGATGCACAGTGTTATTGCCACTTGATAATCCACAGTGTTATTGTCGCTTGTTGATGCACAGTGTTATTGCCGCTTGTTAATCCACAGTGTTATTGTCACTTGTTAATCCAGTGTTATTGTCGCTTGTTGACAGTATTATTGTCTCTTGTTGATGTACAGTGCTATTGTCGCTTATTGATGCACAGTGTTATTGTCTCTTGTTGATGCGCAGTGTTATTGTCGCTTGTCGACACAGTGTTATTGTCTCTTGTTGATGTGCAGTGTTATTGTCGCTTGTTGACACACAGTGTTATTGTCGCTGGTTGTTGCACAGTAGACATGTGCATTCGTTTTAGTACTAAAACGATTTAGTCCGAATTTTGGGATAATTTAGTTTTCGTATGACTGAAGAGATACGAAACTGCTCAGTACAAAAAACGAAAGAAACTAAAATAAAATGCACTACATTTTAGTTTGTCCTTTTTGTGATATTACATTGATGAGTGAAGGAGACCAGCAATGAAGAGCGCAACATCCGAAGTTCTGCACCCTCCGCATGCCAATGCAGTAGGATGTTCTATACAGAGAGGGGCATTAATTAATGCAGGAGGATGTTCTATACATTATACAGAGAGGGGTATTAATGCAATTGGATGTTATATACATTATACAGAGAATGGTATAAATTGAGGAGGATGTTCTATACAGAGAGGGACATTAATTCAGGAGGATGTTCTATACATTATACAGAGAGGGGTATTAATGCAGGTGGATGTTATATACATTATACAGAGAAAGGTATAAATTGAGGAGGATGTTCTATACAGAGAGGGACATTAATTCAGGAGGATGTTCTATACATTATACAGAGAGGGGTATTAATTAATGCAGGTGGATGTTGTATACATTATACAGAGAGGGGTATTAATTAATGCAGGAGGATGTTCTAAACATTATACAGAGAGGAGCCTTTTTTTTTTTTTTTTTAGCCCTTTAAATCCAGTGGCTGTGAGCGCTGAGATCGGCTGCATGTTATATTATCTCTTAGTACAATGTATCAGACTGTAACAGCGCTCAGAGTTTCAGTAAAACAAGGAAATAATATTGTTATAACCTCATATATATAAAAATATTATTTACTAGTTTTACTGAAACTCTGAGCGCTGTGATGAGCAGCAGTCAGTTACTGTAACAGCTTTGCCTGACACGGAGCAGTATTACAATGTTGGTGCTAACTTACCCAGAGCTGTTGTAAACTGAAAACCTCCATAGGCTATAATGGCTCTGGGAAGTTTACAACAGCTCTGGTTATGTTAGCACCAACTATGTAATATGGCCCACATTGTGCTGAGAGTGAGAGATACTGTAACAAGCAGCAATCTCAGTCCTCTGAGGAGCCACTACAATAGTAATTGTATCCACTGGTTTTCCAATGAATGAAATTAGTTTTCATACTAAAGAACTGAAAACGAATTTCTTTAGCAACTAAATAAATTGCATTTTAGGACTAATCCATTAGTTCAAAACGAAATTTTGTGCTGTGCACATGTCTATTGCACAGTGCTATTGTTGCTTGTTGATACAGTGTTATTGTCACTTGTTGAAGCACTGTTTTATTGACGATTGTTGATGCACGGTGTTATTGTCACTTGTTGTTGTGCGCTGTGTAGTTACATCCCCATCAGTCATGTACGTTTTGGCACTCCGATCTGACACTGACCAGCGAAACATCTTCTGATGCTGTTTCCGTCACAATGTCTCGTGCCCGTCGTGGTTCTGTTACTGCGCACCGGCTGGGTTGTTTTCTTTGCCTAGTCTGACCTCTGTGATCCATGACCTCATTAGTTTGACGTCCCCCTCTGGCTTTGTCCTCGACTTGTTAATCCTCTTCTCTGCTACTGTGTGTCTGTCTGTATATACTTTTTTACCGAATGACGGAAAAACCAGAATGTAAGTGATCTGAAATGGCTTCTGATTGGACGATCTAAAACACAAATTGTTATCATTAATGCAACCTCATAATTAACTGTGATTTACTAAAAAAGCACCGATTCACCCCATATTGTGATGTACATGTACCCAACCTCAAAGCAGCCCAGACCCAAACACTGCCATATAGCTGACAAATAATGCATGAAACAATACACTAACGGCCAACAGTTTAATAATCACACATCACAGGTTAATAGCACAAGGTCACAGGTGACTGGGGGGATTTATCCGGGAGGTTGTCAGCAGGTGACATTTCGGCTTGCAAGCCTTCATCCCGGGGAAATCCCCCCAGTCACCTGTGACCTTGATAAAAGAGAGAATTTTTACATTTACTTTCAATATATACTTTTTTGTTATATCTTGCTCGTTCTGTGGGTCCCCCTGGTCTTGTTGTTATGTATTTGTATTTAGGAATCTTTGTGGGGGTAAAGCCCAGTTTTGGGGGTTCCTTTATCTCACCTCTCTAGTGTTTCCTTCTCTCCTTTTTCCGGTTTGTTTGTTCTTTTGTTCAGCGTCTCGACAGAGTAGTTTGAGTTCTTTGTGAATGTCACTCACAGGGTAATGTGAGCCGCTGCGCACAACGCAATGCTTTGTGTTATTGCTTTATATATATATATATATAACATCCAGCGCTCACCCATAGTAATCTGTAAAAAGCTGGATCCATAAGTAAAATACAAAAATCCTGAGGAATTTATATGAAATCTAGGAATTTTATAATAGAGACTCTTTTATATAAGAGCAGCGACAATTCAGCCAGCGTGTGCTCTATATAGTGAGATGTCCACACCTTGATATAAAGCACTGGCTGAATGAAACCTCACATGTTCTTTAGATGAAGAATTAAGATTTTTGCTTTAAATTCTGGAGGCAGCTGGGTCTATTCACCAAAGGGTGAAGTCAGGAGAATTGCCAGGAGAAATGAGTAATCTAGAGGGGTTATTCAGAGAGCACTGAAATGTTGCCGACATTTTGGTGCCCTTTCGTTCCCTGCACTTTAGGGTGATTCGGAGGATCTAGTTAACTGACTCTGCGGGGTATCCAAGTACAACCGCAGGGTCCCTGAAGTACAGGGAAAACCCACCGTAATCCCTATGAACACTCACCAAACACTAACCGAACACTCACCTAAAACCTGCAGAAATTGCCAAAAAAAACATGGCAACCACGCAGGAAGAAGCAGTCGAGCCGCTGATCACAGCGCACAGTAGTTGCCAGAATAATCCGATAAACTGCCGAACAGGGTAAGAAAAAAATCAAAGAAAAAGGCCTAACTAGGCTAGGAACTGACAACAATAAATTTTATTAGCAGTATTAACACTGGTACGAAGAAATATAAAAAATAGGTGAGAGGTATATGAGGACTGCCTATAGTTATTAAATGCAATGTTCCCAATTAGGGATGAGCTGTTCGGTTCGATCAGTTCGGAGTTCGATTCGAACTTTGGCCGTTCGCAAGTTCGTGAACTTCAAACTTTTTGGCGTGTTCGGTTCGAGTTCGCAAAAAAAATATTTGAAAAAAGTATAAAAAATGCTTAAAAAATACCAAAAAATCTAGAAATAAAGAGACTCTTTACTGCAGAATATTATAAGCAATGGTTTATTAGATATTGAATTAAAAACGATTGTGTACGTGCAAAGATTCTCACCTCTAAATGACCTGTGTTCTCAAACGGTAAACAACAGGTGTTTTTAGTCTGGTCTAATGAATTTGATACATTGTATGTAGACTATACTGAGGGTGTGGTGTCTGCTTCTGAGAAGTGTTAATTTCTCTACTAAATCTTCCTCTAATATGCTGCATTTCACTGCTGTGTGCTCAGCTCATTTTTACCACTTTCGCTCATCATGTTTAAACGTGATTTGAAGCCACATTTTATTAAATAACCCAGACGTATTAGATCTCGTTCTTTCCGGCAGACTCCGCAGATTCATAATATATCATTTTTATATGTATACGTCATGTCCTGGCTGTATATTATGACAAAAAATGCAATAAAAATTTAATTTTTAATCATCTGCAGTGTGTAAAGTGTTTTTTTTTTCACATTTTAGCACATGGGCGTTTGCGGTTATGTTTTCTATGGGGTGTGCTTGTACAAAAATTAGAAATGGGGATTTGTTACATTTTGTGGGGGGAATTACGTTATTTATAGCAAACGCACACCATAGAAAAAAATCATTAGTGCAGCATCATTGTTCACATTATAATTGAAATGTGAACAATATTGCTGCATTAATAAAAAAATAGCACAAAAAAAATACAGATTTTTTTTTTTACTTTATACCTGGTCATGTTGGGTATGATTCGAAAGGCCATGCTCAGGCCTTTCGATTGACACCCTCCATGACCCCCTAGCTGCCTGGAGATATCGGGGTTCAAATGAACCCCCTATCTCCACCAGGGGATTCCGGGCAGCTAGGGGTTCCCCGGCTATCTGACGTCATCAAGCTATGCGTGAGGACGTCAGGCAGTGAGGGGGGACCCGGGGGTGGAGCCGCCATCCAAGTTGGAGCTAGGCCGCACTTCGGCGCCGCAAGGCATCTCTATACACAGCCCCATCAGCATCTCTATACACAACCTCACAGCATCTCTATGCACAACCTCACAGCATCTCTATACACAACCTCACAGCATCTCTATACACAAACAGCATCTATATACACAACCCCATCAGCATCTCTAAACACAGCCACACAGCATCTCTATACACAACCCCATCAGCATCTCTATACACAACCTCACAGCATCTCTATACACAACCTCACTGCATCTCTGTGAACCCTCAAATGAACCCCCTATCTCCACCAGGGGATTCTGGGCAGCTCGGGGTTCCCCGGCTATCTGACGTCATCACACTATGCGTGAGGACGTCAGGCAGTGAGGGGAGACCCGGGGGTTAAGCCGCCATCCAAGATGGCGGCCCCCACTGGAGCTAGGCCGCACTTCGGCGCCGCAAGGGGTTAAAGCCAGGCACTGCTTATAAGGGGAGACTCTCTCCTTTTAAGTGGTGCCTGGTTTTTTTTTGTGGGACCTCCCGATCGGGAGGGAGAGGGATCCGAACGGATCCCCCCTCCCTTCCAGGCGATCTCCCGGCATTGTCGGGGGGTCGCCTGGAAATTACATCATCGTGCATTGTGCGATGATGTCATTTACGTCGGGAGGAGCTTGACTTCAAAAGCTACTTTTCATGATATGATTTAGTTTTAGGGTCACGGATAAACTACACCACAGTCATACCAACTGGTGAGAAGCAATCTAATGCAAAATGCTTATTGGTGTACTTGTGATTTTATATTTTATACTATTTACTATTTACTTTAATAAAACCACCAATTTTATACTTTATTTGGGTTCTTTCTGTTTTACTTCTACCAAGGAGGTGGCTGAGGCTGATAGGTGATCCGGTTCACCTAGATAAAATCACTGGCTGCCTTCAAATCTAGTGTCTGAGCTGTGAGACACCAGTAAATGTGAGTAACATGAATTACGGTACATTTGCACTTTTATTTTAAACTGTGCTACGCAATGTATGATTTTTACTTTTGAGGGCTACAGAGGACCCCAGAAGTAGGCACAGATGTAAACATACCACCACCACCAGAGCATTGAAGCGCCAACTATGCCATGTTCTCTCTTTTTTGTTCTTTATTACAAAGGTGGAAAGGGATATACCACCAAGTGGATGTGAAAGGCTGCTGACTGCGGAGGGGGGTAAGAGAAAAAATATTTTTTCACCATACTGGCACTTG
This sequence comes from Leptobrachium leishanense, assembly GCA_009667805.1. Taxonomy (NCBI): domain Eukaryota; kingdom Metazoa; phylum Chordata; class Amphibia; order Anura; family Megophryidae; genus Leptobrachium; species Leptobrachium leishanense. The sequence goes on along the minus strand of CM019063.1, from coordinate 533,862,897 downwards.
AAAGAGGCCACACAGAGACTATGTTCATAGAGACACGTTCATAGAGACACAGATAAATATATCTAAAATAATTTCACCTTACAAGCTGCTATTTTTGCTGCTCTTACAGTTTTATATATCTTATTGATTTTATGCTTGTTTTATGATTGTAAGCTCTCGAGCAGGGTCCTCCCTCCTTCTGTTCCATATGTGTAATGTGTATGTATCTATGTTATTCTGTCTCTCCCATTGTACAGCGCTAAGGAATTTGTTGGCGCTTCGTAAACACTTGTTAAAGTAACTCTAACTGTAGCTGGAGGCCGTGCTGCAAGAACAATTCACAGGAGGTTGAAAAGTGGATCAAAGATAACAAACTTTTTTTAAATACTGACAAAACTGTTACGATGCTATTTGGAACAACACCTAAACTTCATAAATTGCAAACTCCCCATCTATGTGTCAGGACAAGATCAAATGGCACGCTGACCACAGTCACTGCTCTCAAATATCTAGGTATGTGGTTACACCCAAATCTATCTTTTGGCCCCCACATCGAAAAACTCTCATCTGCACTTTACCCCAAACTAGGTGCCCTGTACAGAAACAAATCCTCCCTGAGCCCCGCGGTAAGAAAGCAGATTGCACAATAAATACTTATGCCGGCTATTGAATACAGAGATGTAGTGTATGCAACTGCCCCGCAAACACACCTCCAGAAACTTACTATATTGTATAACTCATTCTACCACTTTGTGCTACAATGTAACTACACGACCCACCATTGTGACATGTTAAAAAAGCTAAACTGGCCATCGCTGGAATCTAGACGCACTCTTCACCTTTCCAACCTGGGGCCCTAACGTTAACACGCGTAAATTAATGCTGTTGTTATAATCCCCGCGCAAGATTTAATCCGTCAAAAAAATAACTTGCGTAAAAAAGACACGCAAAAACATGCGCGCATTAACATTGCACGCAGAAATCTTGTGTGGACTGTTTTTTCACACGATTCAGCAAATCAGAATTAAGAACCACAATTATCTCACGGTAAGTTTTTGTGCCTGTCAAAGTCAATCTGTGCATATATGCTGCATCAATAATAAAAACACGCACAACTTCTCAATTTTATTGTTTGGGTATGTGTAGAATGTGTAACTATACTTTACTGTAATTTTTGTTTCCAGGCTGGTGTATTTGGGTTCGGCCAGGACGTTCAGATTTGCCGTTACCACCAGCTTTTTAAAAGACATTAAAATTATGTTTGCAAACACTGTGCGTTAAATTTTGCGCATAGATTGTAATACCATCCGCGTACCAGCGCACAAACGCATTTGCGCTCACAAACGAGATAAATCTCAATGTATCCTTCCTGGTAAAATCCTTTATAAAGAAAATAAATAAATTAATTTGATGACTGTCAATGGTGATGATGATGAAAACAATGGCAAATGCCACCATAGCAAATAAAAAGTGTTGGGGACAGGCTTAGAGGAGAATTAAACAGATTAATTCATCTTGTACACAAATGAAAAACTGCAACAGAGAAAAAACATATTAATGTAGCAAATAGAAAACACAGATACTATACACTAATAATTTTCCCAGGAGGCCATTGGTCCGCTCAAAAATAAAAACCCAAACCCTCCTCTGTCCGCCCTTTATAACATTTATAACATTTAAGACCAGCTCCACTGAGCCTTGGCTCTTGTGACATCCCCAAGTGGCATTCTTAAGTGGACGCGCAGAGTTGATTCCTGGAGTTTTATCATGCTTTCTCTCACGCTTCTGCTCTTTACTTCTACCTTTCTCCTTAAATGGAACTCCTGCCCCTCTACCACCGACCCCTACACTATCTGCATCTCTCCCTCCCTCCTCTCGTCCCACATGATGGCCTCACATGAGCTCCTTTGTTTCCTCAGAACATGGTCTCCCTCTAACTCTCGGGCTGCCAATCACTCCCACAAATCCCATTCCCACCTTCTTTCTCACCCTCCTGCTGTTACTCTATTCAGGTGACATATCTCCTAACCCTGGCCCCACAACACATCCAATACTTCACTCTCATCCTATCTCCATCGCACATAAATCACCTCCCTGCAAGCCCAGCAACCTCATTCCCATAATCCCTCAGCGCCTGTCCTCTTTCTCCTGCGCCCTCTGGAACGCTCGCTCTGTGTGCAACAAACTCACAGCAATCCATGACATCTTCCTTTCAAACTCCTTCAACCTCCTAGCTTTAACTGAAACATGGCTAACTCCCTCAGACACGGCCTCTGTTGCTGCTCTCTCACATGGAGGTCTACACTTGAGCCATACCCCCAGACCGGGTGAGAGACATGGTGGCGGGGTCGGAATCCTGCTCTCTCCCACCTGCACCTACCAGCATCTCCCTCCACCCCCATCCCTCTCCTTCTCCTCCTTCGAGACACACTGCATCCGCCTGTTCTCTCCTCTGGCTCTCAGGGTGGCAGTCATCTACCGCCCACCGGGACCAACCTCCCAGTTCTTTGACCACTTTGCTACCTGGCTTTCTCACTTCCTGTCTTCTAATCTTCCATGCCTAATTCTCGGGGACTTCAACATTCCCATTGATGATCCTTCCGCCCCTGCTGCCTCCAAACTTCTTTCACTCACGTCCTCCCTTGGACTCACACAATCCTCCCTCCTCCCTACCCACCGCGATGGTCACGCTATTGACCTTGTCTTTTCCAACCTCTGCTCCATTTCTGAGTTCAACTGTCGCCCTTTCCCCATCTCTGACCACCACCTTCTCTCTTTCAACCTATCTGGACTTCCTAAACACCCTGCTCCCCCACCCCGCACACACACTCGCAGAAATCTACATGCTGTGGACCCCCATCAATTCTGCAACCTACTTCACCACCTCCCTCATACCTCATCCTTCACCTGCCCTGATGCTGCCACTAATCACTACAACACTACTCTTATCTCTGCTCTAGACACTCTTGCTCCTCTTCGACTCTGTAAGGCCCCACGCCGCCAGCTTCAGCCCTGGCACACCCTCCAGACACGCTACCTGCAAAGATGCTCCCGCACTGCAGAGCGTGCCTGGAGGAAATCCCGCTCTGAAGCTGATTTTGTTCACTTCAAGTTTATTCTCCGGTCATACACCTCTGCCCTCCACTTGGCCAAACAATCCTTCTTCTCATCTCTTATATCTACGCTGTCCTCCAACCCTAAACAGCTCTGGTCCACCTTCAACACCCTCCTCTACCCACCTGCACCTCCCCCCACAGCTGCCTTCAGCGCTCAAGACCTGGCAGACTACTTCCTCAGTAAAACTCTAAATATCAGAAGCAACATCCCAACACAAGATAGTTATCTGCCACCTCCACTCCCAGAGGTCCCCTCTGCCACCTCTGTCGCTTCCTCCCAGCCACTGAGGAGGAACTCAATTCCTTATTGTCCTCCTCACATCTCACCACATGCCCGCTCGACCCCATTCCTCACATCTAATTCCTCCCCTCTCCTCCTCCCTCACCCCTGCTCTCACACACATCTTCAACCTATCTCTCTCCACTGGCTCCTTTCCATCCGCCTTCAAACACGCGCTAGTTACCCCTTTACTAAAGAAACCATCCCTCGATCCCAACTCTCCATCCAACTACCGCCCTGTATCCCTGCTTCCCTTCACATCAAAGCTCTTAGAAAAACTAGTCTTCAACCGCCTCTCCTCTTCCTGTCCTCCAATTCCCTACTTGACCCCCTGCAATCTGGCTTCCGTCCCCTACACTCAACTGAAACTGCCCTCACCAAAGTCACCAACGACCTCCTAACTGCTAAAAACACGGCCACTATTCTATTCTCATCCTGCTCGACCTCTCAGCTGCTTTTGACACTGTTGACCACCCCCTCCTTCTACAGACCCTCAACTCTCTGGTCTCGGTGACACAGCACTCACTTGGGTCGAATCCTATTTATCCAACAGGTCCTTCTGTGTGTCCTTTGCTGGAAACTCCTCCTCCTCATTGCCTCTATCTGTGGTGTACCTCAAGGCTCTGTCCTTGGTCCTCTGCTCTTTTCCATCTACACCTCCTCCCTGGGCAAAATTCATCAACAGCTTTGGCTTCAATTACCACCTCTACGCTGATGACACTCAGATCTACCTCTCTACCCCTGATCTCTCTCCCCCTGTCCTTTCAAAAGTCAGTGACTGTTTATCTGGCATCTCCTCCTGGATGGCCTCCCACCACCTAAAGATCAACATGTCAAAGACTGAACTCCTACTTATTCCTCCTCCAATGCCTCCCCACTCCTGACTTCTCTATCACGGTGGAGGGTATCACCATTTCCCCATCAAACCAAGTTCGCTGTCTTGGAGTTACACTTGACTCTGCTCTTTCCTTCATCCCCCACATCAAGTCTCTTCCCTCCTCCTGCCGATACCAACTGCGTAATATTTCCCGATTCGGCCATTTCTTACCGCTGTCACCACAAAACAACTCATACACGCCCTGGTAATCTCCCGACTCGACTATTGCAATAATCTCTTATCTGGCCTCCCTCTGTCCCGCCTCTCCCCCCTACAATCCATCCTGAACGCCTCCGCCAGGCTAATTCACCTCACCCGCTGCTCTGTCTCTGCCGCTCCCCTCTGCGAGTCCCTTCACTGGCTCCCCATCCACTGCAGAATTAAGTTCAAAATCCTTATCCTTACCTACAAAACCCTCACTAACTCAGCTCCCCACTACCTGTCCTCACTAATCACCAAATACACCCCGGCTCGCTCCCTAAGGTCAAACAGTGACCTGCGACTAGCTTCTCCCCGCATCACCTCTTCCCATGATAGACTGCAGGATTTCTCACGCGCAGCCCCCACTCTCTGGAACGCTCTCCCTCGTACTGTCAGACTTTCACCTAACTTCTCTTCCTTCAAACGCTCCCTTAAAACGTTCCTATTTAGGGAAGCCTACCACCCAACTCACTGACGCAACCATCAATCACGCTCACCTTACAGTCCTCTCCTCCTGTTTCCAACCCCAACCCTCCTAGATTGTGAGTTCCTACGGGAATAGGGCCCTCATCTCCTCCTGTACTGTTTGTCAAATGTTGTTCAATGTATTGTAACCCTGTCTATACTGTGCTTATTGTACAGCGCTGCGGAATATGCTGGCGCTTTATAAATAAAGAATAATAATAATAATAATAATGGACCACATGCAGCCTCTTTTTGTATATAACCCACAGGGTCATACTAAATTTGACACGGTTCATTATAGAAAAAGTATATGTGCAACCCTGGCTCGAAGACCAGCCATTTTGCACCCCCCCCACCCATTAAGCAACAAAATATTGCTATATACTCCTGTTCTTGTTTAGTGATCAATTAAGCAAAACAGTTTCAGTAAAATAAAACTCCATCTAATAATTATGTAAACATAATCAGCAACCAAATAATTCTCAATAAAACCAAATTAAATCTTCCTGCAATTCTTTCCTTACACTTGGTTTATATCAATAATAATAGTAATTTTAACCCCTTTACTGCTGTGCCATTTCACCTCTGTCTGTTGAGCTCATTTGACCGTTTTGTGATCATCATGTTTAAACGCGATTTGAAGTTAGGTTTTATTATATGACCCAGACAAATTATATATTGTTTTTTATTGCAGTCTCGGCAGATTCATACTATATCATTATTATATGTATACATCATGTACTGCCAAAATTCTATAAAAAAAATAAAAAAAATGAGAATTTCCATTAAAATTTCAATCATCTACAGCTTGTAAAGTAATTCGTTCACATATTATCATCCAAGCCTTTGCGGTTGTATATTCCAGGGGGTACACTTGCAAAAAAGAAATAGAAAAGGGAACCTATTACTGTATTTTTCTGAAAAAATACGCGATTTTAGCTAAAAAGAAAAATGTAACATTTTTCGTTCATACACCACTATTGTTCACATTATAATGGGAAATTTAACAATAGTGCTGCATTAATTACGAAAAAAATTACGGTTATCATTTTTATTTTTAAAATTTTATTAAATAATTTTTTTTTTTGGGGTACACTTAACCTGGTCATGTTTGGTGTGCTCTGGCCTTTCCAATGATACCAAACATGACCCTCTAGTTGCCATCGATTGGGGGATACAGGGGTCTAAAGGACTCCCCTATTTTCATCATAGAATTTTCATAGGAAATCCCTGGGCATTTAGGGGTTAACTCGGAAACTGACATCATAGTGCCATGCGCGATGATGTCAGTTAATGAGGGGAAATCTTGGGCGGGGCTGACATCTTAGATGGTAGCCCCACCAGAAATAGGCTGTGATCCAGTGCAGTTTGGTGCCGGATTTTGGCCTGGGGTTAAAAAGAGGCATTGTCTCTCAAGAGCGGTGCCTCTCTTGACTTTCTACCCCTCGGAGATGAGGATATAAAGGGGTCCAAGAAGCCCCACCCTTTAGGCCAGTGGTTCTCAAACCTGTCCTCGGGACCCCCAACCATGACATATTTTGCAGATCACCTTGGAGAATTGCAGACTGAATCTTGCATTCACTGAGCAGCAAATCATATCACCTGTGCTGTGCTTCAGCTATCTGCAAAATCCAGCCTGGTTGTCGGTCACGAGGACAGGTTTGAGAACCACTGCTTTAGGCACTCCTCCTGCTGTAGTGGGGGGGCGTCTGAAACTGACATCATCACACAGGCGCGATTGCGTCAGTGCAGCAGGATGGGGCATATAGACGAAGGGCTGACTTCAATGAAGTCAGATCTGAGTGGGATCCTGGATGGACATAAGTATCGGGAGGGAGGAGGGTTCAAAGTGGTGACGTGTAGGGGATGACCTCTACATACAGCAGGCAGGCATAAGGACGTCCCCAACACGTCATTCATAGTGAAGGGTTAAATTAAATATGCTTCAGGGCAAACCTATCCATGTGTTCCTCTCTGTAAGAGCTAGCAAAATGTGTCCCTTTTAACATGGTCCTGACAGTCACCCATCAACACTTACATACCAAGATTAACCCCAGCATCATGTTTAAATTAATGCATAATTAGGATATATGTGGAAAAATTAAAGATAGACTCACCGATTAGTCAGCCTTATGGTATGTATCCATCCTGTACATCAGATAGCATGGAGGAATTCTGCAGGATATATTCATCATGGGTACTACCAGGAAATATGGCAAATAGTGACATGATGCGCATATTGGCGTCACAGACTATTTGCACATTAATGGAATGGAGGTTTCCAACTGATATATGGAGCAGAATCCTTCCAAGGGGAACAAATCTCAATATAGGTACAGTCTATTACCCCAAACACATTGGGGGAACCCCCCAGACGCATAAAAACCCTGCTTTATTCTCTGCCAGCCTTCAGGGTTGGTGGAATATCCAATGTAGTGGGGGCAATTGCCCCAGAAAGTGAGAAGGAAGTGATTCAGGATATTGGGGAAGGTGCTCCGGATAACACCATCTGACTCTGCCAGTGGGTGTTGGAACCCCTTAAGAACCACAGATGTACATACTGTAGTACATCCTGGGGAAAATCCCCTTAAGGACTGAGGACGCACTATGCATGTCATGGTCCTTTAACCCCTCCCTCCCTTTACTCACCGCACTGGCATGGATCCCATGTTGGTCTGGCTTCCTTGAAGCTGGCTCGACGATTTTATGGGCCCTAGCCATCACGGTGACGTCATCACTGTGTGTAATGACGTCAATTACAGGCGTCCCCTTGCGCTTGCAGAGGGAACCTGAAAGTCCTTTGGATGCCTCTCCCTCCCCAATGGCTAGGGCCAGAAAAAAAGAGAGTTACCATTGAAGAGGGCAGAGTCTGTCCTTTTAAGATGTGCCTCTTTTTAACCCCTTAGACAAATGATCGTGATTCAAACTCATAAGTGGCTGACATATTGAATGTTAGCCAAGCCTCCGCGTCACCCCCATACACTAACATCGTCGCGAAATGTGTGATGACATCAGTCAGCCAGTTAAACCCCTAGCTGCCAAGAGGAGCATGGGGATCATTTGGATCCTTGTATCTCCCAATCTGTGGCAACTAGAGGGTCATGTTTGGTAACCGTGGAAAGGAAAGGCCTGATCCTGGCCTTTCCAATGATATCAAACATGACTAGGTTTGGTGTAAAAGTATAAAAAATAAAAAGTATATAAAAAGTGGATTTTTTTATAAAAAAATTATCTGAGGGTGTAATAAAATAGGACTTCAATTAACATTTAAACACAATGAGACACACAATGAGAATAAAATAATCAAAATGAGCTCTGAGCACAAAGGTTAGCAGCAGTGAATGGGATTAAAAAGCAAAACACAATTTGAAACTGTTTAGCTGGGGTCTTTTCTGTCGGCTGTAGATTTTGGGGGTTAAAGTTCGAAAAAGTGTGTTTTTTTTCCATCATATTTCATAATATTTTATAGTAAATTACATGAAATGATGAAAATAATGGTATCTTTAGAAAGTCCATTTAATAGTGAGAAAAACAGTATATAATATGTGTGAGTTCCATAAACGAGTAAGAGAAAAATTAGACCTAAACACAAATAGCGCAGAAAGGTGAAAAAAAAGCAGTGGGTACGTTAGGGCAGACAATCATAAAACCTCCTGTCAATAAGGGGTTAAAAAATATCAACAGGATTTAGCAATTTTTTTAAAAATATTGTTGTTTGTTTTTAAATTATGTGGATGTTACTTTATTTTTGCTCCCAAACAAATGGGCTTTTGTGTTCATTTCGGGTCTAAACAGAATAAGGAAACATTTTGGAAAAAATATACAGGCTAAAAGTCCAGCACTTGAGGTCAATATGGCAAATATCTCCACAGACACCATGTCCTTTCCTTTGGTACTCAGATAGGCCGGGATCATGGCGATCCAAACACTGCAGAACACCATCATGCTGAAGGTGATGTACTTGGCCTCATTAAAACTGTCCGGTAATGTCCTGGCCAAAAAAGCTATAATAAAACTAATAGCGGCCAGAAGCCCCATATACCCCAGGACGGAGTAAAAGGCCATTACTGAACCTTCATTACATTGAACAATGATCTTTCCTGGATAAGAACGTGTGTCCAGCTCCTGAAAGGGAGGAGAAGCAGCCAACCATGTGATATTAATCATGAATTGAATCAGTGAGAAAGTCAGGACGACAGCATTGGATATCTTCATATCAACCCACTTCTTCCAGACACTCCCAGGTTTGGTGGCTTTGAAGACAATGTAAATCATGATGGTTTTCCCCAACACACAGGAGATGGCTATGGAGAAGATGATGGAGAAGGTGGATTGACGCAGCATGCAGGTTATATCTGCAGGACGACCGAGGAATAAAAACACACATGGGAAGGTCAGCATGATGGACACCAGGAGGAGGAAGCTGAGGCGCGTGTTATTGGCTTTGACGATGGCTGTGTCTTTGAATATAATAAAAATGATCAAGATGCCAATAGTTATAAGGAAGAATAAAGCTGAGAGCACTGAGAAAACAGCAGTAATCACATCACTGTATGAAAGGAATTCCTCCAGTCTGAGAATACACTGATTCTTCTTCTCATTGGGCCATTCAGTGTCTGGACATTTTATGCAGTTTTCACTGTCTGCAAAGTCAAAGAAAAATATAAATATTTTTAATGTATATTATTAACCCCTTAGTGACCGGGCAATTTTACACACATCCGTCCTTTAGTGACAGCTGCTGTTTTTTCGTTTCTGCACTGTCCATGTTTAGGTCAAATTTTCTTCTTACTCGTTTATGCAACCCACACATATTATACACCGTTTTTCCCGCCATTAAATGGACTGTCTAAAAATACTATTATTTCCATCATATCCTATAATTTACTATAAAAAAATATGAAATATGATGAAAAAATTGTAAAAACACACTCTTTTGTAATTTAATCCCCAAAATCTACAACCGCCAAGAAAGACCCCGGCTAAATAGTTTCAAAATTTTGTCCCGAGAATAGAAATACCCAGTTTTTAGATGTTTTTGCTTTTTTAACCCCTTCACTGCTGAGCCATTTCACCTATGTCCGCTGAACTCATTCTAACCATTTTATGCTCATTATTTTTAGATGACAGAAGAGGTCCTATTTAACTAAACCCCCCAGACAAATGTATTTTTTTGTTTTAGCTTTATTTTACACCAAACCTTGTCATGTTTGGTATCATTGGAAAGTCCATGGTCAGGCCTTTCCAATGATGTCCAACATGACCCCTCTAGCTGCCTCGGATCGGGAGATAAGGAGATAAGGGGATCCAAAGGATCCCCCTATCTCCACTTGGCAGCTAGGGGGTTCACTGGCCCACTGATATCCTCACACATATGGTGGGGATGTCAGTGGGTGGGGTGGCCAGGAGGCCTGGCTGACATCCAAGATGTCAGTCAACTCCATGTTTAAATCGTGACTCCGCACCAATTTGCGCCAGTTATACACCCCTGAAAAGTGGAGACTCTCCCCCTTCCAGCAGTGTAAAAAGTAAGTTTGAAGCCCCAATGGTTGGAGAGATAGAGGGCTCCAAAAAGACCCCTTCCACATCCTGGTTTTCAATGCAGGCGTCGGGGGGGCTGCCGTTGATGTCACCATGTAGCGTGGTGACGTCACCACGTAGTGTGGTGACGTCACCACGTAGCGTGGTGACGTCACCACATAGCATGGTGACATCAGCACGCTTGCCAGACACTCTAAAGCAGAGGGACAGGCTTCCTCCCTGCCAGAACTCCGTTGGAGCCAGCGAGGGAGGTAAGTATCGGGCGGGAGGGAGGTTAGGAGCCGCTGACATACTATGTACGTCTGCGGGTCTAAGGGAGACCCGTGGGCAGGACATCATTAAGGGGTTAAGGACCACTGACGTACATAGTAAGTCCTCGGGAAAATTTCCCTTAAGGACCAAGGACATACGTCATGGTCCTTAAGGACCAAGGATGTATGACATGGTCCTTTAACCCCCTACCTATACTCACCTTTCTGGCCAGGGTCCCACATTGGCCATTACAATGACATCATCGCTGGGTGCCCACTCGCTAGCATGCTGAATGTGAAAAGGGATGGGGTGGGCTCCTTTGGATCACTCTCCCTTCCGAATGGCACCAGAAAGGAAAAAAGCGAGGCATCGTTGAACAGGGCAGGGTCTGCCCTTTAGAGTGGCTCCTCTCTTTAATCGCTTAGGTGCCGGATCACAGTTTGCTCCCAGAGGTGACTAACATCTTGGATGTCAGCCAAGCCTCTGGGTCACCCCCCACCCACTGAAGTTATCCCCATGTGAAATAATGACAGTTGGACAGTTAACCCCTAGCTGCCAAGTGGTGCTAGGCGGTTCCTTTGGATCCCCGTATCTACCATTCCATGGAAGCTAGAGGGTCGTATTTGTTATCATTGGAAAGGCCTGATCATGACCGCGGCTTGGGTCCTTCAACGAGCGGAAGCGCGGAAACTTTCCCTTCGCCGCTCAGGCAGGTAAGTATGCTGGAGCTCCAGGGGCAGCTGTCTGAATGCCGATAGAGCATTCAAACAGCCGCCCCATGTCTGGTCTGGGGTCTGAGCTTGGGGGCAAATATCCATGAGAGCTTGGGGGCAAATATCCACGAGCTGGGGCAGTATATCCACGAGCTGGGGCAGTATATCCACGAGCTGGGGCAATATATCCACGAGCTGGGGCAATATATTCACGATCTGGGGCAATATATCCACGTGCTGGGGCAGTATCCATGAGCTGGGGCAGTATCCATGAGCTGGGGCAGTATTAATAATAGACTGCCCTCTGGGCAGGCTTTCCAACTAGTCTATACTATAAAAGAGTGAGCCTTCAAGTGTCCGTCGCCAAAAGCGATCTGCGCATGCGCGACGAACATTTGAAAGTGGCCGTTAAAACAAACAGGTAGCTGCGCGTGCCGGCCGCCTGCAAAAAAAAAAATCGGCACGAGCCGCGCGCAGCTACCCGTGTGTTTAAACGCCGCAAGCCCCGAATCCTCCAGCGGTGACCGTCCTCCGGCTGTCGCGGCCTGCTCGGTGGGCATCCAGGCTCAGGCGAGCCCCCGGCTTGGTTTGGGCCTACAGGCCCAGCCGAGCCGGGGACTCGCCTAAGCCTAGAGGCCGGCCGAGCAGCCAGCGACAGCCGGAGGACGGTCACCGCTGGAGCTCCGGGCCGAAGTTCCCAAAACATACTCCCCTAAATCGGCCCTGAGCTCCAGCGGTGACCTCCTCCGGCCGAGCAGGCTGCTAGGCCGGCCTCCAGGCTCAGGCGAGCCCCCGGCTTGGTTTGGGCCTACAGGCCCAGCCGAGCCGGGGACTCGCCTAAGCCTAGAGGCCGGCCGAGCAGCCAGCGACAGCCGGAGGACGGTCACCGCTGGAGCTCAGGGCCAATGTAGGAGGATGTTGCCTACACATACTCACCTACATCGGCCCTTAGCTCCTCCAGCGATGGCGGTCCCGCTTCCAGCGTCCTCTCTGTCTCCGTTGGTCGTCGGTATGACGTCACGAAAGCCTTTGACCCCGGGGGTCAAAGGCTTTCGTGACGTCATACCGGTGACCAACGGAGACAGAGAGGACGCTGGAAGCGGGACCGCCATCGCTGGAGGAGCTAAGGGCCGATGTAGTTGAGTATGTGTGGAACCGGTGGAGGACTCGAGGCCGATGTAGGTGAGTATGTGCTCTACACACACACACCCTGCTTGCTTGGTCGGCATCCAGGCTCAGGCGAGCCCCCGGCTTGGCTTGGGCCTAGAGGGCCAGCCGAGCCGGGAACTCACCTAAGCATGGAGGCCGGCCAAGTTGCCTGCTCGGGCGTCCTCCAGGCTCAGGCGAGTCCCCGGCTCTGCTGGGCCTCTAGGCCCAAGCCGGGGGCTCGTCTAAGCTTGGATACCGGCCGAGCAAGCAGGGTGGGTGTGGAGAGCACATACTCACCTACATTAGCCCTGAGCTCCAGCGGTGACTGTCCTCCGGCTGTTGCAGGCTGCTCGGCCGGCCTCCAGGCTCAGGCGAGCCCCCGGCTTGGCTTGGGCCTACAGGCCCAGCCGAGCCGGGGGCTCGCCTAAGCCTGGAGGCCGGCCGAGCAGCCTGCGACAGCCACCGCTGGAGCTCCGGGCCAATGTAGGGGGATGTTGCCTACACATACTCACCTACATCGGACCTTAGCTCCTCCAGCGATGGCAGTCCCGCTTCCAGTGTCCTCTCTCCGTTGGTCGCCGGTATGACGTCACGAAAGCCTTTGACCCCGGGGGTCAAAGGCTTTCGTGACATCATACCGGCGACCAACGGAGAGAGGACACTGGAAGCGGGACTGCCATCGCTGGAGGGCCGATGTAGGTGAGTATGTGCTCTCCACACCCACCCTGCTTGCTCGGCCGGTATCCAAGCTTAGGCGAGCCCCCGGCTTGGCCTGGGCCTAGAGGCCCAGCCGAGCCGGGGACTCACCTAAGCATGGAGGCCAGCCGAATTGCCTGCTCGGGCGTCCTCCAGGCTCAGGCGAGTCCACGGCTTGGCTGGGCCTCTAGGCCCCAGCCAAGCCGGGGGCTCGCCCAAGCTTGGATGCCGGCCGAGCTACTTGCTTGGCCGGCATCCAGGCAAAGGCGAGCCCCCGGCTTGGCCTGGGCCTAGAGGCCCAGCCGAGCCGGGGGCTTGCCTGAGCCTGGATGCCAGCCATACACACACACACACACACTGTAACAACCATATATGTGTATGTGTGTGTGTGTATATATATCCACATGGGGTTACAGTGTGTGTGTGTGTGTGTGTGTATATCAGCGCCTGAGCGCAGAGCCCAGCGCCTGAGCGCAGAGCCCAGCGCCAGAGCCCAGCGCCTGAGCGCAGAGCCCAGCGCCTGAGCGCAGAGCCCAGCGCCTGAGCCCAGCGCCTGAGCCCAGCGCCTGAGTGCAGAGCCCAGCGCCTGAGCCCAGCGCCTTAGCGCCTGAGCCCGGCGCCTTAGCGCCTGAGCGCAGAGCCCAGCGCCTGAGCGCAGTACCTGAGCCCAGCGCCGAGCAGAGCACAGAGCAGAGCGTCAAGCAGAGCACAACCTATTAAAGGCACAGAGCAGAGCACAACCCATTAAAGGCACAGAGCAGAGCACAATAAACGGCGCAAAGCACAGCACAATAGACTGCACAGAGCCGAGCACAATAAACGCCACAGAGCCGAGCACGGCACAATAGACTGCACAGAGCCAAGCACGATAAATGTCACAGAGCCGAGCACAACAGAATAAACGCCACAGAGCCGAGCACAATAAACGCCACAGAGCCGAGCACAATAAACGCCACAGAGCCGAGCACAATAAACGCCACAGAGCCGAGCACAATAAACGCCACAGAGCCGAGCACAATAAACGCCACAGAGCAGAGCACAATAAACGCCACAGAGCCGAGCACAGCACAATAGACAGCACAGAGCCGAGCACAATATACGGCACAGAGCCGAGCACAATATACGGCACAGAGCACAGCACAATATACGGCACAGAGCCGAGCACAATATATGGCACAGAGCCGAGCACAATATACGGCACAGAGCACAGCACAATATACGGCACAGAGCACAGCACAATATACGGCACAGCCAATCACAGCACAATAAACGGCGCCGAGCACAGAACCAACCACAACACAATAAACGGCGCAGAGCATAGAGCCGATGTGCAGGGCCCAGCACAGAGCCGAGCACAATACAATAAACGCCACAGAGCCGAGCACAATAAACGCCACAGAGCCGAGCACAATAAACGCCACAGAGCCGAGCACAATAAACGCCACAGAGCCGAGCACAATAAACGCCACAGAGCCTAGCACAATAAAAACGCCACAGAGCCGAGCACAATAAAAACGCCACAGTGCCGAGCACAGTACAATAGACGGCACAGAGCCGAGCACAACAGAATAAACGGCACAGAGCCAAACACAGCACAATAAACGGCACCGAGCACAGAACCAAGCACAACACTTATCAATAGACTGCCCTCTGGGCAGGCTTTACACCTAGTCCTTTATAAATAAATAAATACATCCAGCACTCCTAGCTATCTTGAAACCATAATCTCAAATAAAAGAAGAAAAAAACCACAGCATCTCTTTAAAAGTGCTACTGCTCCACTGCTCTGAACAGTCTGATTAAACAAACCTTTGTCCAGGAGTCAGCAGCCTGGGAATTTACCTGTGGCTTAATTGTTAATTAGCAACAAGTGAGAGTTTCGAGACCATGCAGGGGTCTGGGCTATAAATACCTTCCCTTTATTACTCTTCCAGACGTCTTGTAACCCAACCCATGCACTCTGTCACAATATATATATACAAGGTGGAAAGCCTGCCCAGAGGGCAGTCTATTGTGGATATACTGCCACAGCTCATGGATATATGCCCCAGCTCATGGATATACTGCCCCAGCACGTGGATATACTGCCCCAGCTCGTGGATATATGCCCCAGCTCGTGGATATACTGCCCCAGCTCATGGATATATGCCCCAGCTAATGGATATTGCCCCAGCTCATGGATATTGCCCCAGCTCATGGATATATGCCCCAGCTCATGGATATACTGCCCCAGCTCGTGGATATACTGCTCCAGCACGTGGATATACTGCCCCAGCTCATGGATATACTGCCCCAACTCATGGATATTGCCCCAGCTCATGGATATTTGCCCCCACGCTCTCATGGATATTTGCCCCCACGCTCTCATTGATATACTGCCCCAGCTCATGGATATACTGCCCCAGCATGTGGATATACTGCCCCAGCTCATGGATATATTGCCCCAGCTCATGGATATTGCCCCAGCTCATGGATATATTGCCCCAGCTCATGGATATTGCCCCAGCTCATGGATATATTGCCCCAGCTCATGGATATATTTCCCCAGCTTGTGGATATTGCCCCAGCTCGTGGATATTGCCCCAGCTCGTGGATATACTGCCCCCCAAGCTCTCATGGATATGGCCCAGCTCAGACCCCAGACCAGACATGGGGCGGCTGTTCGAATGCTCTATCGGCATTCAGACAGCCACCCATGGAGCTCTGTCTCCGCATAATTACCTGCTGAGCGGCAAAGGGAAAGTTTCCCTGCTTCCGCTCATTGAAGGACCCAAGCCGCGGTCACGTGGGACTCCCACGTGACCGCGACTTGGGTCCTTCAAAGAGCGGAAGCGAGGGAACTTTCCCTTCGCTGCTCAGGGGTTGGGTGCGCGCGGCAGCCGGGTAGAGGCTGCGAGCGCATCCGGCTCTACAGGATGCGCGCGCAGCCTCTACCCGGCTGCTGCGTGTGCATCTTGTAACCGCCATGGCGAGCGCACATAGTAGGCTTGGCGACGGACACGCCAAGCCTTACTCTTTTATAGTATAGGATATATATATATGTATAGAGAGAGAGAATTCGGTAGTGATGGCGGCACTCTGAGTCTGTTAAAAGTGATTCTTCATTGATCCGATAGTCAACATTTCAATCCCCGCTCGGGATTTTCATCAGGAAATATATCATGTGCAAGTACATACATACAAATAAATACTGTGTAGTGAATAGGGATGAGCTGTTTGGTTCGGATGATTCGGAGTTCGATCCGAAGTTAGCCTGTTCGATTAGATCGCGAACTCCAAACATTTCCGGGTGTTCGCCGCATGTTCGACCACAATGCATCACAATGGACCACAATGCATTTTCCCACTGGCCTGAAGCTCGTAATTGGCTACAGTCTTGCACCTGACCACAGGTCTGGTGCAAGACAGGTTCAACAGTATGCCAATCACGGCTCAGAGTCCTGATTGGGCAAATTTTGCCCAATCATGGGCTCACAGAGCTAAGTCCCGCAGCACACTATATAACGTTTCCACAAATAGCTACAGCACGCATTTTGAGATGAGATTTCAGAGGAGATAGTTGAATGTTGTTACTGCCGGTCTGCCACGCTACTGGGGGAGCCTGGGGGTCTCATTTCTACCAAATATCAGGGAATTTAGGTGATGTGTGTCTTGTCACTGTGCCAGCAAGTTTTTTTGGGGTTTACAAATTTCTTTAAAACATTTGTGAATTGAGGTGATCTTCTGGGTCTTGTCACTGTGCCAGCAAGTCTTTTTGGGGCTCACTAATTTCTTTAAAACATTTGTGAATTGAGGTGATCTGTCTCTTGTCACACAGCCAGTACCACGCAGTATTTTGGTGCTCACTAATTTCTACAAAACATTTGGGAATTGAGGTGATCTGTCTCTTGTCACACAGCCAGTACCACGTAGTATTTTGGGGCTCACTAATTTCTACAAAACATTTGTGAATTGAGGTGATCTGTGTCTTGTCACACAACCAGTACCACGCAGTATTTTGGGGCTCACTAATTTCTTTAAAACATTTGTGAATTGAGGTGATCTGTCTCTTGTCACACAGCCAGTACCACGCAAGATTTTGGGGCTCACTAATTTCTACAAAACATTTGGGAATTGTTATAATCCGTGTGTTCTCACTGGCTGCCACCCATCAAGGGGTCTCACTGATTTATAGGAGGTTTCACTGCCACCCATCAATGGGTCTCACTGATTTATAGGAGGTGTCTGAGACTTGTAATCTGTGTCTTGTCACTGGCTGCCAGCTATCAGGGTGTCT
Organism: Leptobrachium leishanense; assembly: GCA_009667805.1. Lineage (NCBI taxonomy): Eukaryota > Metazoa > Chordata > Amphibia > Anura > Megophryidae > Leptobrachium > Leptobrachium leishanense. Next base: position 533,845,352 of record CM019063.1, on the reverse strand, counting down.
CACTGAGTTATACCAGTGTTCTTTAAATCTTTATACCAGAGTTGAATAAAAGTTCTGTATATATTAATCTATATATCACTCACCATGCCTGAAAGAACAAAAAGGACAGGCAGACGCTCCCAGACACAGATAAGAGGGAAAGCAGCCCCTGTGTCGGGAGGCTGTGGCTCTGGTCATGGTGGACGTGGTGCATCCTCTGCAGGGGCATGCTTGTCCTTTCTAACTGGTGCTGGCCGTCTTAAGCAGCAGCAACATACAGAGGACTTGGTGGATTGGCTAACCAGGCCATCCTCATCCTCCGAGTCCTCTGCAAGCCAGGCTTCTAGTGCTTTACAGTCCACCTCAGCTGCCAAAGCATCTAATGCAGCCTCCATGTCCACAGCTACTCCTGCCATAGCCTCGCTATCACACATGGAGGAGTCAGCTGAATTGTTTGACTACAATGAGAGTGACATGCTGCTTGAGGATGCGCAGCAAGTACAGTGCTCTGATTCAATCTCTGAGGTTGAGGAAGGGAGCATAATCAAACTAGAGGAAGGGGGTGCCAGAGATGACATACAAATAACTGGCACTCATGTTGCCCCAGCAGCTGCAGCATACTGCCAAGTTGGCTCCAGTGATGAGGAGATAGGGGGTGATGGTGACAATGATGATGAGGTCACTGACTCCACCTGGGTGCCTGATCGAACAGAGGAATTAAGTGAGGAAGAGGGGGAGGAGGAGGCACAGCAAACACGAGGCACAACATCCTCTGTGACCAACCGTAGCACTAGCCAGTCCAAGACATCACTCGTCAGAGCTACTCCGGTGCAGGGCGCTGTTGTCTCAAAGAACACATGCAGGAACTCTGTTGTCTGGGAGATCTTTAAGAAATGTGCAGTAGAGCGCAGCGTTGCTATTTGTAATCTATGTCAGATGAGGCTTAAGCATGGGAAAGATACCGGACACTTGGGTACCACGTGCTTGAGGCGACATATGAACAACTGCCACACATCCTGTTGGCGCAAAACTTTGCGTAGGTCCTCTTCCTCCTCATCTGTCTCTACCCCCACTGTATGTCCTGCCATGTCATTGCCTACAACCTCCACCTACAGGGATGATGCTACAGTAATGGATGTACCAGGTCCTTCCTCGCAATGTGACATCATCCCAGCAGCTGAAGATTTACGCAGTCAGATTACGTTGCCGCAGCTGCTGCAACGAAAGAAAAAATATAGTCCCAACCATCCCCAAGCACAGCGTCTGTCATGCCTAAGCCCTTGGAACCTGCTATGACCAGTCTGGCTTTCTATTCTCTGCCTGTCTGTATCACTCAAAGGTTAATTCCTGCCCTGATCTGGTGTGTGGTGTGCATAAAACCTGGACACACCCTTCTCTCACGGCTCTCTCATTTTGTGTTCCCTGCCCTTTACTTGTGAGGTGATGTGAGCCACCTCTCCCTGAGTCTGTCTATTCCCTACATTCCTCTGTGCTGGTATTGCTATTCTAGTGTTCCTTATTCATCTGCCTGCGTTACATCAAGACCCTTTGCGAAGAGCTCCTGGATCCAGGCCTGTGGATCTTGTCAGCAGTGGACACTGCATAGCCCACTATCCCTGAGTATCCAGACTACTCCTGTGGCTATCTGTGTAAAAGGTACCTTTTGTGAAGAGCTCCTGGACCCTACTTGGGGAGCTCTACCTAGTCCACTATATCTGGTACAGCAAGAGACTACCTTTGTGAAGGACTTGTCTATTTGTTTTCAGTGTTCTGCAAGTGTATATAAGACTGTTGCTGTGTGCTTACCTTGAGAATACACTTAATTACTTATACTGCTTCCTGTGTCTTCCTGATTTGCTCTCCCCCAGCGTCTGGGAAAATAAACATAAGGCCACGCCATGACTCCATCCTGGCACGAGCCTGTCAGCTTAGCAAAATTACTCGCATTGCAGCTGCTGCCTTTCCAGCTGGTGGACTCTGCTCCTTTCCGTGAATTCGCTGAATGTGCTGTACCACAGTGGCAGGTTCCAAAACACCATTACTTTTCACGGAAGGCCATTCCAGCACTATACCAGCACATGATAGACAATGTTATCGAGTCATTGGGAAAGGCAGTCAGCAGCAAGGTGCATGTCACTTTAGACACGTGGTCCAGCAAGCATGGACAGGGTCGTTACATTTCCTTCACGGCACACTGGGTAACTCTGTTTGCAGCTGGGAGGGATCCAAGACGGGGCTCTGTGCTGGAGCTTGTTCATCCACCACGCCTCCAGAAAGCTGCTTGTATGAGGTCTGTCTGCTCCACCACCACCACCTCTCCCTCTTCCTCCTCCTCCTCCTTCTCTGTCTCTGGCAAAGTGGCAGTTAAACCAATGCCTGACAGGGTCTACGCAATGGCTCAAGCAAAAAGATGCCATACTGTGCTTGAGCTGGTTTGTTTAGGGGACAGGAGCCACACCAGGGAAGAAATTCTGTCAGCTCTGCAGGGGCAGGGGCAGAGATGGTTAACACCACGCCAGCTTCAGCTGGGAATGATCGTCTGCGATAATGGCAGCAACCTTCTCTCCGCCATACGCAAGGCTAAAAAGACGCATGTACCATGCCTAGCACACGTCCTAAATCTAGTGGTACAGCATTTCCTAACCAAGTACCCAGGGCTGTCAGAGCTTCTCATCCAGGCCAGAAAAGTCTGCAGCCACTTCAGATGGTCATTCCCAGCAAGCGTTCGCCGGGCAGAAATTCAAAGAGAATTCCACCTTCCCACAAACCGTCTGATCTGTGACATGCCCACCAGGTGGAACTCGACATTACCAATGCTGCAGCGTCTGCACAAGCAGCAGAGGGCCATCAACGAGTACCTGTGTGAGTATGGCACAAGGACAGGTTCAGGTCAACTTGTTTTTTTTCCCCCGCGCAGTGGCTGATGATCAAGGATGCATGCACTGTACTGTCACCATTTGAGGGGGCAACGAGGATGGTGAGCAGGGACAGTGCATGCATCAGTGACATAATTCCTTTAGTGTTCCTGCTGGAGCACACTCTGCGGGGAATTATAGATGTGGCTCAAGAGGCAGAGCAGCGGGAGGAAGAGGAGGCCTTCCCTAGCTCTCAAGGCCCCAGTCTTTCCGCAGACAACATTCCAGGGGGTCCTACTCAGATCAGACAGGAGAAGGATGAGGAGGAGGAGGACTATTTAAGTAGTGGGGGCATTGAAGGTGGGGATTCCTCAAGGCAGGGTTTTGTGTGCCCAGAAACAGAAGGGCTTGTGCGTGGCTGGGAGGAGGAAGTGTACGATATGGTCATCCTCATTGACCAGGAAGCTTGGCAGCTAATGCAACCTCCAACCTACGCTGCATGGGCTCCCTAATGATGCAAAGCTTGCTAAAGGACCCCAGGATTCGTGCTATCAAGAAGAGGGATCATTACTGATTGGCAACCCTTCTTGATCCACAATACAAGGGGAAAGTTGCAGAGCTCATCCTGCCCACACAGAGGGAGCACAGGATGACATAACTTGAGGACGCTCTAAAGCGAAACTTGTGTAACACCTTTCCAGGCACTGTTAGATTACCAAGTGCTGACACACGTGCTTCTGAGGCTGCAGGTGATCAGAGGAATAGCGGTGAAGGCCAGGGCCGCTTGACTGATGCATTTTTAATTTTTTTTAGTCCTCGACGCTCAGGGACGTCAAATGTAGGCACCTATTGCCAGCGTCTTCACCATATGGTGCAGGACTACCTAGGGGCAAGGGTTGACCTGGATACCTTTCCAGCCGATGATCCACTGGCTTACTGGGTGTTGAGATTGGATCACTGGCCAGAACTTAGCCAATATGCTATGCAGCTACTAGGTTGCCCTTCATCTAGCGTGCTTTCCGAAAGGACGTTCAGTGCCGCTGGAGGTTTTGTCACAGACAAAAGAGTGTGTCTGTCCACCGACTCTCTTGACCGGCTGACATTCATAAAAATTAATCAGTCCTGGTTCAGCAGCTATCAATCCCATGATGCTGAAGTAATGGAATAGATAGGGGATGTCCTCTTCTGCATTCACAAAACCTCCAGCACTGAACTCTTCCACAATACCACAAAAGGGTTACGGTGTGAAGGCACTTGCTGCCATGAAAGGCACAATATCTGGCTGCACTGACGCCCATTAAAAAAAAAACTTTTCAATATAGGACCACATGGTCCACCCCTGCACTCTTCCACAATACCACAGAGGGGTTACTGTATGATGATACTTGATGGCCTGGCATTAAAGGCACAATATCTGGGTGCACTGACGCCCATTAACAGATAAAAAAAAACACTTTTCAATATAGGACCGCATGGTCCACCCCTGCACTCTTCCACAATACTACAGAGGGGTTACTGTATGATAGTACTTGCATGCCTGGCACTAAAGGCACAATATCTGGGTGCACTGCCATTGACGCCTGTATCAGATTCATATCCTCAGAGGGGTTACGGTGTGACGGCACTGTTGCCGACGCTAAAAGCCCAATTTTAAAGCACCTATTGTTACTTTCATCCAAAGCCTGAATACGTTTCACAATAATTTAGCCCAAAAAAACACTAAACTTTTCTGCGCGTCCTAAAATGTCTTTTCATACAGACTGCCGCCCAAAGCAGTTGTTTATGGATAGATTAAAGGAAAAGCATTTACCGTCATTTGAAACATCATTTATTTGTTTTTAAATGTTTCTATACATCCTAGAAATCCGCCACTTCACGGGCAGGTTATGGGGACCTCCTAGGCACGATATTTGAAGGAATTTTTCTTTTTTATTTTTAACCCTTATTTCATGGAAAACTCACTGTCCCTTTAAAAACGTTTTTTTTAAAACCTTTTGTCCTTGTTTCCTGTCCCCCAGGGCACTACCCGGACCCCCATACACCTTTTATGGCAAATATGTAGCATATATGCCCTCTTGGAGGGCACTCTAAAAAACCGAATTTTCAGCCCCATTGACTTGCATGGTTGTTCGGGTTCGGGTTCGAACTGAACTCGGGGAGTGTCAGGCTCATCCCTACTGAGGACCTCGTACTGTTGCTGACCCTGCCTGTTATATCAACTATTCTCTCTCTGTGCCCCTGTCTGGTGTGTTTATCGCCTGGTGCTGCTGGTGTGTGCTATAGATCTTTCCACATACTGTATCACAGTACACAGTGTATATACGTTGCTGACCTGGTTCTGTTATATCGACAATTCTATCTCTGTACCCCTGCCTACTGTTTGCTACCTGACACTTTCCCTGGCCTTTGTGGCTGCTATAGAGATAAGCTTAGTGGTCCTGACCACCCGAAGGATCGGAGGGCTAGAGGTCTGCTACTAGGGATCTGTTCACATCTGTCCAGGGGAACGTCACAGGCGGCCATCTTGAGGCCTGCTTCTGTGCACCCAGTGGATTCTTTTTTATCTCCCTGTGGCGCTTCCCTCCTGTTCAGAGGCCATCTGCTGGCTGTGGGGTCGGAGGACCCACATCTCCCTACCTTCATGGGCGTCCTCATGGTGGGAGCGATCAGAGAGTATGAGGGTTGGAGATGGGACAGTTCCCTTCCCCCTCCTGATGACTCAGAAGCCATAATGTTGGGACTAGCTGGGTGCCCAGCTCTGCTACTAGAGTCGGATAAGCGTCTCCTACCAGGGAAAGATGGTGAGGACCAGCTGTTGACCAGGGGTATGTTACCTCGCTTGCTAGCAGTGCTTCAGGGTGCTCCAGGCGCTACACTGGAAATGGAGCAGCATTTCAGTGATACAGCCAGAGGTGAGGTGTTCTGTGCCAGCGGTGGATTGAGGGCCAGAAGCTTAGCCTGGGTGCAGTGGTGAGGAGCTGCTCGAAGAGGCTCTGCATCTGGGAGATATGCTGCCCTCGGAAGTCTTACCTGCAGTCCCAGAGGAGGTAGTCGACGAACGACTTGTCACCTGCCGTGGTCCACAAACAACTTGTCACCAGCCATGGCCCGATGGGGCTTCTTGCCGTTCTGCCCTCTTTAATGGTGTTGTAGCTCTCTGGTGGCTGCTGACTGGCTCTAGGCAAAGAGGACTGTGGCGGCCACACTATGTGTCTTGCTACTGCGATGGCTCTGCTGCTCCATGGATGGATTTGCCGTTCTACTACGTTTGTCTGCCTGGGTGACCTGTTTCATGCTCCGCTGTGCCGATCCGAAACTGAGCTGGGAGCCTAGTCTGTCCCCATTTCTCTGGACACCAGCTAATGTACCCCCACCTTTCAGTTGTGGCTCTCATTTTTCTCTTTTTTTGTAGTTTTTTTCAAAATATCTGCTGGACTCTTTCTTTAAATTATTATTTATTTGTTTTTATTTTCTTCATGCGATGTACTTGAGCAGACACATGCCTGATGACCTTCGCAGTGGAATTTATTTTTGATCCTCCCGAGACTCTTTGCAACCGGACTGGCCCTGTCCATGTGCTGTGCTGTTGGGGTCCTTGGGTGTTTTCCTCTTCCACCCTTCTTTATGTTTATTTATTTTTCCTTCGGGAAAGTGGGTTTTCCCAGATGAGCCGTTTGGGAGGCCACCATGGCTCTTTACTCCCCATTTGCCCTGGGTCGCAGGTCATGTGACCTGTTCCTTGGCCTCTGCTCATCTATTAGGCGATCAGAGTGAGCCAGGAACGCCACTACGAATTATGGTAGTTCTCCACATTTTCACCCCTCCTGTCCTCTTTGTGTGCATTTTTGATTTTGCCTGGATGTACCCTCTGGTCGTTCATGTTGGCCTTATCCAGTCCGCCTGTGTTGCTGACTTACCTCTTTGTTCCACCCCACACTTTGTTTTTTCCTTCGTATGCTATCTGTTCTGCGTTTCCCCCTCCTTTTTTAAAAATTTTCTGCCGGTGTTTCTCGTTTGCTGTCTCCACAGTTATTGCCACTTGTTGTACAGATGACATATTTTAAAAATAAAAATTGCCAATATATACATATAAAAAAAAAATTGCGGTTTGAAAAAAATATTACTGCACGAAACTATAACATATACGTATCTGGTGAGGGCAAAATTAATGCTTTTGGAGCTCAGGTGACTCTTGCAGGTCCACAATCCATAATATGGTTATAAAAGAGAAGCAAACAGAGAATAATGGTGCAGTATGCAATGGACAATAATTAACACAACTTTGATACAAATGCTCCACTCACAAACATTGAGCCCCAGCACTGGCTCTAAGTGGAACTGCGCTTTTGGGTGATTTTCTTCCTCCTGGTTTGCAGATGACCCCCACCTTATTGCAGGGATGTTCTCCCGTCACCATATAAAGAGGGATATGCAGTAAAAAGGAAGGAGAGCAAAAAAAGAACTCTCCTAGTCTAAATCAGAGTAATAAAGTTGCATGAATTATTGCTAAGTTGAAACTTACTCTTGGTGGAGCTACCAATGCTCGAAGTGGAACGCCTATGGATTTTTTTTCCCTTGGAAAAACCCAATAAAAACCGCTCAGGATTCCGGGAACGTTTTCTTGAAATTTTTTATTTAAAACATAATATAAGATAAAAAAACAGACATGTCCCCCAGGACGCGTTTCGCCGCTCCAGGCAGTTTCATCAACTGGTGTTAGGTTTTTCCAAGGGAAAACAGTTCCACTTAGAGCCAGTGCTGGGGCTCAATGTTTGTGAGTGGAATATCAGTATCAAAGTTGTGATAATTATTGTCCATTATTATTGCATACTGCACCATTATTCTCTGTTTGCTTCTCTTTTATAACCATATTATGGATTGTGGACCCGCAAGAGACACCTGAGCTCCAAAATCATTTATTTTGCCCTCACCAGATATGTATATGTTTTTGTATAATATGGTTTAGGGGAAACCACTATTTTCTGGTGTAACATTGGAGTTCCGGTGGTTACGACATGTTGTGTGGCGCTTACCATCTATTGCATATAAATACTGCACGAAACTGCCTGAAAATTACATGAAAGGTCCTATGAATAATAATAAAAAGGTCTGTTACAGAAAGAAAAAAATGCTATTTAAAAAAAATCTGAAAAAAACATTGCAAAAAAGTCCCAGAAAATGCCTAAAAAAATCGTAAAAAAGAGACTTTTTGCTGCAGATTTAAACGTTTAATAAATATTCAATAAAAGCGGAAATATTTTTAACATTGAAATCTATGGGATTTGCCTGATTAAACCTGCTGAAGGTCGAATATTCCTTCATTCTTACATCTTTTTAGTGTACAGGTCAGAATAGACCATTTTCTTTTATAGTTTATGCTTTAATGCGGCAGCTTTTCCCTGCACTACGACAGCCCTGTGAAGCTTGCTGAATACACCGCAGGGTTGCCGAAATGGGATCGCCAAATTGCGCCGAATTGAAGAGAACGAAAAGTCACCAAACGTGCGGTGACTTTTTGATTCTCTTTGAATAACCCTGATAGTGTTCATTGCCGAACGCAGCTGGACTGCTGCATTCAGCAAAGAAAAAAAGCCTTGTTGTTTTAAAAGAAATTAGGAAAGACCAAAACCAAAAAACAAAAAAATCCCCCAAAAATGGCTAAAAAAATCTAAACAATAAATGAGTTTTTTTCTGCAAGTGTAAAAAATACATGGTTGAATAAATATTTAATAAACACAGGGATTTTTTTTACATTGAAACCTATGGGATTATTTTGTGCGGCTGGTATTTTCATTTTATTGTAGTAGTAATAATTAATTAATCCATTTCACATTCCGAAATAACTAATTAAAAACTAAATACCAATCAACCCGAAATACGGAATAACTCATAATAACGAAAGACGAGCGATCCGAAATACGAATAGCTCATAATAACAAAAGATGAAGCGACCCGAAATACGGAATAGCTGATAATAACAAAAGACGAAGCGACCCGAAATACGAAATGCCGTCCAAAAATACGATTCGCGGTAACATAACGAATGAACAAAAAAACGAATGGAAAAAAAATGGAACAAAATGATCCGAGAGGAAACTAAATGAAAATTTTGGCCGAGTACATTTCTACCAATCAGATAAGATGGAGTGTTGACACTGTGTGGCACAGGGCTGTAAAACCCATAGTCCCCCAGATGTTGATGCCTACAATTCCCAAAATTCTTTCAATGCAATAGATGACCAGGGAATCATGGGAGCTGTAGTTCAGAAACATCTGAGGGGCAAGAATATAACAGCCCCGGTTTAGCAGGTCTCATTAATAGCATCTACCAGAACACTTTATTTATCTCTATTCAATAAGTGCCGGTGTTTGCCGGTGTTGCAGTCACATGTCTTTATACTCACCTGACCTTTATAATTGTACATTTTCATGTTTGTTTCATTAAATTCTTTCTTTAGATATTTGTTCATCTTCTGTAAGGCCAGAGTGACCCCAGTAAGATAACTCTTTGAATATGTTGCATTGCATTTTGACAGACCCAGGCTGCATGGGTTAAATATTTCTCCAAGGTTCTGTTTTATTTGTGGGTGTTGAAAAAGTCCTGCAGGAGTCTAGGCATAATGGCCTGTTACCCCTAAAGCAACTACCTTTGGTCCATTAATGCCCTATCCCCTGATGTCTGTGTATTAGTCCCTATGTATTAGCTCACTTCGCTCTCTATATAGTGTAGAAATATTCCTTTGTTTAGCCTGCTCCCCCCTTCACCTCCCAGGAACTAGCTTTAGCCAGAATCCAAGTTTGGTCCCTTTGTCCATTGTTTGAAGGTCTCATCCCCTGTGCAGTTATTTGATCTGTTGATTTAATCTAGTTGTATTCATGAAGGGGGTTGTCCCTGATCTGTTGTAGCTGTATGTTTTTCAAATAAAAGAGTTAGTTCTGCTTTGCTGCTCTGAACACTCGTTGTGCCTTGTAATTTGTGGTAAATCTTCATTATTTTGGGGCTGAAGTTGCTGGATTTTGGACGCCAGCTTGGAGAAAGCCAGAGACTGACGGAGGCACACAGCCGGTGTGCCAGGCGGTCCGTCACACAGTTCACATCGCAACGAGTTAGGGTAATAGATACTTAGACAGACAGGAGGTGGAGACTAGGAGCTCACAACTTTACCATTCCAATGGTCATTGTGTTTTACAGCATTTTAGACGTGTGCACAGCACGAAACATTCAGGTGGGTGCGACAGATTCCAACTTGCTAATGTTTCAGATTAAGAAGCAGCAATTCAGTTTATTTTACTTTTTCAATATTTCAGAATTGGAAAATTTCCTCAATATTGGATGTGTTTGATAAATTTGAATGTGACTGATGTTTATAAAATATCATTAAATAAGACTGTCCTGTCCTAAAATCTCCTTCATGGAAAATACATGGAATGTAGAATAGTCTTCTGGATAGGACCCGTGCATCCTTTTCCCTTTTCTCTGATGCATTCAGGAATAATATCCTTGATGTCGGCAAGCTTGTTGTCCTCTGGTGCTGGGGGAGTAGCTGTGTTTGTAGCGCGGTCGTCCTTTGGGTTCATCACTTGGACAGTGTATGTACCGTCTGCTCTTCCAGGAAAAGGCGACTCATTCCATTGAATCAGTTGCAAAGAGAATTGAAGGAGCACATTTGCTAGGTCGATCACTGCTTGCCACATGTCTGCCTGTTTAGCTGTACTTTTGCCAATAAACTATATAGTTGTTTTCCCCACCTTTTCCTTTTTTTCCTGCTCTGGTAATATTGAGGGGTCTGATTGTCCATTGGTCCCAGACACAGGCAAATCATTGCACTGTTGGGTATTTTCATAGGAAAACAAAATGGATGCTTGTAGCCATTTTGTGCATCCATATTCTTTCTACTAATATTATTTTTCTCCTGATTTACCTTTCACCTACTTTGAAAAAAATACTGGGGTTCAAAAAGAGTTTAAGTTCATTAGTGGAATAAAAGGATTTATGTGTGTGTTTTAAAATAACTATTGTCAGATATGAAGACGCCATAGTTGTTCTATATGATATATGCTATAGACTAAGTGCTAGATATGTCATAGACAAAATTTATAGGCCTAAGAAGTCCTTGAATAAAAAATATTTTACTAAAATTATATCTATTCTACAAAAATATATATTCATATATATTTTATATATCCAATATTTAGTAGTTTTTATATTCAAGTATATAACTATGATGATAATATAATATGTAAAAGACTTAGAACTATTTTAGTTTAAAAGTAGAGATTCCCATATTTTAACAGAGAAGATTAAACTGAAGACAAACCTTGAAATAGGGTAGAGAATCTGTGATCCTAAATTAAAATTTGACAGTAGAGACAGAAGTCTGAAGAGAATGTGAAACGGTCTTTGTCTGAATACAAGGTCCTAGATAAGATTAGAATGGATTTATGATCTATGTCAAACAAATTAAGGAATAAATAGAATCAAATATTGCAATTTTAAATTTGAAAATCAACACTGCCATTTAGTGTTATATTATGAGTTGACAGTCATCAATGAAAATCATTATATGCTAATTAGAAGCACTTGATAAGTGAGGTCAAACACATTATATCTATGTAACCACAGAGAGCATTGGGGCATTAAGTTTCATCTCTCACTTTCATTCAGTTTCATTTCTTTCACTCATGCACTCATCTCTCTCTCACTCATCCCACGAGCCATGCTCATGGAGAGGCTCAAGGAAAGAGACAAAGAAACTAAGATGGACATATTCTCATAACATCTTAGAATATTCTCACAAATTCTCACACACTCTCCATTTAACATTACATCCACTGATATCATAAGAAGTTCACAGAAAGGATTGAAAAGATCTTGAAACAGGTGAAGTATGAAAGGAATTTAAGTAGAATTAATGCAGATATATATATATATATATACACTATATTGCCAAAAGTATTCGCTCACCTATCCATATGCGAGTCAAGGCAGGTGAGCAAATACTTTGGCAATATAGTGTATATATTTAAGTGCTTATATTGCAATGGATATAGACTGAGAATTATCTCGGATATCGCTAGATTGGAAACTTTGATATATTTCTATACTGCAGGTTAGAAATGTGAGAAGTATCTGATAAAAGGATATTAATTAGGGATGAGCTGTTCGGTTCGATCGGTTCGGAGTTCGGAGAACATAGCCTGTTGGCATGTTTGCGAACTACGAACATTTCTGCATTTTCGCCGCTTGTTAGCCCACAATGCACCACAATGGACCACAATGCACTTTTCCAATGGCCTGAAGCTTGTAATTGGCTACAGCCTTGCACCTGACCACAGGTCAGGTGCAAGACAGGTTCAAGACTATGCCAATCACGGCTCAGAGTCCTGATTGGGCAAATTTTGCCCAATCATGGGCTCACAGAGCTAAGTCCCGCAGCACACTATATAAGGTTTCACACAGCGCTTCAGCACGAATTTGAGAGGAGATTGTTGTTGTGTTAGTGTGTGTTCTCACTGCCAGTCTGCAACCAGCTACTGGGGGGGTCTCTGGGGGGTCTCATTTCTACAAAACTATCTGGGAATTGTTCTAATCTGTGTGTTCTCACTGTCACCCAGTATTTTGGGGGTCATTAATTGCTACTAAATATTTGTGAATTGAGGTGATCTGTGTCTTGTCACTGCCAAACAGTATTTTGGGGGTCAGTAATTTCTACAAAAAAATTGTGAAATGAGATGATCTGTGTCTTGTCACTGCCACCCAGTAATTTGGGGGTCAGTAATTTCTACAACATATTTGGGAATTGAGGTGATCTGTGTCTTGTCACTGCCACGCAGTATTTTGGGGGTCAGTAATTTCTACAACATATTTGGGAATTGAGGTGATCTGTGTCTTGTCACTGCCACGCAGTATTTTGGGGGTCAGTAATTTCTCCAAAATATCTGTGAATTGTTCTAATCTGTGTCTTGACACTGCCACCCATCAGGGGGTCTCACTGATTTATAGGAGGTTTCTGAGACTTGTAATCTGTGTCTTCTCACTGCCAGCTATCAGCGGGTCCCACATACTTCTAGCAGATTTCTGTGAAATTGTAATCTGTGTCTTGTCACTGTTTCCAGCTATCAAGGGGATCCTATAAGGGGGTCTCACTGACTTATAGGAGGTGTCTGGAATTGTAATATGTGTCTTGTCACTGGCTGCCAGCTATCAGGGTGTCTCACTGAGTTATACCAGAGTTCTGGTAATCTTTAATCTTCATACCAGAGTTGAATCAGAGTTCTGCATATATTTAATCTTTATATCACTCACCAAGTCAGAAAGACCAAAAAGGTCAGGCAGACGCTCCCAGACACAGATAAGAGGGCAAGCAGCCTCTGTGTCGGGAGGCTGTGCCTCTGGTCATGGTGGACGTGGTGCATCCGCTGCAGGGGCACGCTTCTCCTTTCCAACTGGTGCTGGCCGTGTTAAGCAGCAACAACATACAAAGGATTTGGTAGATTGGCTAACCAGGCCATCCTCATCCTCCGAGTCCTCTGCCAGCCAGGCTTGTAGTGCTTTACAGTCCAATTCAGCTGCCAAAGCATCTAATGCAGCCTCCATGTCCACAGCTACTCCTGCCGTAGCCTCACTATCACACACGGAGGAGTCAGCTGAATTGTTTGACTACAATGACAGTGACATGCTGCTTGAGGATGCACAGCAAGTACAGTGCTCTGATTCAATCTCTGAGGTTGAGGAAGGGAGTATAATCAACCTAGAGGAAGGGTGTGCCAGTGATGACACACAAATAACTGGCACTCATGTTGCCCCAGAAACTGCAGCATACTGCCAAGTTGGCTCCAGTGACGAGGAGATAGGGGGTGATGATGACAATGATGATGAGGTCACTGACTCCACCTGGGTGCCTGATCGAACAGAGAAGTCAAGTAAGGAGGAGGAGGCACAACATCCTCTATGACCAACCGTAGCACTAGCCTGTAGTAGGCATCAGATGTCAGAGTTGCTCAGGTGCAGAGCGCGGTTGTCTCAAAGCACACATCCAGGAACTCTGCTGTCTGGGAGTTCTTTAAGAAATGTGCAGCAGACTCCACCGTTGCTATTTGTAATCTATGTCAGATGAGGCTCAAGTGTGGAAGGACACCGGACGCTTGGGTACCAAGTGCTTGAGGTGACATATGACCACCTGCCACGCATCCCGTTAGCGCAAAACTTTGCGTAGGTCCTCCTCCTCCTCATCTGTCTCAACCCCCACTGTATGTCCTGCCATGTCATTGCCTGCTACAACCTCCAATGATAGGGATGATGCTACAGTAATGGATGTACCAGGTCCTTCCTCACAATGTGACCGCATCCCTTCAGCTGAAGCTTTACGCAGTCAGATTAGGTTGCCCCAGCTGCTGCAGCGTAAAAAAAAATATAGTCCCAACCATCCCCAAGCACAGCATCTAAATGCCAGCTTAGCAAAATTACTCGCATTGCAGCTGCTGCCTTTCCAGCTGGTGGACTCTGCTCCGTTCTGTGAATTTGCTGAATGTGCTGTACCACAGTGGCATGTTCCAAAACGCCATTACTTTTCAGGGAAGGCCATTCCAGCACTATACCAGCACGTGGAAGACAATGTTATCGAAGTCATTGGGAAAGGCAGTCAGCAGCAAGGTGCATGTGACTTTAGACACGTGGTCCAGCAAGCATGGACAGGGTCCTTATATTTCCTTCACGGCACACTGGGTAACTCTGATTGTAGCTGGGAGGGATCCAAGATGGGGCTCTGTGCTGGAGCTTGTTCATCCACCACGCCTCCAGAAAGCTGCTTGTATGAGGTCTGTCTGCTCCACCTCCACCTCTCCCTCTTCCTCCTCTTCCTGTGTATCTAGCGAAGTGGCAGTTAAACCGACACCTGACAGGGGCTACGCAATGGCTCAAGCAAAAAGATGCCATACTGTGCTTGAGCTGGTTTGTTTAGGGGACAGGAGCCACACTGGGCCAGAAAATCTGTAAGCTCTGCAGGGACAGGTGCAGAGATGGTTAACACCACGCCAGCTTCAGCTGGGAATGGTCGCCTGTGATAATGGCAGCAACCTTCTCTCCCCCTATGCCAGGGTAAGTTGACGCATGTACCATGCCTAGCACATGTTCTAAATCTGTGGTACAGCGTTTCCTAACCAGGTACCCAGGGCTGGCAGAGCTTCTCAGCCAGGCCAGAAAGGTCTGCAGCCACTTCAGACGGTCATTCCCAGCGGGCGTTCGCCTTGCAGAATTTCAAAGAGAATTCCACCTTCCCACAAACCGTCTGATCTTTGACATGCCCACCAGGTGGAACTCGACATTACCAATGCTGCAGCGTCTGCACAAGCAGCAGAGGGCCATCAACGAGTACCTGTGTGAGTATGGCACAAGTACAGGTTCAGGTCAACTTGGTTTTTTTTTCCCCGCATTGGCTGATGATCAAGGATGAATGCACTGTACTGTCACTATTTGAGGAGGCAACGAGGATGGTGAGCAGGGACAGTGAATGTATCAGTGATACAATTCCTTTAGTGTTCCTGCAGGAGCACACTCTGTGGTGAATTATAGATGTGGCTCTAGAGGCAGAGCAGCGGGAGGAAGAGGTGGCCTTCCCTACCTCTGAAGGCCCCAGTCTTTCTGCAGACAGCATTCCAGCGGGTCCTTCTCAGATCAGACAGGAGGAGGATGAGGAGGAGGAATATTTAAGTAGTGGGGGCTTTGAAGGTGGGGATTCCTTAAGGGAGGGTTTTGTGTGCCCAGAAACCCAAGGACTAGTGCATGGCTGGGTGGAGGAAGTGCATGATGGGGTCATCCTCCTCATCGACCAGGAAGACTCAGAAGCTAATGCCACCGCCAACCTACGCTGCATGGGCTCCCTTATTATGCAATGCCTGCTGAAGGAAACCAGGATTCGTGCTATCAAGGAGAGGGATCATTACTGGTTGGCAAGCCTTCTTGATCCAAGATACAAGGGTAAAGATGAAGAGCTCATCCTGCCCGCACAGAGGGAGCACAGGATGAAAAAACTTGAGGATGCTCTAAAGCGACACTTGTGTAACACCTTTCCAGGCACTGGTAGGTTACCAAGTGATGACACAGGTGCTTCTGAGGCTGCTGATGATCAGAGGAGTAGTGGTGAAGGCCGGGGCCGCTTGACTGATGCCTTTTTAATTTTTCTTAGTCCACGACGCCCAGGGACGTCAAATGGAGGCACCCATTGCCAGAGTCTTCACCATATGTGCAGGACTACCTAGGGACAATGGCAGACCTGGATAACTTTCCAGCAGATGATCCACTGGCTTACTGGGTGTTGAGATTGGATCACTGGCCAGAACTTAGCCAATATGCTATGCAGCTACTAGGTTGCCCTTCATCCAGCGTGATTTCTGAAAGGACGTTTAGTGCCGCTGGAGGTTTTGTCACAGACAAAAGAGTGCATCTGTCCACCGACTCTCTAGACCGGCTGACATTTATAAAAATGAATCAGTCCTGGATCAGCAGCTATCAATCCCCTGCTGCTTACATAATGGAATAGATCAGGGATGTCGTCTGCATTCACAAAACCTCCAGCACTGAACTCTTCCACAATACCACAAAATGGTTACGGTGTGAAGGCACTTCCTGCCATGAAAGGCACAATATTTGGCTGCACTGATGCCTGTGCCACATTTATATCATTTTAATTTTTTGAACCGCAGGGTCCACCCCTGCACTCTTCCACAATACCACAGAGGGGTTACTGTACAATGGCACTTGCTGGCCTGGCACCAAAAGCACAATATCTGGGTGCACTGATGCCTTTACCAGATTCATATCTTTTTAATATAGGACCGCATGGTCCACCCCTGCACTCTTCCACAATATCACAGAGGGGTTACTGTACAATGGCACTTGCTGGCCTGGCACCAAAAGCACAATATCTGGGTGCACTGACACCTTTACCAGATTCATATCTTTTTAATATAGGACCGCATGGACCACCCCTGCACTCTTCCACAATACAACAGAGAGGTTACTGTACGATGGCACTTGCTGGCCTGGCACCAAAAGCACAATATCTGGGTGCACTGACGCCTTTACCAGATTCATATATTTTTAATATAGGACCGCATGGACCACCCCTGCACTCTTCCACAATACTACAGAGGGGTTACTGTATGAATGCACTTGCTGGCCTGGCACCAAAAACACAATATCTGGGTGCACTGACGCCTTTACCAGATTCATATCTTTTTAATATAGGACCGCAAGGTCCACCCCTGCACTCTTCCACAATACCACAGAGGGGTTATTGTATGATGGCACTTGCTGGCCTGGCACCAAAGGCACAATATTTGGTGCACTGCCACTGACGCCTGTACCAGATTCATATCCTTAGAGGGGTTACTGTGTGATGGCACTGTTGCCGACGCTAAAGGCCCAATTTTAAAGCACCTATTGTTACTTTCATCCAAAGCCTGCACAAGTTTCACCATAATTTAGCCAAAAAAATCACTAAACTTTTTCTGCGCATCCTAAAATATCTTTTCATACAGGCTGCCGCCCCAAGCAGTGTTTATGAATAGATTAAAGGAAAAGCATTTACCGTCATTTGAAACGTCATTTTATTGTTTTTAAATGTTTCTATAGATCCTAGAAATCCGCCACTTCACAGGCAGGTTATGGGGACCTCCTAGGCACGATATTTGAAGGATTTTTTTGTTTATATTTTTAACCCTTATTTCATGGAAAGCTCACTGTCCCTTTAAAAACTTTTCTTTACTTTTTGTCCTTGTTTCCTGTCCCCCAGGGCACCACCCGGACCCCCATACATCTTTAATGGCAAATATCTAGCATATATGCCCTGTTGGAGGGCACTCTAAAAATCGAATTTTGAATTTGTGTTCGAATTCGAACCTTTGAAAAGTTCGACTTCGAATGTGAACTGAACTTGGGGATGTTCGGCTCATCCCTAATATTAATTCATACTAACTATTTGTTGCAATATATACGTGTGTGTATATTTGTGTATATATATATATATATATATATATATATATTTATATATATATATTGAAATTGGAAGAGCTATTGTGATTGAATTACTAAACAGGGATTTTATAACCTACAATTTAAAAAGTATAAAATTAGAAGCTTAATTCTAGTTATTAGGGGAGGATTCACTAAATAAGTTTTTCTTACTTATCATTCTAAATAGAATAAGTGATAGCTTCATCCTTTTGTTGATCCAGGTAGCACAGAGATATATGTGTATACATATATGCATATATGTATATACTAGATTACTAGCTTGTTTTGAATATTTGTTTGCTGGGAATTACATGTTTTCTTTCTAGAAACGTTTGTTAATTGTACTAACCTTTTATGCTTAGTTACTAACTGATTAAAGTAAATTGTACTAATAAATGGTGTTGATTTACTAACATGTTCTAAAAGCTAGGAATCTGTGTTCTGACGGTTGTTGTTTTTTTATATCCTTGATTTTGGTTGTGAGAATAAATCATTTTGCATACGTAATAAATATATATTTTTACCTAGTTTGTTGCGGTTATATATTTGTAAACAAAACGCACAAGTGGAAACAGACTCAGGAGACTTTCTGAGAAATATGGGCAAGATAGTTTTATTATAATTTATATCTCGTATAAATTTCTTATTTGAATAAACTCTCCGAAATCACATACCTGTAAATTTTACACTTGTTTGGCACGTCACATCAAACCACCCCCCTTTGACTAATGACCATGCCATTTGCCATTTTTGCTCTGTATGTGTTTGTCACGGAACTGGAAACCACCAGAAATGTAAAGCTTTTTCTCCCCTTGTAAAACATTTCCCCTCTGGATTGTAACATTACCCCATTGTTTCCCTCATGTACCAGGTGAAGGAGCAGCCATCGCCCAAGCTTCCCAGGGACCCCAGACTAATGCACGGTGGTGATGGCTCCCTTTGGTGCTATCGGGGTGCTTTATGGACTACTTCTGCTTGAGTCTCTGGGGGTGCTCTCTTGTTCCCCTCAATCCCCTACACTTAGGGGAATCAAAGTTCCCCACCCTGCGGTGAATTCAGCATTCACCGCAGTGTCCCGGGAGTGCATGGAGAACCCATCGAACACCCTCTGAAAACCCACCGGAACCGCCGCAAAAAACACACCGAACAAGTCGGAAAAAGCCGAACACGTTGCAAAAAAAGTACTCAACGAAAATGTCTGGAATTTACTTATAAAGATCCTATGAATAATAATAAAAAGGTGTGTTACAGAAAAAGAAAAACGCTTTTAAAAAAAGGGAAAAAAATTGCAGAAAAAATGCCGAAAAGATCCTAAAAAATTCAATAAAGAGACTTTTGCTGCAGATTAAAAGGAAAAAATGGTTTATTAGTAGGGATGAGCCAAACTCCCCCGTGTTCGGTTCTCATTCGAACTCGAACAATTTCAAAAGCTCGAGTTAGAACGCGAACACGAACCGAACTCACTGCAAGTCAATGGTACTCAAAAGTTCGGTTTTTAGGGTTCCCTGCAAGAGGCCATATATGCAAGATATTTGCCATAAAAGGTGTATAAGGGTCCGGGTAGTGCCCTGGGGGACAGGAAACAAGGACAAAAAGATAAAAAAAAAGTTTTTAAAGGGACAGTGAGTTTTCCATGAAATAAGGGTTAAAGATAAAAACAAAAAATTCCTTCAGATATCGTGCCTAGGAGGTCTTCATAACCTGCCCGTGAAGTAGCGGATTTGTAGGATGTATAGAAACATTTAAAACAAAAAAATGACGTTTCAAATCACAGTAAACGGTTTTCCTTTAATCTATTCTTAACCCCTTAATGGCGCAGGGCGTTCCATGCCGTCCTGCATTTGGCGGGCTTTAATGCCGCAGGACGGCATGGAACGTCCTCAGCGTTAGGAGCCCAGCCGGCGGTAATACTTACCTCCCCGGCGGCTCCCACGCAGATCTGGCTTCGATGAAGCCTGATCTGCGACTTTTCTAGCCTCCCGGCTCACTGACGTCATCGCGGAGCATGGGGAAGCACCTTTGGATCCCTCTATCTCCCCATCACCGGGGGCTACAAGGCTGTGGCCAGCATCGCTGGAACGGTCAAAGCCTGACCTTTCCAGCGATGTATGGGGGTTAACCCATTATTATT
This sequence comes from Leptobrachium leishanense, assembly GCA_009667805.1. Lineage (NCBI taxonomy): Eukaryota > Metazoa > Chordata > Amphibia > Anura > Megophryidae > Leptobrachium > Leptobrachium leishanense. The sequence continues at coordinate 533,825,374 of CM019063.1, read as the reverse complement.
ATTATTATACTTTATTTATATAGCGCCAGCATATTCCGCAGCGCTGAACAATGGGCACGATATAGACAGGGTTATAATACACTGATACTGAACACCATTTTGATAAACCAGTACAGGAGGAAGCTAAGGCCCTATACCCATAGGAACTCACAATCTAGAAGCGTTGGGGTGGAAACAGGAGGAGAGGACTGCAAGGTGGGAGTGATGGACTGCAAGGTGAGAGTGGAAGACTGCAAGGTGAAAGTGATGGACTGGTTGGGGCAGTGAGGTGTATCAGTCAGTTTGCCTGAATAGGAATGTCTTAAGGGAGCGTTTGAAGGAAGAGAAACCAGGGGAAATTCTGACCGTACGAGGGAGAGCATTCCAGAGGATGGGTGCTGCGCGTGAGTAATCCTGCAGTGTATTATGGGAGGAGGTGATGCGGGGAGAAGCTAGGCACAGGAAAGGTCACTGTTTTACCTTAGGGAGCGGGCTGGGGTGTACTTGGTGATTAGTGAGGACAGGTAGTGGGGAGCGGAGTTAGTGAGAGCTTTGTAGGTCGGGGTAAGGATTTTGAATTTAATTCTGCTGTGGATGGGGAGCCAGTGAAGGGACTCACAGAGACAGAGCGGCGGGTGAGGTGGATGAGCCTGGCAGAGGCATTCATGGAATGGATTGTAGGGGGGGAGGTGAGAGAGAGGGAGGCCAGCAAGAAGAGTAAAACAATAATCAAGTAGGGAGATTACAAGGGCATGGATGAGTTGCTTTGTGGTTTCAGCAGTAAGAAATGACACAACTGGTAGTGGCAGGAGGAATGAGCATGAAGGAAAGAGCAGAGTCAAGTGTAACCACAAGACAGTGAACCTGGCTTGATGGGGAGATAGTGATGCCACCATACAATACATTGAACAACATTTGACAAACAGTACAGGAGGAGATGAGGGCCCTATTCCCATAGGAACTCACAATCTGGGAGGGTTGGGGTTGGAAACAGGAGGAGAGGACTGTAAGGTGAGAGTGATTGATGGTTGCGTCAGTGAGTTGGGTGGTAGGCTTCCCTAAATAGTTTTAAGGGAGCGTTTGAAGGAAGAGAAGTTAGGGAAAGTCCGACAGTATGAGGGAGAGCGTTTCAGAGAGTGGGGGCTGCGCATGAGAAATCCTGCAGTCTATCATGGGAAGAGGTGATGCGGGGAGAAGCTAGGCGCAGGTCACTGTTTGACCTTAGGGAGTGGGCTGGGGTGTATTTGGTGATTAGTGAGGACAGGTAGTGGGGAGCTGAGTTAGTGAGGGTTTTGTAGGTAAGGATAAGGATTTTGAACTTAATTCTACAGTGGATGGGGAGCCAGTGAAGGGACTCGCAGAGGGGAGCTGCAGAGACAGAGCGGCGGGTGAGGTGAATTAGCCTGGCGGAGGTGTTCAGGATGGATTGTAGGGGGGAGAGGTAGGACAGAGGGAGGCCAGATAAGAGATTATTGCAATAGTCAGGAGTTGGGAGATTACCAGGGCGTGTATGAGTTGTTTTGTGGTGACAGCGGTAAGAAATGGGCAAATTCTGGAAATATTACACAGTTGGTATCGGCAGGAGGAGGAAAGAGACTTGATGTGGGGGATGAAGGAAAGAGCAGAGTCAAGTGTAACTCCAAGACAGCGAACTTGGTTTGATGGGGAGATGGTGATACCCTCCACCGTGATAGAGAAGTCAGGAGGTGGGGAGGCATTGGAGGGAGGAATAAGTAGGAGTTCAGTCTTTGACATGTTGATCTTTAGGTGGTGGGAGGCCATCCAGGAGGAGATGCCAGATAAACAGTCACTGACTTTTGAAAGGACAGGGGGAGTGTGAGATCAGGGGTAGAGAGGTAGATCTGAGTGTCATCAGCGTAGAGGTGGTAATTAAAGCCAAAGCTGTTGATGATTTTGCCCAGGGAGGAGGTGTAGATGGAAAAGAGCAGAGGCCTTGAGGTACACCAACAGATAGAGGCAATGAAGAGGAGGAGTTATGAGCAAAAGACACACAGAATGACCTGTTGGATAAATAGGAGTCAACCCAAGCAAGCGCAGTGTCACCGAGACCCAGAGAGTTGAGGGTCTGTAGAAGGAGGGGGTGGTCAACAGTGTCAAAAGCAGCCGAGAGGTCAAGCAGGATGAGAATAGAATAGTGGCCGTGTTTTTTAGCAGTTAGGAGGTCGTTGGTGACTTTGGTGAGGGCAGTTTCAGTTGAGTGTAGGGGACTGAAGCCAGATTGCAGGGGGTCAAGTAGGGAATTGGAGGACAGGAAGAGGGAGAGGCGGTTGAAGACTAGTTTTTCTAAGAGCTTAGAGGTAAAGGGAAGCAGGGATACAGGGAGGTAGTAGGATGGAGAGTTGGGATCGAGGGATGGTTTCTTTAGTAAAAGGGTAACTAGCGCGTGTTTGAAGGCAGATGGAAAGGAGCCAGTGGAGAGAGATAGGTTGAAGATGTGTGTGAGAGCAGGGGTGAGGGAGGAGGAGAGGGGAGGAATTAGATGTGAGGGAATGGGGTCGAGTGGGCACGTGGTGAGATGTGAGGAAGACAATAAGGAATTGACTTCCTCCTCAGTGGCTGGGAGGAAGCGGCAGGGGGTGGCAGAGGGTACCTGTGGGAGTGGAGGTGGCAGATAACCATGAGTTGCCAGGTCGTGACCGGGCACTAATTTGTGCCCGATCGCGGCCTATTTCCAGTGGGGGCCGCCATCTTGGATGGCAGCCCCCACCTCTGGGTCCCCCCGCGACAACTGACTCATCGCGCCATGCGCGATGATGTCAGTTAACCGGGGACCCCCTAGCTGCAAAGGGATTTCCTAAGGATAAGGAAATCCCTTGCAGGAGATAGGGGGGTTCTTTGAACCCCTTTATCTCCTGATCGGTGGCAGCTATGGTGTCATGCCTGATATCGTTGGAAAGGTCTGAGCATGGCCTTTCCAACGATATCAAACATGACAATGAAAAAAGTAAATTAAAAGTGTATAAAAATAAATAAACAATTAATTAATTAATTAAAAAATAAAAAAGTGCTTTTTTATTTGATGCAGCATTATTGTTCACATTTCAATGTGAACAATGATGCTTCACAAATGATTTTTTTGGGGGGGGGTTAGTTAAAATCACATAATTCCCCCCCCAAAAAAAATGGGTTCCCAAGTCTACCCCATAGAATATAACCGCAAAGGATCGGATAATAAAATGTGGAAAAAAAACACTTTACAAACTGTGGATGATTGAAATTTTATTGAAAATTCATCTTTTTTTAAATTTTTTGTTATAGCATTCTGGCAGGACATGACATTTATATATAATTATGATATATTATTAATCTGCCGAGTCTGCCGGAAAGAACGATATATAATTTGTCTGGGTGGTATAATAATACGTGACTTAAAACCGCGTTTAAACATGATGAGCAAAAACTTCAGCAAACTTCACTTCCGAAAGAGTGCCGAAGTTGTAAAATTACTCCCGTCCTTAAGGGGTTAAACAACTGCTTGGGGCGGCAGTCTGTATTAACCACTTCAATGCAGTGGACGCGCTCAGCCGGGACCCCGGCGGACACGATAGGCGTCATCGCTCATGCGCGATGACGTCTATTCGGGCACCCCCCTGCCATTGCAGGGAAGGTGCCTGAAGAGGAGGGGGGAGGTCCTTCGGACCTCTCCCCCTCCCCTTCCCCGCGGGCCAGCGATTAAAGACAGGCACCGCCTGGAAGGGCACAGCCTGCCCTTCCAAGCGGCGGCTGTCTTTAACCCCTAGGGGGCTGGATCGCGATATGGCGCCCACATGCGCCGTATCGCGGTCCCCTCCCGGAGCTGGCCGACATCTTGGATGTCGGCCAAGCTTCCGGGATATCCCCCTAATGACTGGCGTCATCGCGCAGAGCGCGATGGGCCAGTTTTGAAATTAACCCCTTGCTGCCATCTATAGTGGAGATAGGGGTTTCATTGGAACCCCCTATCTCCCGATCCGTGACAGCTAGGGGTTAATGTTTGCTATCTTTGGAACGGCCAGAGCGTGGCCTTTCCAATGATACCAAACATGACCATGTAAAATGTAAAAAACAAAAATTAAAAATAAAAATAAAATTAAAAAAATTAAAAAAAAATGTAAAAAAAAATAAATATTTTTTTTTTTTTTTTTTTGATTTATTAGTGCAAAAATATTGTTCCCATTTCAATTATAATGTGAACAATGATGCCGCACTAACGATTTTTTCTATGGGGGGCGTTTGCTAAAAAACACGTAATTTTCCCCCTAAAAAAGTAACGATTCCTCATTTCTAATTTTTTTAACAAGCGCACCCCATAGAAAATATAACCGCAAACGATCGCATTTTAAAATGTGAAAAAAACCACTTTACACATTGTAAATTATTGAAAAATCTAATTTTATTGCATTTTTTGTTATAATATACAGACATGACATAACGTATACATATAATAATGACATATTATGAATCTGCACAGTCTACCGGAAAGAACGATATATAATATTTCTGGGTCATATATTAAAATAAGACTTCAAAACGTGGTTAAACATGATGAGCGAAACCGGTAAAAATGAGCTCAGCACAGAGGTGGGAAAAGGCTCAGCAGCGAAAGGGTTAAAAGAGGAGACCTTTTAGGACGCGCAGAACAAGTTCAGTGATTTTGTGGCTAAATTATGGTGAAACTTATGCAGGCTTTGGATGAAAGTAATCATAGGTGCTTTAAAATTGGACCTTTAGTGTCGGCAACAGTGCCGTCACACCGTAACCCCTCTGTGGTATTGTGGAAGAGTGCAGGGCCGGACCCTGCATTCCAAAAAATTAAAATGATATGAATCTGGTACAGGCGTCAGTGCACACAAATATTGTGCCTTTGATGGCAGCAAGTGCCTTCACACTGTAACCCTTTTGTGGTATTGTGGAAGAGTGCAGGGTTGGACCCTGCGGTCCAAAAAATTAAAATGATATATATCTGGTAACATAGGTGTCAGTGTCAGTGCAGCCAAATATTGTGCCTTTGGTGGCAGCAAGTGCCTTCACACCGTAACCCCTCTGTGGTATTGTGGAAGAGTGCAAGGTTGGACCCTGCGTTCCAAAAAATTTAAATGATATAAATCTGGTACAGGCGTCAGTGCACACAAATATTGTGCCTTTGATGGCAGCAAGTGCCTTCACACTGTAATCCTTTTATGGTATTGTGGAAGAGTGCAGGGTTGGTCCCTGCGGTCCAAAAAATTAAAATGATATATATCTGGTAATATAGGCGTCAGTGTCAGTGCAGCCAAATATTGTGCCTTTGGTGGCAGCAAGTGCCTTCACACCGTAACCCCTCTGTGGTATTGTGGAAGAGTGCAAGGTTGGACCCTGTGTTCCAAAAAATTTAAATGATATAAATCTGGTACAGGCGTCAGTGCACCCAAATATTGTGCCTTGATGGCAGCAAGTGCCTTCACACCGTAACCCTTTTGTGGTATTGTGGAAGAGTGCAGGGTTGGACCCTGCGGTCCAAAAAATTAAAATGATATATATCTGGTAATATAGGCATCAGTGTCAGTGCAGCCAAATATTGTGCCTTGATGGCAGCAAGTGCCTTCACACCATAACCCTTTTGTGGTATTGTGGAGGAGTGCAGGGTTGGACCCTGCGGTTCAAAAAATTTAAATGATATAAGGCCGGGTGCACACGGGATGTTTTTTTGCACGCTGTAACGCTGTAACGTAAAAGCTGGTCTAGAAGAGTTGAATAATAATTTCAATAAAGTTGAAGTAGACATGAAAAAAATTGTTGTGTTGAGGTGTTTTTTCAAGATGGAGGGGAGAGATGATGTGCGGTTTATTCTTTTGGCATACGCATATTTGCAGCGACTTAAGAGGTAAATGAAGTGGTGGGTTCATCCCATAAACACCATGAGAGACCGTCATGGACAGTTCCAGATGCTGTACAAGCCGCTGAGAGAGGGAGAAATGTTTTAATTACCTTCGAATGTCCATAGCCTCGTTCGATGAACTGCTGGCCAGTATAAAGGAGTCACTGACCAAGATGGATACTATAATGCGGGCTGCCCTATCACCGGAGGAGATGCTGGTGATCACTTTACGGTAATAAAAATGTGTGACCAACAATGTTTTAGAAGCATCTTGGTGTGGGAAATGTTTTAGCAGCATCATGGAGGGGGAAATGTTTTAGCAGCATCTTTTTGTGGGAAATGTTTTAGCAGCATCTTGGTGTGGGAAATGTTTTAGCAGCATCATGGTGAGGGAAATGTTTTAGCAGCATCATGGCGTGGCAAATGTTTGATGCTGTCACAATTAACTTATGACGCCAACAACAAAGTTTGATGTCTCGATTTTTTTTATCATTTTTTTCAAAAGGACAAGAAAAAAAGTTTTTTACATAACTAGCAATAATAATACAAAACATGTTTTTTTACAGAACAATTGACAAATTAATATTTACAGGTTGTGGTAGTCTGGCACATCTTTGCTTGCTGATCCTGCCAGGAACCCGTGGTACAAACTGCCCTGTTCAGGGACTGCAGCATGTTGTATGGCCCGGCCCGCTGCTACTGGTGTCCTGCATACTGCATGGCTAGCGGCTGCTGTTGTCCTGCATATGCCATGCCCGGCGGCTGCTGGTGTCTTGCATACTGCATGACTGGCAGCTGCTGCTGTCCCACAGCATATGGGTGGTAGGTCAGGGTTCATTGTGGAGTATATCGTCTGCATAGTCTGCACTCGGAATTGTATTGTCTGATTTGGCATCATTTGATGCATTAGAGGCAGTAGTGATGTGAAGAATGGTCTTCATCCTCTTCACAGACTGTAAGTGCTCTTTGAGGCCTTTGTGCCTCCATATAGCTCATGATTGCCTGCTCTAAATTATTTGCCCTATGACGCCTTGAGGATGTGGTAGGTGTTGTAGCAGCAGCTACAGGACCCGGCATTGCTTGAATCTCTGCTCCTTCAACCACAACCTCCGCACATTGGAACAGAGCCTCCGCTCCTTCAACTTGTGCCTCCATTGTTTTGTCTGATACATCGATGTCTCCCTCTGATGTTTCAGGGTCAAGCGACTGGCTTGAGGTTGGTGGGTCAGTTGCAGGGTGCTGTGAACATGACGGTGTGTCATCAATACTGCTAACAGTGGCTCTTGGAATCATATTTTTATTCAAGAATGATAATTGCTCTGCATATACATAAGAGCGGACCTTCTTGGCCCCTGAGCCGGACCGTCCTAGTTCAGCTTGTTTCTTAAAATTACGGACGTAGTTGTCCCTGACTGTGCGCCACTTGGACATGACGTCTTGTACTAGAAGACAAAAAGAATGACATAAGGAATGTTATTTGAAAGTACTCATTACCAACAACATCTATATTTTTTACAGGTATCTTGCAAGTGGCTGCAGTCTGCAAGATCTTCACTTCAATTTCAGGATTGGACGAACAACAGCTGGCAAGGTGGTGCGCAAAGTGAGTCAAACAATTTGGGAAAACCTGAAGGAGAATTGTATCCCTACACCGAATGAAAGAACATGGGTCGATATAGCAGAGGGGGTTCCAAGATAGAGCCAATTTCCCTAACTGTCTTGGGGCAGTGGACGGGAAACATATCCGTGTTGTAAAGCCAGAATTGAGCGGTTCTCAGTACATGAACTATAAACATTTTTTTCCAGTCGGACTCCTGGCAGTTGCTGATGCCAACTATAGATTCACATATGTTGATATTGGATCATATGGAAAAGACTCTGATTCAACAGTATTTCGGCAATCTACACTATGGCAACAAATGTGTAGCAATAGTCTAAATATACCAAAGCCAAAACTTTTGCCAGGTACAGACATTGCAGTACATAGATACAGAAAAAAATGGCGTCACGCCCATACTCACCGGAGCGGCAGCAACTGCCAGGAGTAACAGCCCAGTCAATGTATAAAACATAACAAGGAAAAAGAGTGTCATCTGCGCTCGTTTCTATGTGTTCCATGTACAACAAAAATTAGGTTTTTGTTTGTTTCAATGGCCATTGCAACGTAAGCCCACTCGCCACTTCAAGGCACCTCTTTAGAGTGGGTACCTATAAAAGTCACCATCTTTGCCTCTCCTTGGCTGAAAAGCAGCTGGAGGGGCTTGGAGCTGCTCAGTAGAGCGGCCTTTTGGTTACAATTGTTAGGTACCCACTCTAAAGAGGTGCCTTGAAGTGGCGAGTGGGCTTACGTTGCAATGGCCATTGAAACAAACAAAAACCTCATTTTTGTTGTACATGGAACACATAGAAACGAGCGCAGATGACACTCTTTTTCCTTGTTATGTTTTATACATTGACTGGGCTGTTACTCCTGGCAGTTGCTGCCGCTCCGGTGAGTATGGGCGCGACGCCATTTTTTTCTGTATCTATGTATATCATGCTTGTAACACCAGTCCGTCGTTCTGCAGCTGTTCCTCTTTCCATGTTTTTTGTTTTTGATCCCAAATGGGAAGTGTTTGGTGCGTGTATAAATAAAAGCCACCATCTTTGCCTCTCCTTGGCTGAAAAGCAGCTGGAGGGGCTTGGAGCTGCTCAGTAGAGCGGCCTTTTGGTTACAATTGTTAGGTACCCACTCTAAAGAGGTGCTTTGAAGTGGCGAGTGGGCTTACGTTGCAATGGCCATTGAAACAAACAAAAACCTCATTTTTGTTGTACATGGAACACATAGAAACGAGCGCAGATGACACTCTTTTTCCACAGACATTGCAGTCCCTTTTGCGTTTGTTGGGGATGAGGCTTTTGCTTTGGCAACCAATTTATTGCGGCCATACGCAGGGAGACACCTAAGCGAGAAAAAAATAATATTTAATTATCGTCTGTCACAAGCCAGAAGGTATGCGGAATGCTCCTTCGGCATTCTATCTAACAAATGGCGAATTCTACATAGGCCATTAGATGTATGTGTAGAATTTGCAGTGGACATCGTAAAATGTTGCTGTGCTTTGCATAATTTCATACGTGACCGCGATGGGTACAATTTTGCTGACTCCCTCAGCATTCTGGGTTTGGAAGACTATGATGACACAGATCATTGCCCTGATCATACAAGCCTCAATCGATTCCGAGACGCATTGGCAACCTATTTCTGTAGTCCCAGCGGTGAAGTGCCATGGTAGCTCGGGCGGATTTAAAAGGAACAAATTGTTCTCACTGTTTGTACATTGGTACAGAACATCCTCTTGTTAAATAAATGCAAATATTTCTATATAGTCATAAGTTATTTTAATAGATAAATAAAAAATTATTTAAAAGGAACATACTTTGCATCCTTTTTTCAGCCTCCGTCGAGTTCTTGAACCCTTCGTTGACTTCACTCGATGCATTCTCTTTTTTCATTTTGTCCTTATAGTCCAAATCCGTAGTGTCCCACAAAATGGGGTGCTGTTGTACAGCGAGTATAAGCAACTCCACATCCATAATGCCGAGCCGTCAAACTTCCGCTTTTGCAGCTGCAACGACAATCTACCTGCACAACTAGAGACAAAATTACAGCAAATTCTCTCCAAGACAATTGTTGTTGTAAAAACTAACTTTTTTATTTGGACTACAGTGGACTTTAGACACTGGCGAACATTAATTATCCTTGCCATTTATTTAATGGCCCAGGTTGCTTCTCACTATGCAACCTGGTCATGTGAAAGCGACACCCATGGTCATTTTTCAACCCACGTCTCTTGCTGTCAGTATGATACTCATGCCTTATACACTCTTTTTAAATTATTAAAACCTTTTACTGCTGTGCCTATTCACTTCTGTGTGCAAAGCTCATTTTTAACTCTTTTGCTCATCCCGTTTTATGATACCACCCAGACACATTACATATAGTTCTTTCCAACAGACTCGGCAGATTCATAATATATCATTTTTATATGTATAAATCATGTCCTATCTGTATATAGTAACAAAAAATGCAATAGAATTTGAATATTTAACCATCTACAGTGTGTAATTTTGTTTTTGTAAACATTTTTTCACGCAACTGGTTGCGGTTATATTTTCTATGGGGTGCGCTTGTGCAAAAATTAGAATTGGGGACTTGTTATATTTTTTGGGGGGAATTACGTGAGTTTTGCAAGCGCACCCCATAGGAAAAAGCATTAGTGCAGTATCAATGATCACATTATAATTAAATTGTGAACAATTTTTCTGCATTAATAAAAACAACAAACAAACAAAAACATGATTTAATATTTTTTATTTTTATTAGTATTTTTTATTTTGCACCTGGTCATGTTTGATATCATTCAAAAGGTCATGATCAGGCCTTTCAAATGACACCCTCCATGGCCCCCTAGCTGCTTTTCTGGAGATACCGGGGTCCAAAGGAACCCCTTATCTCCACTAGGGTATTTCCTTGTGAAATCCCCAAGCAGCTAGGGGTTCCCCGGCAATCTGACGTCATCGCGCTATGAGTGATACGTCAGGAGGTTAGGGGAAACCCGGAGGTGGAGCCGCCATCCAAGATGGTGGCCCCCACCGGTGCTATATCGTGATATAGCGCTGAACAGCGCTGGATCGCGATCTGGCGCATCAAGGGTTAAAATAGAGGGCACTGCTTTAAGGGCAGATACTGCCCTTCAAAGCGGTGCCTTTTTTTCTAAATAAAACACACCCGATTGGGAGGGAGAGGGATATAAAAGGGATCCCCCCATCCTTTCAGGGTCGACTAGAAATTACATCATCGTGAATGGCGTGATGACGTCATTTCCGTCGGGGACCGGCATATATTCGGCGCCTGGCTTCCCTGAAGCCAGAACGGCGCCGGACCCAGGACAGAGAGGTGAGTATCTCTGCCAGGGCTTCTGATTTCGGTTCGACATGTGAGGGCGTCCCCCACATATGAGCGTGAATGAGGACGTCCCCCACAGCGAAGTGTCGATACGGCACCTCAAACATCAAGACTTTTTTTTTATGAGGGCGACCTATATTCCATACCTACCTAGTATACGGACGACAACAAATTCAGTACCAAACTTAACACACACGATGCTGGGTGCACACGGGACGGTGCCTGACACTTGCCACACACACCAAATCGGTCAAGTCCGCATGCGCGACACCAGACGTTGCGTCAAACCTAGCGCAACAGGCGCTATGTTTTGAGGACGGTAGTCTGCAGTGCTCGATATGAGTAGCGCACGTTATTCTTGTGGTTATGTGCACCCGGCATAATTATATGCAGTAATGCGCGTTAGTAACACACGTTACAGTGCGCAAAAAAACATCCCGTATGCACCCGGCCTAAATCTGGTACAGGCGTCAGTGCAGCCAAATATTGTGCCTTTGGTGGCAGCAAGTGCCTTCACACCGTAACCCTTTTGTGGTATTGTGGAAGAGTGCAGGGTTGGACCCTGCGGTCCAAAAAATTTAAATGATAGAAATCTGGTAATGGCGTCAGTGCAGCCAAATATTGTGCCTGTGGTGGCAGCAAGTGCCTTCACACCGTAACCCCTTTGTGGTAATGTGGAAGAGTTCAGTCATGGAGGTTTTGTGAATGCAGAAGACATCCCGATCTATTCCGTTACGTCAGCATCAAGGGATTGATAGCTGCTGATCCAGGACTGATTCATTTTTATAAATGTCAGCCGGTCTACAGAGTCGGTGGACAGATGTACTCTTTTGTCTGTGACAAAACCTCCAGCGGCACTGAACGTCCTTTCAGAAAGCACACTGGATGAAGTGCAACCTAGTAGCTGCATAGCATATTGGCTAAGTTCTGGCCAGTGATCCAAACTCAACACCCAGTAAGCCAGTGGATCCTCTGCTGGAAAGGTATCCAGGTCTGCCCTTGACCCTAGGTAGTCCTGCACCATACGGTGAAGACGCTGGCAATGGGTGCCTCAATTTGAGGTCCCTGGGCGTCGTGGACTAAATTAATTTACAAAGGCATCAGTGAAGCTGTAGTGGAAATGGGCTGGAAGATGGCCGCCATCTCAAGTCAGGCGACCATCTTGTTCAGAATATTGGTTCACTTGCAAATAACTAGATAGATTTCACTAGACACTAGAATGAAGCTTACATAGAATCTTAGGAATGTGGTAGATTAGCAGAGAAGCAATAAAACGAGGGAAAATCCGGCCAGCTCTTGGCACAGAAAGACAGGATGACAAATGGATACTGCAAGGTCACTGAGACTTGCCGAGAGACAAAGAAAGCATAGACACCAGACCCTGCTTTATCTGTATAAAAATAAACATAGTTATTAGGGAGGTGGGCACGGCCCAGATTGAGTGCGGCAGCAAATCACAAACTGTCAGACTAACATGAAGTTTGCCAATTTATCGTCAATGTATGGAAATCCTTTGTACTAACAATGGGAGGTATTAACCCATGTGGGGTGGAATAAAGTGTTATCGGGAGGTGGGCTAATTGGGATGTACCTAATTGTGTATTTGGGATATAAGATAGGATGTCACGAGGGACTCGGGGCTCATTCTTTGCGATTGAATCCTGTTTGAGCATCTGTTGTGATATCACAATAAAGTTTGCCTTTCCTGAAGAGACTCGTGTTCAGACAATCCTTGCTCGTGTCTGGTCCGGCCTCGTCCTGAGTGAACCCGTCTGATTCCGGTTACAATTCTGTGGGCTCAGTTGCCGGGATATGGGCCCTTACCGGCATGGCAACGACTGCTGAACACTGTAGCGGTTGACTGCAGGTGCGAGTGATCCCGCTGGGTGGGCGTCCGTTTAAGGTGAGCTGACATCTGCAGGCGCCAAGCAGGATTTCCTGTTCAGTGGACCTCATCTCATGTCAAACGGACCCCAGCCCAGGAACACTGGGACACCCCTGAGTCCGAGGAAACAGCGAACAGCACTGCGACAGGTAAAGTGTCTTCTATGTTTGTATGTCTAATGGAAATACCGATATAAAGGGAAACGTCCAACCGAAGTTGGATAAGGAGACCCTGGCCACGGTTTCGTTGACATACCCAGCCCGTCGCCAAAAGCATGGTCAAGCAAAGGAGCCAGAGTGGCTAGTGCGTGTCTGGACCCGGGGGATCGGATGTTAACCAAAGGGTAGAGTCTGTATGTGAGGGAGAAGGGAGCCACATGGAGTTGCACAGTCATAGTCAGTGTTTGTAAATAAAGCTTCACCACGTGGACAAAGGAAAGGCGGAAAGATTTCTGTGACCGGGCTTAGAGCCCTGAGTCAGTGCTAGTGTGTATGTCGTGTAGTGAAGAGGGCTCATTGGGGCCAGCGGTAGCTGCAGAGATAGTGGTGCCGAGTGGGTAGAATTACCCATAGGCAAATTGGAATTGCAGACGGGAGTGTAGTTATAGAACGGGGTGCACATAGTCACAAACAGTCAAGAGTTAGAGCTCAATTAACGGGGTATAAGGAGCCGAAAGGAGGGACCGAGTACCCTCGGCTAGTAGAAAGAGTTGAATTGTTTATGTATTGTTTTGTGATGAAAGAATCTGGTACGGTATGGGTTGTGATTGATTGCTGAGAATGCTGTGAGTGAACGAGCTCCTACTCGCATTGCGAGGAAGCAAACTTGAAAGTGGACTCCCAAAGTACGTTTCCGGCTCAGGCGACTGCAGTCCGGCTACTGACGGAGGAAGCGAATCCGATATATGAATTGTTGACTGAAGTGCCAGACTGTAAATTCTAAGTGTTCTTGCTAAAGAGTAATATCTGTATTGTAAAAAGGTTGTTGCTTTTAGAAGTAACAATGGGTAGCGGATCATCCAAGCCAAGGAAGGTAAAGAAGGATGAGAGGCCCCTAGGGTATATGGTGCGGAATTTTGAAGCACTATATACAACACATGAATATGGTGTAAAATTAACTAAGGAAAAGTTAACGGGAATGTATACAATGGTGTGGCCACTGCTAGTTCCAGACTGGCCAGAGCAGGGGTCAATGGACCCGGAGCTAATACAGAAAGTGCATTCCCAAGTAACCAGGAAATGCGGATATTCTGAGCAGTACCCATATATAGATATATGGAAGTATTGTGTAAGGGATAAAAGTTATTTTATAATGATGGCTGGATATAACAAGAAGCAGGTACCCCCAATAGAGAAAATAATAAAAAGAAAAGACCGGTGTTGGTAGAACAACCGGAGGAGATTGATTTGCCCCCGCCTATCCATCATATTATGGGGCAGCTACAGAAGTTTTGTGTGTCACGGTTGCGAAGGCGGGCGGGCTGGCTGCTACTGCTCTGCGGTTACTTCGCTCCGGGGAGCGGGATTGCAGAGGAAAATGAGTGGGCAGTGAGTGGAAGAGACAGAGAGGTCCCACCAGGAAAGATCGGAATGCCCCATGGAAGCATATATAAATTGGTAGACCAAGAGGACAGTGATGATAATGATGAGTGTGAAAATAAGTCTATATATATATATTTAGTGTTTTAATATACCAGTAAAATAAAGATAATTTACAAGATCTGTGTGTGGATTATGTAATGATTTTCAGGAGTCTCTGAGCCCCCATTTCCCCCTGAGCCAGAAGAAAATAAGATGATCAATAGATTAGATGGTAATCTAGAAGATTTTAAGAAAAAATTACAGTGCTATATAACTTGTGTATGTAATTCGGACTGATTATTCGGATGTGATATCTGTACTGTTCTGCGTGAGTATAAAGTCAGAGAATATGATTAATAAATAGTGTGCTGTATCGAATGATATATGGTAGAATGTTTTTGTCTGATTGTGTTTATAATTGATCTATCAAACTGTTCAATTAAAAGTAAAGTGTAATAAGTAATTAATTTAGAATGTGTAATGGCTGAGAGGTAATGAGAGTCTCTGTACTCGCCTCCACCCCCCCTCCTTTCTGACACACTGTTTGCGCGGAGAGGGGGAAAGGGAGGGAGTGGGTTTTCTTTTTTGCTCTCTGATAGACAGAGAAAGTAACCCTTTGTGTGTCTGTGCAGCGAATTCAAATTAAAAAGAAATCAAGAAGAAAAATTACTATGTTTAACTAATTTTTAATATATGCTACAATAAAATGTATGAAGTCTGTTGAGTGCAAGATATATGTTTATATTTTGTGTTGATATTATTCCAAAAACTCTAGTTTTGTTCACAGAGCTAGAATTAAATAAAAAAAGGAGTCCTAATTTTTATATTGTTACAGATTATACCAACAATAAGTATATAATAATATACAATATTGTCTACCAAAATATAATAAAATTTATTAACAAATTAAATGGGAATATATGAAACGGTTAGAAAATTAATATTATAAGAGCAGTTTGAAAAATAATAATTCAATTAAAAATATATTTCTATTTGATTTCTGATGAGATAGTTATAAGAGTATTTTAGATAATTACTGATGAGATGTTTGTAGTGGTCTTATAATAATGGAGTGGTTTATTTTTATTTGATTTTTGATGTGGTATTAAGAGTCCGTTTTGGTTACGGGAGAGAGATCTCTGTGAATATTGTTTATATAATGTGTATATGTATATGCCCGATGTCCCATCCAGTTCCTGGGGCGGGATATTTTTTTTGCAAATTGCAAGCCCAAATTATGTTTTTTTCTGGGGGTCACGCTTGATTAGACCTGCCTGAGAATAGCAGCTTCCCACGGCAGTACAGCCAGCCAACCAGTACACCCAATCTGTAAAAAAAAATTAAAAAAAATTGCAGTAATTATGCCCAGAGAAGAAGAATGGCGTACAGCACCAACTCTGCCGGCTGCCCCCGGACCCGCACACACTACTCCTTGGAATTCCTGAGGTGTGGGCGGAGGAAAACCCGCCCGGACTAGCTGCAAATATTCCCCCAGTGTACGATGATTTAAGATCTGGTGCAATGCCTGTGGCTTTAAGACAATATCACATCCCACAAAAAGCCAAGCAGAATATCCAGACACATTTGCAGAGATTTAAAGACCACGGCATATTGAAATTCTGCGTGTCACCGTGGAACACATCATTGTTGCCAGTACAGAAAGCGGGCACACAAGAGTACCACCCAGTCCAAGATTAATTCCCGGAGATACAAAATATTACACGGTGCTTGATTTAAAAGATGTTTTTTGGCAGCCGTCTGGTTCCGGCAAGCCAGCCTTTTTTTTTCATTTTTTTTTTTTCAGTGGGAGGTATCTACAATGGATGCGGGCTCAGCCAGGACCTCTTGTCCTTCAACGCTCAGCCACACAAAGTTGTTCTATTATTAATTACTGGCTTCTCCCATATAAAAAGACTGTCTCTCTGCCACAAAAGCCCTGCTACATCTGCTGTGCCATGCAGGTTAGAGTGTCCAAAAAGAAAGCACATATATGTAAACAAACTCTGAAATATCTAGGTTTTCAATTAACAGGTACCAAGTATGCACTGCAGGCAGAGAAAGAACAAAGACAAGTTGACACTCACTTGGCCAAGTTCTTCATGTCAAGGTGCCCCATGCTGTCAAAGCCCTGCTGGATGTCAAAGGAAGCTACTGATTCAGCAACAGCCGGATGACGAAGTACCAAGCTATGATGTGTGAGAATCCACAGGTTCATTTGGACCTCATCGCTACCCTGAACCCTGCTACTTTAATGCCTGACTGCGAAGAGGATCCAGATCATGAATGCCTCCAAGTCATGGAAGAAGTGTTCAGTAGCAGGCCAGATTTGAAAGACGTACCCCTAGACAAATACGATCTACAGCTATTTACTGATGGTAGCAGCTACATGGATGATGGGAAGAAAGTCTCCGGCTATGCAGTAGTCTGAGCGGAAGAGATTATTGAAGCAAATCCACTACCAGGCCATACATCTGCACAACTGGCTGAAATAACAGCTCTAACCAGAGCTCTAGATATCTCTGAAGGCAAAAGAGTAAATATCTACACTGATTCCAAGTATGCCTTCATGACAGTCCATGCACATGGTGCACTCTACAAAGAAAGAGGTCTATTTATTTCCTCAGGACAACAAATCAGGTATGCAGCTGAAATCAAAGCCCTCCTAGAAGCTGTATGGAAACCAAGTGCTGTCAGTATTATGCATTGTCGTGGCCACCAGAAAGGTCATGATGAAATCCCGAAAGGCAACAGGCGCGCAGACCAGGCCGCAAAAGCGGCTGCAACACCATTGCTAGCCAACTGATCAAGCCAAAGTCCTGCTCTGCAAGCAAGAAGACCAACCTGCCATGCCAAACTACGAATTTTATACGAATTGGAGAAAATTTGAATCTGGAGGCAAATTTATTGAAATTATTTTGCACTAGGCTTGTGCACCGATTTTTTTTTCGGTTCGATTCGATTAGATTTTTCGGATTTTTAAACTTTTCGATTCGGCTCGTTTCGACCGATTTCTGTTTCGATTCGGTTCTGCTCGACTCGTTTTTCGTGTACATTTTTTTCCGAATTTCGACCATTTTTCATATTTTTGTGTCACTTAGCTCGGTTTTTGTATCGACTTTTCGAATTTTCGGAAATTTTCGTTTTTCGGAATTGTAAATGGTTTCGGAATATCGACCTTTTTCGTATTTTCGTGTCACTTAGCTCGTTTTTTGTATCGACTTTTCGTATTTTCGGAAATTTGGGTTTTTTCGGAACGTCTGTTCTCCTCGTTTGAAAGCAATAAATTTCGATTTGACACATTTCAAGTACATTCGAAAATTCCGATAATATTTTGTTTCAGGTCGGAAAACTTTTCGGATCTGCCATTTTCGGATCTAAAAATTTTCGGAAATTCGGCCGCATCCGAAAACGCGAATCGGGAAATTTCGTGAAAATTCTGAAATTCCGAAACCCGAAACGCACATCCCTAATTTGCACTAATGGCACAATGACTATGAACTATTAGAACTCAATTATGATTATATCCAATGGCTTTTTCTAAATTTGGTCCCAAGGCCGAAATTTCTACTCCACTCCTCTGAACCCGCAAGAGACACGTTTTATGATTAACACCTCAAAAGTTCAGCAAAGACTCTGCAGAGTATACAACATGATGCTGAAATTCTTCGGCGTAAAAGTAATGGGGGAGTATGGAGTAGATACAAAAGAAACCGAAGTTGAACGAGCAGAAAATTCGAGAGAATGAACCGCAAAGACTTTGTCCAAACTGTACCAAGAGATGCCATTAGGCTGGTTGAATGTGCTGCCGATAGTCCTCTTGCACATTAGGTGCAGGCCAACCCCTCAATTAAAGCTAAGTCCATACAAACTCATGTTTGGACGGCCTACCCCTCTGATTAATGAACTAAGGGGGACCTTCGGGCATTGGGAGAAACTAAACTAAATGATCAGGTTGTACTGTTGGGTAAATCAATGCAGAAATTGAATACTTGGGTGGGAGATAACATACCTCACTTTTTATATCCCCCACTGCATAAGTATTGTCCAGGTGACTCAGTATGGGTGAAAGAGTGGAAAAATGACCCACTAGGCCCAAAGTGGAGAGGTCCTTACCTTGTCCTGTTATCAACCCCTACAGCAGTAAAGGTTGCCGAGGTGGTCCCGTGGATACATCACTCCAGGTTGAAAGTAGCTGCAGCCAGTCCTGAACCAGCATGGAAGGTCGTCGCCAACGAGACCAATCCGCTGAGGCTAAAGCTGACAAAGACCACTGCCGTGAGCACCTAAATGATCCAACTGAAGACACCCAAATGATTCCACAAGTGGGTGTCTTGAAGGACACAGGTCCTGACCATCCGCCAACGGGGGATACCCCAAGGGTGCTTTTTAGGGGCCCAGCCCCCACCCCTGATCATCCGGAAATGCCCTTTGTTTTTGAGATTCCGGTGGGGAGGGATTGGGTTTACGTAACTGTGAAGAGAATTGCCCAAGGGATTTTGACATTTGGGGCATCTGTGGTACTGATTTTGTACCTTGCTAACTTGATTTATGGACTCTCGCATGGAGCACGCCCCAGGTGCCAGAACACTGCCGGGAAAGTGGATATTTCCCATATCTGGAATGGTACGCACCCAGTGATGGAGAATCGTACCATGTGGAGACAAAAGCGAGAGGCGCTATCTGGAACGCAGCTGAAAGGACATTTACTTGTGCAATTTAAAAAGGACTATGCTAAAAAGTCTGGACAAACCATGTGTTGGGTGTGTAGTAGACTGCACCCGAGACAATTCATATACCATTTGCATCTGTCCCAATGAATTTGAGTATGTTTGTATCAGAAAATGTTACAGTACAGGCAGTTGATATGTCAAGGGAGAAATCAGAAGTATTCAGTCCTGGGTACCCCATAACAGGACCAGTGTACCCACCAGAGTGGTGTTTTCATTTAGGCCCAGATAAGGAGATAAATAATGAGTATGGGTTATGTAACTCAAGCCAGTTCAACTAGACATCCTATATTTATATATTCAGAACAGGACTGAAAGAGCAGTCAAATTTTCTATATATATGATGTAGAAAGCTCACAAGCGAGCAAGAGGAGGGGATTGCGAATGTGACCAATGGAAGGCAGAGTGCACTGGATATGATGAAACGACTGAGACAACTGATGATAGAAATATCAAAGGGAACACTATATTTGTCACCATTTACAGTGAAAGGAGAGTACCAGGTGTGCTGTGAAAGAGTGTGTTACACATGGGTACCACCAACAGTAACGGGAATGTTATTTGGCTAAATTGATCCCAATCCAGAGGGTAAGGGGGGAAGACACTAATTCAGACACAACACTTCACCCTAGGTATCCACTGGTGTTTGAGAGACAGAAGAGAGAGTTGTTTAAGAAAGCAGATCGAGTATGGGCTTGGCTTCCGGCCTGGACTGACTGAGGAAGAGAGTTGATGGCAAGAATGAACAGTTATGCCAGTTTGATGGATGAGATTTTGAATAAAACTAGTTGGGATATTCAGTTGCTGAATTTGGAAGTACGAGAGATACAAAAGGTGCAAATGATACACAACATGGCACTGGAACAGATCAGTGCAGCTCTGAATGGATTGTGTGAAATGACGATGCACTATGAATGTTGCACATTCATCAAGAATGCTACACATGATGTCCCTGACTATTATCAGGTAATCCAAGATCACCAAGAAAAGGTAGCACAGTTGCAGGACACAGCAAGGAGGATCGCTGCTGAAGGCTGGAATCCACTTCGTGGGTTCGGAGCAATCGGAGATTGGTTTGGATCCACTCTGAGATTTATTTCACAGATTGGATCTATGATCCTGATGGTAATGGTGATCTTGGTTGTAGGGGCACTACTGTATCGTATAGCGCTTTGCCTCTGGCCGCTATGCAAAAAGGCACTGACACCCACACAGACACAAGATATACCACTGATGATCCCACAAGGTATGTTTCTGACAAAAACAGGACCCCCCAAATATGAGGAACTTGAGAATAGAAGTAGTGAGGTGTAATGGCTACAAGTCTCAGGAGAAGAGCCTGAGGCTTGAGCCAAGGGGGGAATGTAGTGGAAATGGACTGGAAGATGGCTGCCATCTCAAGCCAGGCGACCATCTTGTTCAGAATATTGGTTCACTTGCAAATAACTAGATAGATTTCACTAGACACTAGAATGAAGCTTACATAGAATTTTAGGAATGTGGTAGATTAGCAGAGAAGCAATAAAACCGAGGGAAAATCCGGCCAGCTCTTGGCAGGGAAAGACAGGATGACAAATGGATACTGCAAGGTCACTGAGACTTGCCGAGAGACAAAGAAAGCGTAGACACCAGACCATGCTTTATCTGTATAAAAATAAACATAGTTTTTAGGGAGGTGGGCACGGCCCGATTGAGTGCGGCAGCAAATCACAAACTGTCAGACTAACATGAAGTTTGCCAATTTATCGTCAATGTATGGAATACCTTTGTACTAACAATGGGAGGTATTAACCCACGTGGGGTGGAATAAAGTGTTATTGGGAGGTGGACTAATTGGGATGTACCTAATTGTGTATTTGGGGTATAAGATAGGATGTCACGAGGGACTCGGGGCTCATTCTTTGCGATTGAATCCTGTTTGAGCATCTGTTGTGATATCACAATAAAGTTTGCCTTTCCTGAAGAGACTCGTGTTCAGACAATCCTTGCTCGTGTCCGGTCCAGCCTTGTCCTGAGTGAACCCGTCTGATTCCGGTTACAAAGCGGCCCTGGCCTTAACCACTATTCCTCTGATCATCCACAGCCTCAGAAGCACCTGTGTCATCACTTGGTAACCTACCAGTGCCTGGAAAGGTGTTCCACAAGTGTCGCTTTAGAGCGTCCTCAAGTTTTTTCATCCTGTGCTCCCTCTCTGCGGGCAGGATAAGCTCTGCAACTTTACCCTTGTATCTTGGATCAAGAAGGCTTGCCAACCAGTAACGATCCCTCTCCTTGATAGCACAAATCCTGGGGTCCTTTACCAGGCTTTTCATAATAAGGGAGCACATGCAACGTAGGTTAGAGGTGGCATTAGCTTCCGAGTCTTCCAGGTCAATGAGGATAACCCCATCGTGCACTTCCTCCTCCCAGCCACGTACTAGTCCTTGTGTTTCTGGGAACACAAAACCCTCCCTTGAGGAATCCCCACCTTCAATGCCCCCACTACTTAAATATTCCTCCTCCTCCTCATCCTCCTCCTGTCTGATTTGAGGAGGACCCGCTGGAATGCTGTCTGTGGAAAGACTGGGCCTTGAAAGCTAGGGAAGGCCTCCTCTTCCTCCCGCTGCTCTGCCTCTAGAGCCACATCTATAATAACCTGCAGAGTGTGCTCCAGCAGGAACACTAAAGGAATTGTGTCACTGATGCATGCACTGTCCCTGCTCACCATCCTCGTTGCCTCCTCAAATGGTGACAGTACAGTGCATGCATCCTTGATCATCAGCCACTGCGGGGGGGACCAAGTTGACCTGAACCTGTCCTTGTGCCATACTCACACAGGTACTCTTTGATGGCCTTTTGCTGCTTGTGCAGATGCTGCAGCATTGCTAATGTCGAGTTCCACCTGGTGGGCATGTCACAATTCAGACAGTGTAACGGTAGCTGTATCGCTTACCCAAAAGTAGCGGAGTTGGGATCCTTGAGGGCAGAAGTATCTGCTTGAATAATACAAAAGGTTTATAACTTACAGACTGTAACAAGGAGACACAAGGACTAACTGAATTGTCTCTAAACTCTGAAGGTTTCGAGACCAACAGATTACCTAGGACACACTCAGAAACAGCAGACGTGGAATGACAATCCGTGAAGTACTCAAGGTGCAGGGCAGTCACAGATGCAGAAATAACATAAAACAGAAATAAACAATAGTTAGTAATCGTGGTCTTAGCAAAACCATAAACATAAGTAGTAACCTGGATAAAGGGACCCCGAAGGGTTGGAAATGATACCCCTAAACGTGAAGGGTTAGAATCCAAAACAGCTAGTGATCAACCCAGAAACCAGCAGGGGGTTAAATCACTACAACAAGTGATACAATGTAAAATGCACAATAGAGGGAGAGAAGTCAAAAGCCAAGCCGGGTCAATAAACAGGAACAAGAATCTCATACAAAGCCAGGTCGTCAACAGTAGTCAAATAGATATAGAAGTAGCGGTACGTGAATAACTCCACAACAGGGCCATGAGGCTATTCCTAGAGCCCTGTTTTCAAGCCTGTGGCTCCTGGTAACCACACCTGACCCCGGCCCCTCAGATGCTGATCTGCCAGCAGAAAGTGCTGGCATCTGACCAGCCAGCGGTCTCCCTTCTTGCCCAGACCCGCCAGGGGGCCACAGCGGGGGCTGAAGATGTAACAGACGGTTTGTGGGAAGGTGGAATTCTCTATGAATTTCTGCCAGGCGAACACTTGCTGGGAATGACCGTCTGAAGTGGCTGCAGACTATTCTGGCGTGGCTGAGAAGTTCTGCCAGCCCTGGGTACCTTGTTAGGAAACGCTGTACCACCAGATTTAGGACGTGTGCTAGGCATGGTACATGCGTCAACTTAACCAGATGTAGAGCGGAGAGAAGGTTGCTGCCATTATCACAGACGACCATTCCCAGCTCAAGCTGGCATGGTGATAACCATCTCTGCACCTGCCTCTGCAGAGCTGACAGAATTTCTGGCCCAGTGTGGCTCCTGTCCCCTAAACAAACCAGCTCAAGCAAAGTATGGCATCTTTTTGCTTGAGCCATCGCGTAGCCCCTGTCACGCGTTGGTTTAACTGCCACTTTGATAGAGACAGAGAAGGAGGAGGAAGAGATAGAGGTGGTGGTGGAGCAGACAGACCTCATACAAGCAGCTTTCTGGAGGCGTGGTGGATGAACAAGCTGCAGCACAGAGCCCCGTCTTGGATCCCTCCCAGCTGCCATCAGAGTTACCCAGTGTGCCGTGAAGGAATGTAACAGCCCTGTCCATGCTTGCTGGTCCACGTGTCTAAAGTCACATGCACCTTGCTGATGACAGCCTTTCCCAATGACTCGATAACATTGTCTACCACGTGCTGGTATAGTGCTGGAATGGCCTTCCGTGAAAACTAATGGCGTTTTGGAACCTGCCACTGTGGTACAGCACATTCAGCAAATTCACGGAAGGAAGCAGAGTCCACCAGCTGGAAAGGCAGCAGCTGAAATGCAAGTAATTTTGCTAAACTGGCATTTAGACGCTGTGCTTGGGGATGGTTGGGACTATATTTTTCTTACGCTGCAGCAGCTGGGGCAATGTAATCTGACTGCGTAAATCTACAGCTGATGGGATGCTGTCACATTGTGAGGAAGGACCTGGTACATCCATTACTGTAGCATCATCCCTGTCAGTGGAGGTTGGAGTCAATGACATGGCAGGACATATAGTGGGGGTAGAGACAGGTGAGGAGGACCTACGCAAAGTTTTGCGCCAACGAGATGCATGGCAGGTGGTCATATGTCGCCTCAAGCACGTGGTACCCAAGTGTCCAGTGTCTTTCCCACGCTTGAGCCTCATCTGACATAGATTACAAATAGCAACAGTGCGGTCTGCTGCACATTTCTTAAATGACTCCCAAACAGCAGAGTTCCTGGATGTGTGCTTTGAGACAACAGCGCTCTGCACCTGAGCAGCTCAGACATCTGATGCCTTGGACTAGCTAGTGCTATGGTTGGTCATAGAGGATGTTGTGCCTCATGTTTGTTGTGCCTCCTCCTCCTCACTTGACTCCTCTGTTCGATCAGGCACCCAGGTGAGTCAGTGACCTCATCATCATTGTCATCATCACCCCCTATCTCCTCATCACTGGAGCCAACTTGGCAGTATGCTGCAGCTGCTGGGGCAACATGAGTTACTAGTTAGAAAGGACAAGCGTGCAGAGGATGCACCACGTCCATGACAGAGGCACAGCCTCCCGACACAGAGGCTGCTTGCCCTCTTATCTGTGCGTCTGCCTGTCCTTTTTGGTCTTTCTGACATGGTGAGTGATATATAGATTAAAGATATACAGAACTCTGATTCAACTCTGTTATAAAAATTGGAGATATGCTGCAGAACTCTGATTCAACTCTGGTATAAAGATTAAAGATTTCCAGAACTCTGGTATACAGTAACTCAGTGAGACACCTTGATAGCTGGCAGCCAGTGACAAGACACAGATTACAATTCCAAGAAATCTGCTAGAAGTATGTGGGACCCCCTGATAGCTGGCAGTGAGAAGACACAGATTACAATTCCTTGAAACCTCCTATAAATCAGTGAGACCCCTGATGGGTGGCAGTGAGAACACACAGATTAGAACAATTCCTTGATATTTTGTAGAAATGACTGACCCCCAAAACTGCTGGTGGCAGTGAGAACACAAAGATTAGAACAATTCCCAGATATTTTGTAGAAATGAGACCCCAAAAATACTTTGTGGCAGTGAGAACACAAAGATTATCACAATTCCAGATATTTTGTAGAAATTAGACCCCCAAAATACTTGGTGGCAGTGAGAACACACAGATTACCACAATTCCCAGATATTTTGTAGAAATGAGACCCCCAAAATACTTGGTGGCAGTGATAACACACAGATTACAACAATTCCCAGATATTTTGTAGAAACGAGACCCCCAAAATACTTGGTGGCAGTGAGAACACTAAAATTACAACAATTCCCAGATATTTTGTAGAAATGAGACCCCCCAAAATACTTGGTGGCAGTGAGAACACACAGATTAGAACAATTCCCAGATATTTTGTAGAAATGAGACCCCCAAAATACTTAGTGGCAGTGAGAACACACAGATTAGAACAATTCCCAGATATTTTTTAGAAATGAGACCCCCCAATAGCTGGTGGCAGACTGGCAGTGAGAACACACACTAACAAAACAATCTCCTATCAAAAAACACGTGCTGAAGCGCTGTGTGAAGCCTTATATAGTGTGTTGCGGGACTTAGCTCTGTGAGCCCATGATTGGGCAAAATTGAGCTGTGATTGGCATCGTCTTGAACCTGTCTTGCACCTGACCTGTGGTCAGGTTCAAGGCTGTAGCCAATTACAAGCTTCAGGCCAGTGGAAAAGTGCATTGTGGTCCATTGTGGTGCATTTTGGGCGAACAAGTGGAAATGTTCGTAGTTCGCGAACATGCGAACAGGCTATGTTCGAATCGAACTCCGAACCGATCGAACTTAACAGCTCATCCCTAATAGAAACATCTAAAAGCAAAAAAAATTACATTTCAAAAGACGGTAAATCGTTTTCCTTTAATCTATTCATAAACAACTGCTTGGGGCGGCAGCCTGTATGAAAAGAGGAGATGTTTTAGGACACGCAGAACAAGTTTAGTGGTTTTTTGGCTAAATTATGGTGAAACTTATGCAGGCTTTGGATGAAAGTAACAATAGGTGCTTTAAAATTGGGCCTTTAGTGTCGGCAACAGTGCAGACACACCATAACCCCTCTATGGTATTGTGGAAGAGTGCAGGGTTGGACCCTGCGGTCAAATATTAAAATGATATTAATCTGGTACAGACGTCAGTGCACCCAAATATTTTGCCTTTGGTGGCAGCAAGTGCCTTCACACCGTAACCCCTCTGTGGTATTGTGGAAGAGAGCATTGGTGGACCCTGCAGTCCAATATTAAAACTATATGAATCTGGTATAGGCGTCAGTGGCAGTGCACCCAAATATTGTGCCTTTGGTGGCAGCAGGTGCCTTCACACCGTAACCCCTCTGAAGTATTGTGGAAGAATGCAGTGGTGGAGGTTTTGGTAATGCAGAAGAGATTCCCGATCTATTCAGTTACATCAGCAGCTATAACAAAACCGGGTCAGCAATGTTTAGGCACTTGTACTGCGCTACTGTATATGGTGAGAATCGGCGCACACCAGTAGCAACAGGAAGCAAACAGAACAGGCAGGGAATACACAGAGAGAATAGTCAAATGGCAGGCAAAGTCGGCAACAGATCGGGTCCTCAGAACAAACAGGGTCAGTAACAAGTATACAAACTGATTCGGTAAGCTAGCGATGCGGGAATAAAGGCTGAGACACACTGAGCGTGTAGTGACGCACAGCGTAGCGAAGCGGAGAGAAGCAAACATTTAGCAGGCTTGACTTCACACCGCTCCGCCTCGCAGCATGTCTAGAAACATAGAAACATAGAAAAATGTCGGCAGATAAGAACCTTTCGGCCCATCTAGTCTGCCCAATTACATGGATACTTTACCTGGATTTATCTTTTGTTTAGGATAGCCTTATGCCTATCCCATGCCTGCTTAAATTCAATTACTGTTTTGGCCTCTACCACTTCAACTGGAAGGCTGTTCCATGTATCCACCACCCTCTCAGTAAAATAATGCTTCCTGATGTTACTTTTAAACCTTTGCCCCTCTAATCAAAGACTATGTCCTCTTGTTTTGCTACTTTGTTTCCTTTTAAATATACTCCCTTCCTCTACCTTGTGGATTCTCTTTACGTATTTAAATGTTTCTACACTGCATTACATTTGCCTCTCACTGCACTGGACAGGAATCCACTAACTAAATTAAAATGTACACGAAATGAATAAAGAAGCTCCAGAGTCCACGATAGATTTCAATGGATTTAATCCAACAACAGAAAAAAGGCAACGTTTCGACCATGACTGGTCTTTGTCAAGCCTAAAACACAATGACAGAACAGGAAATAAATAGCACCACAGACTGTGGTGCTATTTATTTCCTGTTCTGTCATTGTGTTTTAGGCTTGACAAAGACCAGTCATGGTCGAAACGTTGCCTTTTTTTCTGTTGTTGGATTAAATCCATTGAAATCTATCGTGGACTCTGGAGCTTCTTTATTCATTTCGTGATTGTTGGGGCTGTGGAGCAAGAGACCCCCACTCCATTCATCCACTTTGGGTTCTGCATTCGGGCACAACTTTTCACGTAAATTAAAATGTACACACAAAACCATTTTATTTTCACAAAGCACATGTTATATAGGCAAAAAAAAGTTTCTACTGAATAAAATACATAAAAAATTACTGTTAATTTAACAGGAATAGTATAATATAAAAAAAGGTAACCCCATATCATAATATATATTATAGGGACACTGAGCGCTGTGTATAGAGTAGGGATGGATTGATACCACACACACAGACATATACGTACATATTAACACGCAGACTTATATATACGTATATATCAACACGCAGATATATATATCCGCCCACCCACAGACCTCAGACAATAATATATACACATTCGCACATGGGGGGGGGTGGCATGTGGACAATCTCAACTAAATGCATCCCCCCATTTGGCTGATCCCTCCAGAAGAAATGTTGAACCCAACAGAGCAGAGAATATATATATATTATTCTCTGCTCTATCAGGTTCAACATCTCTTCTGGAGGGATCAGCCTAATGGGGGCAATTAGTTGCCAAAATGTGTGTGTAATTAAAGTCTGGATATATATATTTATAAGAATATAGATATATATCTTATCTATCTATCTATATATATATATATCTATACTATAATAGAGTAAGGCTTGGTGTGTCCATCGCCAAGCCTTACTCTGCGCATGCGCGTGCAACCAGCGGCGGTTGGTTGCGCGCGCATGCAACCGCCGCAGCATGAGCCGGCTGTGCGCTCGCCGCGCCGGTTACAAGATGCACACAGCAGCCGGGTAGAGGCTGCGCTCGCAGCCTCTACCCTGCTGCCACGCGCATCCAACCCTCGAGCGGCGGAGGGAAAGTTCCCTCGCTTCCGCTCTTTGAAGGACCCAAGCCCCGGTCACGTGGGAGTCACGTGACCGCGACTTGGGTCCTTCAACGACCGGAAGCGGGGAAACTTTCACTTCCCCGGTGCCGCTCAGAAAGGTAAGTATGGTGCGGAGCTCATGAGGCGGCTGTCCGAATGCCGATAGAGCATTCGAACAGCCGCCCCATGTCTGGTCTGGGGTCTGATCTGGGGCATATATCCATGAGAGCTTGGGGGGGCAATATCCACGAGCTGGGGGGCAATATCCATGAGCTGGGGGCAATATCCACGAGCTGGGGGGCAATATCCACGAGCTGGGGGCAATATCCATGAGCTGGGGACAATATCCATGAGCTGGGGGGCAATATCCATGAGCTGGGGGGCAATATCCAGGAGCTGGGGCAATATCCATGAGCTGGGGGCAATATCCAGGAGCTGGGGCAATATCCATGAGCTGGGGGGCAATATCCATGAGCTGGGGGGCAATATCCAGGAGCTGGGGGCAATATCCAGGAGCTGGGGGGCAATATCCAGGAGCTGGGGGGCAATATCCACGAGCTGGGGCAATATCCACGTGCTGGGGCAATATCCACGTGCTGGGGCAATATCCACGAGCTGGGGCAGTATCCACGAGCTGGGGCAGTATCCACGAGCTGGGGCAGTATCCATGAGCTGGGGCATATATCCATGAGCAGGGGCAGTATATCCACAATAGACTGCCCTCTGGGCAGGCTTTCCACCTTGTATATATATATATATATATATATCATATCTGCCCTTACCTTCCCCTATACATTTGCTAAAAACATACACACAAAAAACACAAACCACTGCCTGAGACCCCGTGCAGCCAACATGCCACCCCCTCTACCTGGCTGAATGTATCTAATATATATAATTATGTGTCGCCTTTCCTTGGCCTGCTGGTCAGTGGGGGCTCCCTGGATCCTAGTTGTGGGGGTGGTCTGCCGTGGCCACAGGTGCTGTGGCTCCCTCCCTACACCGCCTGTCTCTGCCACATGCACCTGGGCAGCTAGCCCATACAGTCGCAGCTCTGACATCCGGCAGCCTCATGCTTCTCAAGGAGATTCTTGGGAGGCACAGGCAGGCTGCCCTCTACAGTGCCTAATTAGAGGGCCTTGTCTGCCTGATGTTTTAGTAACAAGAATGTTTTATCCCACAGGCTTCAATGTTAAAAATATTCCCGTTTTAATTCAATATCTAATAAACCGTTGCTTATATTATACTGCAGTAAAGAGTCACTTTATTTCTAGATTTTTTTTGTATTTTTTAAGAATTTTTTATACTTTTTTTCAAATACTTTTGGGGAACGTCCCAAAAAAGTTTGAAGTTTGCGAACTTTCGAACAGCCAATGTTGGATTCGTACTCCGAACAGATCCGAACCGAACGCTCATTCCTACTCTCTACCCCTGATCTCTCTCCCGCTGTCCTTTCCAAAGTCAGTTACTGTTTATCTGTCACCTCCTGGCACCTCCTCCTGGATAGGGATGAGCCGAACACCCCTGTGTTTGGTTCATAGTCGAACAGCCGAACGGCCGAAATGTTCGAATATGAACTCGAACACAATGTTAATCAATTGTGGCTGAACACGCAAAATGTGTTCACAGTTCTCCTAAATGTACTTGCGGCTGCAGGGACATTTAGGAGACCTGTGGCTGCGGCCCCCGGCCCCCGTAATGCACCTGTCCAGCAGCTGTCCCGGCCTCCTGTTCCCCGGTCCGTCAGCTCCTCCGGTACATCTGGTCGCAGCTCCTCTGCCCCACGTCTTCATGCTGAATGATCTGATTGGGCAAAGTCCTGCGCCTGACCTGGACTTTGCCCAATCAGGGCTCTAATTCAATATTGAGCCCTGATTGGGCAAACTCCAGGTCAGGTGCAGGACTTTGCCCAATCAGAGCTCAGCATGAAGATGAGGTGTGGGACAGAGCTTTGACCAAGCTCCGATTGGTTAAAGTCGGTGAAAGACTTTAACCAATCAGATTTTGGTTAAAGCTCATCTTCATGCTGGTTGAATCTTGGTTAAAGCTTCATCTTCATTTAGGAGACCTGTGGATGCATTTTTTATTATGGAATGTCCGCTGTCGAACAAACTGTGAACATCCCATAATGTTCGGCGTTCGCCGAACACCCGAACGGCCGATGTTTGATTCAAACTCACATTCGAATCAAACCAAACGCCCATCCCTACTCCTGGATGGCTTCCCACTACCTAAAGATCAGCATGTCTAAGACTGAGCTTCTACTAATTTTTCCCTCTAATGCCTCTCCACCTCCTGACTTTTCTATCACGGTGGAGGGTATCACTATCTCCTCATCAAACCAGGTTCGCTGTCTCGGAGTTACACTTGACTCTGCTCTTTCCTTCATCCCCCACATCCAGTCTCTTTCCTCGTCCTGCCGATACCAACTGCGTAATATTTCCAGAATTCGACCATTTCTTACCGCTGTCACCACAAAACAGCTCATACACGCCCTGGTAATCTCCCGACTTGATTATTGCAATAATCTCTTATCTGGCCTCCCTCTCTCCCGCTTTACCCCCCTACAATCCATCCTGAATGCCTTTGCCAGGCTAATCCACCTCACCCTTCGCTCTGTCTCTGCTGCTCTTCTCTGCGAGTCCCTTCACTGGCTCCCCATCCACTGCAGAATTAAATTCAAAATTCTTATCCTGACCTACAAAACCCTCACTATCTCAGCTCCCCACTACCTGTCCTCACTAATTAGCAAATACACCCCAGCCCAGTGGCAGAAGTACCAGGGTCGCAGCGGTCGCAGTTGCGACCGGGCCCTGGCATTCCGCCACTGGAGGGGGGACCCACGCCGCCCGCCAGATTCCGGCAATCAGCGCCGGAATCTGGGAGCCGCACGCTGGCCGTCCCTCTCACTGCGAGCAGCCACTGACATGCAGCTTGGCCGCTCACGTGAGATAGGAACCACCTGACCAGCGCACGAGATACTCTCGCGTGACCTCTGCGTTGATCAGGTGGTTTCCGGCAAGCGGCCAAGATGCATGTTTCCAGCGGCCGCTCGCCAAGGAGAAGAACAACGCCGGCGGAGCCTGTCCTGGGGCCAGCAGAGGTAAGAGCTGGGGGCCCTTATACCCATGAGCTGGGGGCCCTTATACCCATGAGCTGGGGGGCCCTTATACCCATGAGCTGGGGGACCCTTATACCCATGAGCTGGGGGGCATATCCATGAGCTGGGGAGCATATCCATGAGCTGGGGGGCATACCCATGTGAGAGCTGGGGGTGCATATCCATGACCTGGGGGCATATCCATGAGCTGGGGGGCATACCCATGTGAGAGCTGGGGGTGCATATCCATGAGCTGGGGGGCATATCCATGAGCTGGGGGGCATACCCATGTGAGAGCTGGGGGGGCATATCCATGAGCTGGGGGGCATATCCATGAGCTGGGGCGCATACCCATGTGAGATATGGGGGGCATACCCATGTGAGAGCTGGGGGGCATATCCATGAGAGAGCTGGGGGGCATATCCATGAGCTGGGGGGCATAACCATGTGTGAGCTGGGGGGGAAAATCCATAATCTGGGGGGCAATATCCATGTGTGAGCTGGGGCATATCCATGTGTGAGCTGGGGCATATCCATGAGCTGGGGCAAATCCATGTGTGAGCTGGGGCAAATCCATGTGTGAGCTGGGGCAAATCCATGTGTGAGCTGGGGCAATATCCATGTGTGAGCTGGGGCAAATCCA
Organism: Leptobrachium leishanense; assembly: GCA_009667805.1. Taxonomy (NCBI): domain Eukaryota; kingdom Metazoa; phylum Chordata; class Amphibia; order Anura; family Megophryidae; genus Leptobrachium; species Leptobrachium leishanense. The sequence continues at coordinate 533,793,595 of CM019063.1, read as the reverse complement.
TGAGCTGGGGCAGTATGAATATATATATATCGGGGGGGATATATACATGTGAGCTGGGGGCATTTTTATATGGTTTGTTCTTATTGGAAAGCGTCACATGACATTAAAGAAAAGTATCGGTACTCGGTATCGGTGAGTACTTTTAAAAAGTATCGGTACTCGTACTCGGTCTTAAAAAGTGGTATCGGTGCATCCCTAGGCAATACTATCTTTGTTTTATTTTGCAGTGAAAAAAAAGTAAAAATACATAGATTTTTTTTGGGGGGCCCTTCGTGGATTCTTGCACTGGGGCCCTCAGGTTTCTAGTTACGCCACTGCCCCAGCCCACTCCCTAAGGTCAAACAGCGACCTGCGCCTAGCTTCTCCCCACATCACCTCTTCCCATGATAGACTGCAGGATTTCTCACGAGCAGCCCCCATTCTCTGGAACGCTCTCCCTCATACGGTCAGACTTTCCCCTAATTTCTCTTCCTTCAAACGCTCCCTTAAAACTTTCCTATTTAGGGAAGCCTACCACCCGACTCACTGATGCAACCAGTCCATCACTCTCACCTTGCAGTCCTCTCCTCCTTTCCAACCCCAACCCTTCTAGATTGTGAGTTACTATGGGAATAGGGCCCTCATCTCCTCCTGTACTGTTTGTCAAATGTTGTTCAATGTATTGTAACCCTGTCTATACTGTGCCTATTGTACAGCGCTGCAGAATATGCCAGCGCTTTATAAATAAATAATAATAATAATAATTATTACAATAGTCAAGTCGGGAGATTACAATGGCGTGGATGAGTTGCTTTGTGGTGTCAGCCTTAAGAAATGTCCGAATTCTGGAAATAATACATAGTTGTTAGGGGCAGCAGAAGGAAAGAGATTGAATGTGGGGGATGAAGGAAAGAGCAGAGTCAAGTGTAACTCCGAGACAGTGAACCTGGTTTGATGGAGAGATAGTGATACCATCAACCATGATAGAGAAGTCAGGAGGTGGGGAGGCATTAGAGGGAGGAATTAGTAGGAGCTCAGTCTTGGACATGTTACTCTTTAGTTGGTGAGAGGCCATCCAGATTAAATGCCAGATATACAGTCGCTGACTTTGGAAAGAACAGGAGAGAGATCAGGGGTAGAGAGGTAAATCTGAGTATCATCAGCGTAGAGGTGGTAATTAAAGCCAAAGCTATTAATCATTTTGCCCAGGGAGGAGGTGTAGATAGAGAAGATGAGAGGACCAAGGACAGAGCCTTGAGGTACACCAACTGATAAAGGTATTGAAGAGGAGGCGTTACCAGCAAATGACACAGAGCAAGACCTGTTGCAAGACCTGTTGGACAGATAAGAGTGAATCCAAGAGAGTGCAGTGCCACAGAGACCGAGAGCTGAGAGTCTGTAGAAGAAGGGGTTGATCGACAATGTTAAAAGCAGCCAAGAGGTCAAACAGGATGAGAATAGAATAGTGGTCGTAATTTTTAGCAGTTAGGAGGTCGTTGGTGACTTTGGTGAGGTTAGTTTCAGTTGAGTGTAGGGGGCAGAAGCCTGATTGCAGGGGGTCAAGAAAGGAATTAGAGGACAGGAAGAGGGCTATATGGTTAAAAACTACTTTTTTCCAAGCACTTAGAGGTTGTAGCGCTGGTTTAAATCCTGCCGCTGTAGTTACTGTTTCTGGCCACCAGGGGGAGACAAACGCAATGTAAACTGATACTGGACACTTTCGGACTACGTTTTCCAGCATGCTTTGGGGCAGGAACAGGAAGTGGGTGGGGAGAACTGAGAGACATCTGCAACCTCGTGCAGAGGAGAGCGAGTGCGCGCCAAGGGGTGATTAGAGCAAGACGCACGTGAGACAAGGAGCAATCGTGACTAGGCTGGAGCGCAGGTGCTGCTTTGTGGAGCTGGAGATCGGCCCAAATCACTTGCCAGAAGACCTATTAACCTATCGGTGAGAAGTTTAAAAGATTCAGAGCTGCAGAAGGACCCCGAGTGAGGAGACCGCGATGATCTAACGGGAGTGCAGGCGGTGAGCTGTGCATCTTGTGGCAGAAACGGACAAGCAAGACAAGCAGATCCGGTGGCACAGAGTCCCAGTCAAGTCGAGCGGAAAGACGTCTTGGGTCGAGCAGAGCGCAGAGTATCTGGCAGATGGGTGAGAGGCCTTCCCGGCCACAGTGAAAATAATAAAGCACGCTGCATTTTGTCTAAACCTACAGGACCCCAACGTGACTAGTCGAAGACACATTGAAATCATTCACTGGCCAGTTGAATCTAGTACCCGGGTACCAACACATGCATACACGTACACCTTTTTTGGGACACAACCTGTACGGGACTCACATTTCAGCAACGAAGGGGTTAAAATTTATTTTTATTTTTCTGCTGCGCGTTTCCCGCATTACGAACTTCTGTAAATATATATGTATACCGTGCTGCTCTATATATGCAGTTTATTTGAGATCAGTAAACTATATAAGTTATAAAATCCACAACAGTGCTGGTGTATATTTATTCCCTAGTACGGGGAGACTGACCCGAGGTTTAAATTCAGCGGCTCCTCCGGGAGTGAGCGCTACAAGGTAAACAGAGGCAGGGATACAGGACGGTAGTTGGATGGAGAGTTGGGATCGAGGGAGGGTTTCTTTAGTATAGGGGTAACCTGTGCATGTTTGAAGGCAGATGGGAAGGAGCTGGTGGAGAGATATAGGTTGAAGATGTGTGTGAGAGCAGGGGTGAGAGAGGAGGTGAGTGGAGGTATCAGATGTGAGGAATGGGGTCATGTGGGCACATTGTGAGATGTGAGGAGGACTGTAAGGAATTGACTTCCTCAGTGGCTGGGAGGAAGCAGGAGTGGGTAGCAGAGGGGGTCTCTTGGAGTAGAGGTGGTAGATTACTGGTTTGTGTTAGAATGTTGCTTCTGATAGTGAGAGTTTTGTTTAAGAAGTAATCAGCCAGGTCCTGAGCGCTAAAGGCAGAAGAGGCGGGATGCGGGTGGGTAGAGGAGAGAGTTGAAAGTGGCCCAGAGTCTTTTAGGGTTGGAGGACAGAGTATGAGAGATGAGAAGAAGGCTTGTTTGGCCATGTGAAGGGCAGAGTTTTAAGACTGCAGAATAAATTGAAATGAATGAACTCCGCTTCAGAGAGGGATTTCCTCCATGCTCTGCAGTACAAGAGCATCGTTGCATGTAGCGTGTCTGGGGTGTGTGCAAGGGCTGAAGCTGGTGGCGTGGGGCCTTACAGAGTTTGAGGAAGATCAAGCGTGTCTAGAGCAGTGATAAGAGTAGTGTTATAGTGGTCAGTGGCAGCGTCAGGGCAGGTAAAGGTTGAGGTGTACTGGAGATGTTAAAGGAGTTTGGAGAATTGACTTAATGGGCTTAACTATGAGGGACACAGAGATTGTACCTGTAACTGGGCATTTCGTCCCAAGGGGCCTGAGCCTGTTAAGGTAATGTTTTTTTATAGACAGCCTGATATTCGGAAGGTCTGATTTATATGAGGCTCCAACTCATGACCTGCAAACCGAGATATTCTGAACATATATTATTAATAAAACAATGATATTAAGTTGGGAGGGTTAAATTTCACTGACCTGCGAGTATCTGTACACCCCGAGTATCTGCGCTATGGGGATGCTCGTAATGGAATGATCATCTCCAATAAATCCGGCCACCTTGTTGTACCCAGTACAGGAATAATTAGGGACGGTCTGGTTTGGTCCAGATAGAATCTGTAAGACACTTTTCACTGCTTTCCTCGGGTTATTACAGGAGTCGTATAGGTGGTAACCCAGTTTCATTTTTGGCAAAATGTTTGTACGGGAATTCATGATTTCAATACCAAGCACGAACATAAGAAAATTTAAATAACTTCGTACGGACGGTCTGTAAAACGAATGTTAATGCATTGGTTTTAATAATAATATAAAACAGATACATGGGTTATTCAAAGAGATTCAAATGGTTCGGTTAGCTTTCTTAGTCATTCGGCTATCCAGAGAGCAGGCAGTTTGCCAAATGTTGGTGAATTGCCTGCACATATGGTGCCTGTTCGGTGCCTGTTAGAGGGCAGTGAAACCCACATAGTTTCGTCTATTCAGAGAACAAAAACCAGCAGTGAAAAGTTGACGAATTGCCCTGCCATTCGATGGCTTTATGCGGCAGATTTATTTAGGCAAATCCCATAGGCTTCAATGTTAAAAATATTCCTGTTTTAATTCAATATCTAATAAACCGTTTATTATAATGTTTTGCAGTAAAAAATCTCTTTATTTATAGATTTTTTAGGATCTTTTAAGCATTTTTCCAGATTTTTTTTTTAAACTTAACTTCTTTTTTCTGTAACAGCCCTTTTTATTATCATCCATTGGATCATATGTAAATTTCAGACATTTTCGCTCAGTTGTTTCTTTGCAAACAGAGTTTCACTTTTCAAACATTCAAGAGTATGTTATTTTTTTTCTCACTCCATTCATCTGCGGTGAAAGCTTTTTCCGGCGGCTGTTCTGCGCTGTGATGGGTGGCTGCTTGGGTTTTTCCGGCGTGTTCGGCGGGATTAATCCAGATGTTTTTGCGAGTTTTTGGTGTGCCTTCGCCGGGTTTTTGCGGGTGAGTTTTCGGCAGGTTTGTGGCACCTTTTCCCTGCAAGTCAGGGACCCTGTGGTGCTTGCTGAATACACCGCAGGGTCGCCGAAATGGGATCGCCTAATCGAACCGAATTTAGCAGAACGAAAAGTCACCGAATGTGCAATGACTTTTCGATTCTCTTTGAATAACCCTGTAACAAGTTAAACACACAGAACAGTAGGAGACAGGATCCTGCTCAAGACCTTACAATCTGAGAGGGTGACACATTAGGTAAGGGTAAATAGAGAACATGATGAGGTGGATGCATGTGGGCTGTACAGGAATATGGTGTAAGAAATAAACAATGAGCAATCATGGAGTGAGATGATAGGCTTCTCCAAAGTAATGTGTTTTCAGTGACTTCTTGAAGGACTGGAGAGATGGGAGAGTCTGATGTTGCGGGGAGGGAGTTCCATAGAAAGGGGGAAGCCCGGGAGAAATCCTGAAGGCGGGAGTTGTTGGTGTGTTACGAGGAACTGATAGCATCAGATTGGCCGAGTGAAGTGGTCGGGACAGGGAGTACCTGTTAATAGTGATGGGCCGAACACCCCTGTGTTCGACTCGCATTGGAACTCGAACTTTTGAAAAAGTTTGAAAATCAAAGTGCCCTCCAAGAGGGCATATATATACAGGATATTGGCCATAAAAGGTGTATGGGGGTCCGGGTACTGCCCTGGAGGACAGGAAACAATAGAACAAATTAAAAAAAAACAGCATTTAAAAAAAAAGTGCACCGATTTGGATATCGACTATCGAATTCGAAATGAACTATCGAATGGATATCCATTTGATAGTTCATACAAATTCAATAGTTACTCGATATCCATTCGATAGTTCATTTCAAATGTTAAAAGAGGTGTGGGAAATGTTGAATCCCATAGGCTTTAATGTTAAAAAAGGTGTGGGAAATGTTGCATCTCATAGGCTTCAATGTTAAAAAAGGTTTGGGAAATGTTGAATCCCGTAGGCTTCAATGTTAAAAAAGGTGTGGGAAATGTTGCATCCCATAGGCTTCCATGTTAAAGGTGTGAGATATGTTGAATCCCACAGGCTTCAATGTTAAAAAAGGTGTGGGAAATGTTGCATCCCATAGGCTTCAATGTTAAAAAAGGTGTGGGAAATGTTGAATCCAGTAGGCTTCAATGTTAAAGGTGTGGGACATGTTGAATCCCATAGGCTTCAATGTTAAAAAAAGTGTGGGAAATGTTGCATCCCATAGGCTTCAATGTTAAAGGTGTGGGACATGTTGAATCCCATAGGCTTCAATGTTAAAAAAGGTGTGGGAAATGTTGCATCCCATAGGCTTCAATGTGAAAGGTGTTGGAAATGTTGAATCCCATAGGCTTCGATGTTAAAAAAAGGTGTGGGAAATGTTTTAGCAACAACGTGTGGGAAATGTTTTAGCAACAAGGTTTGGGAAATGTTGCATCCCATAGGCTTCAATGTTAAAAATATTACCATTTTAATTCAATATTTACCAAACAGTTGCTTATAATATTCTGCAGGTAAGAGTGTCTTTATATTTCATTTTTTTTTTTTAAAAAATACCAATGTTCGAATCGAACTTCGAACTGATTTGAACCGACAGCCCATCCCTACCTGTTAATAAGGGAGGAGATGTAAGCAGGGGCGTGGTTATGGAGAACCTTGTCCGTGAACACTAGTATAATGAATTGGATTCTAAAGGAAACAGGAGCCAGTGTAGCGATTGACAAAGGGGCGAGATGTGAGAGGTGTGGGAGGTGAGGTGTATGAGTCTGGCGCTGGCATTCATAACCGCCTGCTGAGGGAGAATCTGGGATCTCTTAAGGCCAGAGAGAAGGAGGTTACAGTAGTCAACAAAGGAGATAATAAGAGCTTGGAAGAGGATTTTAGCAGAGTCCTGAGTATGACAGGGGTGGACACGTGCAATGTTTTTCAGGTGGAAGTAGCAGGATTTGGTTAGCAACTGAATGTGAGGAGTGAAGGAAAGATCAGAATCGAAGAGGACTCGGAGGAAACAAGATGAGAGGTAGAAGTAATGGTGGCATCATTTACCTGAAGGGAAATAGGTGCAGGATTGTTGGTTTTAGAGGGAGGGAAGATGAGAAGTTCAATTTTAGAGAGGTTAAGCTTTAGGAAATGGGAAGTCATCCAGTTGGAGACAGCTGATGTGCCGGCTCTGTGCCTACCTCACATGGAGCAGAACTGCACCAAGCAGCAAATTTTGGGGCAGCATATTTTTGCTGCCGCCGCTGCACTATTTTTTTCAATCGACGCCGTGGTGACATCTCTTGGAGGCCGACGCGTGCTATGACTGCTGACTGAGCCCACACACATTCGGCCAGGAGTGGGAGAGTGGTGACAGACAGATTAAGACACATGTGGGCTGTCCAGATCTTATTCAGCAGCCGAGTGTAACGGGGAGCCCCTATAGGGTGAGGGGGAACCCCCAATCTGCAGAGATGAAGCCTTAAGGACAGGTATACAGCTTCCAGGGAACAAACCAAGATATTAACAGAAACTAGAAAGATCCCTAAGCCCTGACTGAGATCCTTGAAAGATGGTCTCGAAATACTACCTAGGCTAGGTTTGCAAGATGAATAAAACATAAACCAGACAGACAATAAATGCAGGTATACAGATTCCAGGGAACAAACCAAGATATTAACAGAAACTAGAAAGATCCCTAAGCCCTGACTGAGATCCTTGAAAGGTGGTCTCGAGATACTAACTAGGCTAGGCCTGCATGACGAACAAAACATAAACCAAACATACGATGAATGCAGACATACAGATTCCTAAGCACGGTACAGCACAGGGGACAGACAGAAGAGAGATCCAAATACAAGAGCCAAAGGTCATACACGGAATATCAAAACTAGAGGGGTCAGACAAGAGAGGGATCCTAAATACATGAGCCAGAGGTCATACACAGCAAATCAAAGTAAACCAACATACAGGGACTAGGCAAGAAAGACTATCCTGGTCCAAGGATCAAGGGGAGTCCTGGTCGTACTTATAGGGCAGAACAGGTCATGTGACCGCAGGCCAATAAGCCCAACAGATGGCCTGCAGGCTGAAAACAAAAATAAACAGGAATCCCTGCTACCACCAGCAGGGGGCAAGGCCAAGACGTGACATAACCCCCTCCCTTACGGGTGACCTCCTGGGCACCCAAGAAAGAAAACATGGATGGCATGAAAACGGACAAGACCAGTCACCAGTACCCATTGGAATCCCACTCAGACTCAGAGTAGTCAGCATGTGCCTGAGCAAGCAAAGCTCTTTCGTAAACCTCCAGGTCCTCTCTGCAGATCACTGCACCATTAGAGGCCCGTACACAACCCTCGGCAACCGGGCTAGGGTCTCGTACCCGAGGGTCCGACGGCATGAGTACCTTGGACCTTGAACGGAGTGAATCATCAGTCCCAGGTTGTTTATGGTTAGTCCTCTTGCGTCTCCTGGACCGTGATCTAGGAGTTCCGTCCACACCATGGTACATAGAGGTATTAGAGGTACTGCCAGATCCAGTGACGGTAGTCGTGCCCCGAGATTGTATATTACAACCCACAGTGGAACCACTAGACACAGTGGACTTACTGTCTACCCCAGAGACAATGACCTTGCCATTAAACGTGGCCCCGACCGATACAGTACAGGGTGTGTGCATGACTGGTACACTCTCGGGATATGGGACATCACCAGGACATGGTACAGTTGGCGCCACAACAATCTTACACCTCTCCCCAGGAGGAGTATATTGTGGATCATCTGAATCAGAGTCTTCCAACAGCCCTTTCAGAATGTCAGGGTGTCTCTGGAGCACTACCCAGTGCCTCTCACGCATCCAAAAGCCAGAAGGCGTCCGTATATATTCCGTGGGAACACAATGTGATTTAGGGATCTCAATACCCTTTAAACCACCAGCTTGCTGAATTTCCCTGATTACTGTGCGGAGTAAGGCAACCTCGGACTTAGAGGGTGTAGTATCAATGGAACCAGAACAAAGTGTGGCAGTTTCAGAACCAGATTGGCTAGGGTTGATCACCTTTTCTTGTCTTCTCTTAGAGCAAGACATAGACTTTGTGACCACCTCACAAGGCTTGACAATGGTGGGGACAATACTGGACTCACTGTGGGGCAAGGGCACAGTGGTCTCATGTGCCAATCCAGGCACATCGGCCTCATAACAAAACGTGGTCACAGCTGTCTCGTCTAACCTGGGTACAGCTGTCATTGCTGACGTACAGCTTGTCCCGGACACCACTGGCAAGGTACCAGCCTCAGGCATCACGAATGACATATTGTCAGTACCCGACATGGCTGGCTTCTCATTACCAGTACCCGACATGGCTGGCTTCGTGCCAGGGGAAGTAGACATGGCTGGCTTCGTGCCAGGGGAAGCAGACATGGTTGGCTTCGTGCCAGGGGAAGCAGACATGGCTGGCTTCGTGCCAGGGGAAGCAGACATGGCTGGCTTCGTGCCAGGGGAAGCAGACATGGCTGGCTTCATGCCAGGGGAAGCGGACATGGCTGGCTTTTCATTGCCAGTGGGAACAGACATGGCTGGCTTCGTGCCAGGGGAAGCAGACATGGCTGGCTTCGTGCCAGTGGATACAGACATGGCTGGCTTCGTGCCAGTGGATACAGACATGGCTGGCTTCGTGCCAGTGGCTACAGACATGGCTGGCTTCGTGCCAGTGGATACAGACATGGCTGGCTTCGTGCCAGTGGATACAGACATGGCCGGCTTCGTGCCAGGGGAAGCAGACATGGCTGGCTTTGTGCCAGTGGATACAGACATGGCTGGCTTCGTGCCAGTGGATACAGACATGGCTGGCTTTGTGCCAGTGGATACAGACATGGCTGGCTTCATGCCAGTAGATACAGACATGGCTGGCACTTCATTGCCAGTGGGAACAGGCATGGCTGGCTTTTCATTACCAGTAAGAACAGGCATGGCTGGCATCGTGCCGGTGGATACAGACATGACTGGCTTCGTGCCAGTAGATACAGACATGGCTGGCATCGTGCCAGTAGATACAGACATGGCTGGCATCGTGCCAGTAGATACAGACATGGCTGGCATCTCATTGCCAGTGGGAACAGGCATGGCTGGCTTTTCATTACCAGTAAGAACAGGCATGGCTGGCAGCGTGCCAGTGGATACAGACATGGCTGGCATTTCATTGCCAGTGGGAACAGGCATGGCTGGCTTTTCATTACCAGTGAGAACAGGCATGGCTGGCAGCGTGCCAGTGGATACAGACATGGCTGGCTTCGTGCCAGTAGATACAGACATGGCTGGCATTTCATTGCCAGTGGGAAAAGGCATGGCTGGCTTTTCATTACCAGTGAGAACAGGCATGGCTGGCAGCGTGCCAGTGGATACAGACATGGCTGGCATCATGCCAGTGGATACAGACATGGCTGGCATCGTGCCGGTGGATACAGACATGGCTGGCATCGTGCCAGTAGATACAGACATGGCTGGCATTGCACCAGTAGATACAGACATGGCTGGCAGCGTGCCAGTGGATACAGACATGGCTGGCATTTCATTGCCAGTGGAACAGGCATGGCTGGCTTTTCATTACCAGTGAGAACAGGCATGGCTGGCAGCGTGCCAGTGGATACAGACATGGCTGGCATCATGCCAGTAGATACAGACATGGCTGGCATCGTGCCAGTAGATACAGACATGGCTGGCATCGTGCCAATAGATACAGATATGGCTGGCATTTCATTGCCAGTGGGAACAGGCATGGCTGGCAGCGTGCCAGTAGATACAGACATGGCTGGCATCGTGCCCATAGATACAGACATGGCTGGCATTTCATTGCCAGTGGAAACAGGCATGGCTGGCAGCGTGCCAGTGGATACAGACATGGCTGGCAGCAAGCCAGTGGATACAGACATGGCTGGCATCGTGCCAGTGGATACAGACATGGCTGACATCGTGCCAGGGGAAGCAGACATGGCTGGCATCGTGCCAGGGGAAGCAGACATGACTGGCATCGTGTCAGTAGATACAGACATGGCTGGCATTTCATTGCCAGTGGGAACAGGCATAGCTGGCAGCGTGCCAGTGGATATAGACCTGGCTGGCAATGTTCCAGTGGATATAGACATGGCTGGCAGCGTGCCAGTGGATACAAACGTGGCTGGCAGCGTGCCAGTGGATACAGACATAGCTGGTAGCGTGCCAGTGAATACAGACATGGCTGGCAGTGTGCCAGTGGATACAGACATGGCTGGCAGCGTACTAGTGGATACAGACATGGCTGGCATAGCATTCCCAACCGGAGACACTGAAACCTCACTGGGAGACGAGGGCATAGTGATCCCATGATTCACCAGATTTGAGGTGGCTATTCTGCCAGTCTGGATGCCTATGGAGGACACACCAGTACCTCCATAGCGATACCTGGATATATGGTTCCCCTGCCATTGCTTAACAGGTTTTAATACACAATGCTCAATAGTGTGATTTGGATCTGCACAATAAAAACAGAGACCATACAACCTGCGTCTTTCCTTCTCATACATGGATTTGCAAGTAGTGCAGGGTGGTGCTGCATCGTTAGCTGCAGCAGGTGATAGGCTCAGAGCCTCCATTAACCTCTGCAGCTCTTTCAGCATAGCAAGCACCAAGTTCAATATAGCTTCATACATATGAGACATACCTGCCAGCTTCTATTCTGGGACCAGGATAATGTAACGGGGAGCCCCCTATAGGGTGAGGGGGAACCCCCAATCTGCAGAGATGAAGCCTTAAGGACAGGTATACAGCTTCCAGGGAACAAACCAAGATATTAACAGAAACTAGAAAGATCCCTAAGCCCTGACTGAGATCCTTGAAAGATGGTCTCGAAATACTACCTAGGCTAGGTTTGCAAGATGAATAAAACATAAACCAGACAGACAATAAATGCAGGTATACAGAATCCAGGGAACAAACCAAGATATTAACAGAAACTAGAAAGATCCCTAAGCCCTGACTGAGATCCTTGAAAGGTGGTCTCGAGATACTAACTAGGCTAGGCCTGCATGACGAACAAAACATAAACCAAACATACGATGAATGCAGACATACAGATTCCAGGGAACAAACCAAGATATTAACAGAAACTAGAAAGATCCCTAAGCCCTGACTGAGATCCTTGAAAGGTGGTCTCGAGATACTAACTAGGCTAGGCCTGCATGACGAACAAAACATAAACCAAACATACGATGAATGCAGACATACAGATTCCTAAGCACGGTACAGCACAGGGGACAGACAGAAGAGAGATCCAAATACAAGAGCCAAAGGTCATACACGGAATATCAAAACTAGAGGGGTCAGACAAGAGAGGGATCCTAAATACATGAGCCAGAGGTCATACACAGCAAATCAAAGTAAACCAACATACAGGGACTAGGCAAGAAAGACTATCCTGGTCCAAGGATCAAGGGGAGTCCTGGTCGTACTTATAGGGCAGAACAGGTCATGTGACCGCAGGCCAATAAGCCCAACAGATGGCCTGCAGGCTGAAAACAAAAATAAACAGGAATCCCTGCTACCACCAGCAGGGGGCAAGGCCAAGACGTGACACCGAGCATGAGCAGGCACGCAGCTGAACCCTGTCAAGGCAGGAAAAAATCCCCACCATTAGCACCAAGAAGCTGCATCAAAGGAGGCTGTGCTTCCCCCTAACAGACCCAGCAATTTTGTGCTGCTCAGTCAGCTGTATTACAAATCATGCCGGCTCATCAGTACCAGGACCCCTCCACATGCTGTGACAGCTCACCGAGGCAGAGCAGCTGTAACCGGAATCAGACGGGTTCACTCAGGACGAGGCCGGACCAGACACGAGCAAGGATTGTCTGAGCACGAGTCTCTTCAGGAAAGGCAAACTTTATTGTGATATCACAACAGATGCTCAAACAGGATTCAATCGCAAAGAATGAGCCCCGAGTCCCTCGTGACATCCAATCTTATACCCCAAATACACAATTAGGTACATCCCAATCAGCCCACCTCCCGATGACACTCTTCCACCCCATGTGGGTTAATACCTCCCTTTGGCTAATACAAAAACATTCTATTAATTGGCTGTAAATTGGCAAATTGGCAAACTTTATGTTAGTTTCAGTGAATCATAGTTGCTTTTACTGTTCCGGGCTGCGCCCGGTTCCCTAGCGTCTTCAATCATTTGTTACAGATGGCACCTGGTCTGATCTCTATACTCCTTTGTATTTCTGCGGGCCCCAATGACCTTGGCGTATCTACTTCTCTTCTCTCCTCCGTGCCAGGAACAGCAGAGATCTTTCTCAGAGTTTTAATTGCTTTTCTGCTACTCTAGCACATTCCTAAGTTTCTACGTATATGCCATTCTAGTTTCAGCTACAAACTTGTCTAGTTATTTTCAAGTGAACCAATATTCTGAACAAGATGGTCGCCTGGCTTATAATGGTGGCCATCTTCCAGTCTATTTCCACTTCATTCCCCCCTTGGCTCAAGCCTCAGGCTCTTCTCCTGAGACTTGTAGCCATTACACCTCACTAGTTTTATTCTCGAGTTCCTCATACTTTGGGGGGCCTATTTTCGTTGGGAACATACCTTGTGGGATAATCAGTGGTATCTTTTGTGTCTGTGCGGGTGTCAGTGCTCTCTTGCATAGTGGAAACATTCATAATACATCGTCATCTCACACAATCCATTCAGGGCCGCGCTGATCTGTTCCAGTGCCATATCATATATCATTTGTACCTTTCGTATCTCCCATACTTCCAGATTCAGCAACTGAATATCCATACTAGTCTTATTCAAAATCTCATCCATCAAACTGGCATAACTGTTCATTCTTGCCATCAACTCTCTTCCCCATCCAGTCCATGCCGGCAGCCATGCCCATATTCGATCCGCTTTCTTGAATAGCTCTCTCTTCTGTCTTTCAAACACCAGTGGATACCTAGGGTGAAGTATTGTATCTGTATTAGTGTCCTCCCCCCTTACCCTCTGGATTGGGATCAATTTAGCCAAATAACATTCCCGTTACTGTAGGTGGTACCCATATGTAACACACTCTTTCACAACACACCTGGTACCCTCCTTTCATTATAAATGGTGACAAATGATAGAAATATCAAAAGGAACACTACATCAGTTGTCTCAGTCGTTTCATCATATCCAGTGCACTCTGCCTCCCATTCGTCACATTCGCAATCACCTCCTCCTGTTCGCTTGTGAGCTTTCTACATCATATATATAGAACATTTGACTGCTCCTTTGTATTAAATGTGTAAATGTATGATATCCAGTTGAACTTACTTGAATAACATAACCCACCCTCGTTATTTATCTCCTTATCTGGGCTTAATTGAAAACACCACTCTGGTGGGTACACTGGTCCTGTTATGGGGTACCCAGGACTGAATACTTCTGTTTTTTCTCGTGGTGCATCGAAAGCATATATTGTGACATTTCCTGATGCAAACATACTCAAATTCATTGGGACAGAGACGAATGGTATATAAATTGTCTCTGGGTGCAATCTACTACACACCCAACATGTCGTTTGCCCAAACTTTTTAGCATAGTCATATTTAAATGGCACAAGTAATTGTCCTTTTAGCTGGGTTCCACATAGCACCTATCGTTTTTGTCTCCACATGGTACGGTTCTCCATCACCGGGTGCGTACCATTCCAGATGTGGGAGATATCCACTTTCTCGGTGGTGCTTGGGCACCTGGGGCATACTCCACGTGATAGTCCATAAATCAAATTTGCAAAATACAAAATCAGTACCACAAATGCCCCAAATATCAAAATACCATGGGCAATTCTTTTCAGTCACATAAACCCAATCTCTCCCCACCGGAATTTCAAAAACAAAAAAAACATTTCCGGCAATTTCTGCATTGCTTTACCTAACAGTACAACCTGATCATTTAGTTTAGTTTTCCCCAATGCCCGAAGGTCCCCCCTTAGTCCATTAATCAGAGGGGTAGGCCGTCCAAACATAAGTTCGTACGGACTTAGCTTCAATTGGGGGGTTGGCCTGCACCTAATGTGCAATAGGACTATCAGCAGCACATCCAACCAGCCTAATGGCATCTCTTGGCACAGTTTGTACATCAAAGTCTTTGCGGTTCATTCTCTCGAATTTTCTGCTCGTTCAACTTTGTTTTTTTTTGTATCTTCTCCATACTCCCCCATTACTTTTACGCCAAAGAATTTCAGCATCATTTTGTATACTCTGCGGAGTCTTTGCTAAACTTCTGAGGTGTTAATCATAAAAAGTGTCTCTTGAGGGTTCAGAGGAGTGGAGTATAAATTTCGGCCTTGGGACTGAGTTGGGAAAAGCCATTGAATATAATCATAATTGAGTTCTAACAGTTCACAGTCATTGTGCCATTAGTGCAAAATAATGTCAATAAATTCGCCTCCAGATTCAAATTTTCTCCAATTCATATAGAATTCGTAGTTTGGCATGGCAGGTTGGTGTTCTTGCTTGCAGAGCAGGACTTTGGCTTGATCAGTTGTTAGCAATGGTGTTGCAGCCGCTTTTGCAGCCTGGTCAGCGCGCCTGTTGCTTCTTGGGATTTCATCATGACCTTTCTGGTGGCCACGACAGTGCATAATACTGACGGCACTTGGTTTCCATACAGCTTCTAGAAGGGCTGTGATTTCAGCTGCATACTTGATTTGTGGTCCTGAGGAAATAAATAGGCCTCTTTCTTTGTAGAGTGCACCATGTGCATGGACCGTCATGAAAGCGTACTTGGAGTCAGTGTAAATATTCATTTTTTTGCCTTCGGAGATTTGCAGAGACCTTGTTAGAGCTGTTATCTCAGCAAGTTGCGCAGATGTATGGCCTGGTAGAGAATTTGCTTCAATAATCTCTTCTGCTGAGACAACTGCATAGCCAGAGACTTTCTTCCCATCATCCATGTAGCAGCTATCATCAGTGAACAACTGTAGATCGTATTTGTCTAGAGGTATGTTTTTCAAATCTGGCCTGCTACTGAACACTTCTTCCATGACTTGGAAACATTCATAATCTGGATCCTCTTCGCAGTCAGGCAGTTAAGTAGCAGGGTTCAAGGTAGCGATGAGGACCAAATGAACCTGTGGATTCTCACACATCATAGCTTGGTACTTCGTCATCCGGCTGTTGCTGAACCAGTAACTTCTTTTTCACATCCAGCAGGGCTTTGACAGCATTGGGCACCTTGACATGAAGAACTTGTCTAAGTGTCAACTTGTCTTTGGTTGGGGTATTCGGCATACTGCTTCTTTTCTTTCTCTGTCCCCAGTGCACGCTTGGTACCTGTTAATTGAAAACCTAAATATTTCACAGTCTTTTTACATATTTGTGCTTTCTTTTTGGACACTCTGTAACCTGCATGGCACAGCAGATGTAGCAGGGCTTTTGTGGCAGAGAGACAGTCTTTTTCTATGGGAGAAGCCAGTAATTAATCATCAACATACTGTAATAGAACAACTTTGTGTGGCTGAGCGTTGAAGGACAAGAGGTCCTGGCTGAGCGCTCATCCATTGTAGATTCCTCCCACTGAAAAATTAAAAGGGTCTGGCTTGCCGGAACCAGACGGCTGCAAAAAAAACGTCTTTTAAATCAAGCACCGTGTAATATTTTGTATCTCCGGGAATTAATCTTGGACTGGGCGGTACTCTTGTGTGCCCTCTTTCTGTACTGGCAACAATGGTGTGTTACACAGTGACACGCAGAATTTCAATATACCGTGGTCTTTAAATCTCTGCAAATGTGTCTGGATATTCTGCTTGGCTTTTTGTGGGATGTGATATTGTCTTAAAGCCACAGGCATTGCACCAGGTCTTAAATCAACGTATACTGGGGGAATATTTACAGCTAGTCCGGGTGGGTTTTCCTCCTTCCAGACTCCAGGAATTCCAAGGAGTAGTGTGTGCGGGTCCGGGGCTGCCGGGGTTGGTGCCGAGCGCCATTCTTCTTCTCTTGGCATAATTACTGCAATTTTTATTTTTTTTACAGATTGGGTGTCTTGGCTGGCTGGTTGTACTGCCGTGTAAAACTGCCATTCTCAGACAGATCTAATCGAGCATATCCCCCGGGAAAAAATATAATTTGGGCTTACAATTTGCAAAGGATATCCCGCCCCAGAAACTGGATAAAACATTCGGGCATATACATATATACATTGTATAAACAATATTCACAGAGGTCTCTCTCCCGTAGCCAAAACGGACTTTTAATACCACATCGGAAAAAAAATAAAAATAAACCATTCTATTGTTATAAGACCATTCCAAACATCTTATCAGTAATCATTTAAAATAATTCTATAACAATAAAATAACTATCCTATCAGAAATCAAATAAAGATATATTTTTAATTGAATCATCAATCATAATTTTACTATATTTTAACTATATAGAATATAAAAACGCTACAAAACTACTTTAATTATTTTTCAAACTGCTTTTTTAATATTAATTTTCTAACCGTTTCATATATTTCTATTTAATTTGTTAATAAATTGCATTATATGTTGGTAGACAATATTGTATATTATTATATACTTATTATTGTTATAATCTGTAACAATATAAAAATTAGGACTCCCTTTTTTTATTTAATTCTAACTCTGTGAACAAAACTAGAGTTTTTGGAATAATATCAACACAAAATATAAACATATATCTTGCACTCAACAGACTTCATACATTCTATTGTAGCACACATTAAAATTAGCTAAACATAGTAATTTTTCTTCTTCATTTCTCTTTAATTTAAATTCACTGCACAGACACACAAAGGGTTACTTTGTCTATCAGAGAGCAAAAAGCCGACTCCCCCCCTTCCCCCTCTCCGTGCAAACAGTGTGTCAGAAAGGAGGGGGGGAGACAAGTACGGAGAATCTCACTACTTCTCAGCCATTACACACTCTAAATTAATTACTTATCACACTTTACTTTTAATTGAACAGTTTGATAGATCAATTATAAACACAATCAGACAAAAATATTTTACCATATATTATTCGATACAGCATATACTATTTATTAATAACATTCTCTGACTTCATATTCACGCAGAACAGTACAGATATCACATCTGAATAATCAGTACGAATTACATACACAAATTATACAGCACTATCATTTTTTTTTAAAAAACCTTCTAGATTACCATCTGATCTATTGATCATCTCATTTTCTTCTGGCCCAGGGGGAAGTGGGGGCTCAGAAACTCCTGAAGATCATTACATAATCCACACACAAAACTTGTAAATTATCTTTATTTTACTGGTATATTAAAACACTAAATATATATATATAGACTTATTTTTATATTTATTATTATTATTACTGTCTTCTTGGTCTACCAATTTATATATGCTCCTATTGGGCATTTCGATCTTTCCTGGTGGGACCTCTCTGTCTCTTACACCCACTGCCCCCTCATTTTCCTCCGCAGTCCAGCTCGCCGGAGCGGAGTAAGCTGGCGGAGCAGTAGCAGCCGCCCGCCTTCGCAACCCTGACACACAAAACTTCTCTAGCTGCCCCATAATATAATGGATAGGGCGGGGGCAGGGAATCACTCCTCTCCGGTTGTTCTATCAACACCGTTTTTTTCTTTTTTTTTAATTATTTTCTTTATGGGGGTACCTGCTTCTTGTTATATCCTGCCATCATTATAAAATGACTTTTATCTTTTACACAGTATCTCCATATATCTATATATGGGTACTGCTCAGAATATCCGCATTTCCCGGTTACTTGGGAATGCATTTTCTGTATTAGCGCCAGGTCCATTGACCCCTGCTCCGGCCAGTCTGGAACTAGCAGTGGCCACACCATTGTACACATTCCTGTTAATTTCTCTTTAGTTAATTTTACACCATAATCATGTGTTGTATATAGTGCTTCAAAATTCTGCACCATATACCCTAGGGGCGTCTCACCCTTCTTTATTTTTCTTGGCTTGGATGATTGTATAGAATTATTTATGTTTGTTGTGAGTTTGTATAGAATTATTTATGTTTGTTGTGAGTTTGTATAGAGTTATTTATGTTTGTTGTGAGTTTGTATAGAGTTATTTATGTGTGTTGTGAGTTTGTATAGAGTTATTTATGTTTGTTGTGAGTTTGTATAGAATTATTTATGTTTGTTGTGATTTTCTGTGTAATTATTTATGTTTGTTGTGAGTTTGTATAGAATTATTTATGTTTGTTGTGAGTTTGTATAGAATTATTTATGTTTGTTGTGAGTTTGTATAGAGTTATTTATGTTTGTTGTGAGTTTGTATAGAATTATTTATGTTTGTTGTGAGTTTGTATAGAATTATTTATGTTTGTTGTGAGTTTGTATAGAATTATTTATGTTTGATGTGATTTTCTGTGTAATTATTTATGTTTGTTGTGAGTTTGTATAGAATTATTTATGTTTGTTGTGAGTTTGTATAGAATTATTTATGTTTGTTGTGATTTTCTGTGTAATTATTTATGTTTGTTGTGAGTTTGTATAGAATTATTTATGTTTGTTGTGAGTTTGTATAGAGTTATTTATCTTTGTTGTGAGTTTGTATAGAATTATTTATGTTTGTTGTGAGTTTGTATAGAGTTATTTATCTTTGTTGTGAGTTTGTATAGAATTATTTATGTCTGTTGTGAGATTGTATAGAGTTATTTATGTTTGTTGTGAGTTTGTATAGAATTATTTATGTGTGTTGTGAGTTTCTGTGTAATTATTTATGTTTGTTTGTTTTTAAACATTAACTCACCTCATACACAGGATCACAGGCTCCTCTTTAAATGTATAAGTGACGGCATAGGTATTCACAGTTATAACGGCTCCGATCACGATGTCTCCATCCCGGTAATACTTGTAGTCTTCGTATGATCTGGTTAGCTGCAGGCTGCACGGAGACGCTGGTACGTTAATCACAGGAGTAACACAGAGGGTAAAGACACACAGCAGCACTTTAAAAACATTAGATAATGCGGCCGATCTCAGAAGTTTTATCAATTGTAGACAATAGTTTAATATAATATGTAGCATCAGGCACTGAGACATCATGGATCAAATGAGAAACCTGCGGCATAATCTGCAGCGTGTATGTGTATGTGTCTGTAAAGCCAGTCGTACACTTTTTATACACTATATGTGCAAGTGACCTGAAGGCGCTGAGAGAATAATAACAGGCTTTAACATCCCCTGACATTAGTTCAACCTGTTTTTTATGCTGAGTCTTTGAAAAGTAATAATTAGCCAACATTGAAATAACAATATAGTATAGATGGTGATTTGTGGTCTCAGCTGTGTGAAGCCCCCAGTGAATAATGGACATATGATTGTGTTTTATGAACACGCTGAGTTTCCAGGAATATATGCATCACACTGTACTGTTTAAACTTCAGCAATGTTTCTGTATGAATGTTATTACAAAGTTCCATTGTTATGAGGAAAACTGGCTTGGGATTTAGTAGACATGTGCACAGATCAAAATTTTATTTTGTTTTCTTTTGACAAACTTCAGAATTCCCCTTATTTATCTCTTTCAACCCTCCCCCTTTATACGATCCACTATACCCCAAAATATTAGTTAGGGCTAGACTTACTGCTAGGGTTGGCTTACTGTTGGGTTACTGCTAGGCTTATGGCTTCTGTTTGCGCTTGGGTTAGTGTTGCTGTTTATCTTTGTATTAGTGTTAGGGTTACTGCACGGTTTATGGCTTCTGTTTGAGCTAGAGTTACAGTTGCTGTTTATCTTTGTATTAGGGCTAGGCTTGGCTTAATGTACAGTTTATGGTTTATGTTTTTTTTTGGAAATACTGTTAGGCTTATGGCTCCTCATTGTGCTTGGGTTACTATTAGGCTTATGGCTTCTGTTTGTGCTTGGGTTACTGTTCAGTGATGAGCCGAACACCCCCATGTTCGGGTCGCATTCAAACTTGAATAATTTCAAAAGTTCGAAATCGAACACAATCACGATTCGAACTCAATGCAAGTCAATGGGACTCGAACGTTCGAATTTTAGAGTGCCCTCCAAGAGTGCATATATGCAAGTTATTTGCCATAAAAGGTGTATGGGGAGGACAAAAAGTTTTAAAAAAACATTTTTAAGGAACTGTGAGTTTTCCATGAAATAAAGGTTAAGAATAAAAATGAAAAATGCCTTAAAATAGCGTGCCTAGCAGGTCCCCATAACCTGGCCGTGAAGTGGTGGATTTGTAGGGTGTATAGAAACATTTAAAAAAAAAATGACATTTCAAATGACGGTAAATGGTTTTCCTTTAATCTATTCATAAACAACTGCTTGGGACGGCAGCCTGCATGAAAAGAGTAGACGTTTTAGGACATGCAGAACAACATTTGTGATTTTTTGGCTAAATTATGGTGAAACTTATGCAGGCTTTGGATGAAAGTAAAAACAGGTGCATTAAAATTTAACCATTGGTGCCAGCTAGTGGCTTCACACCGTAACCCCTCTGAAGTATTGTGGAAGAGTGCAGTGGTGGACCCTGCGGTCCAATATTAAAATGATATGAATCTGGTATAGGCGTCAGAGGCAGTGCTCCCAAATATTGTGCCATTGGTGCCAGCTAGTGCCTTCACAACGTAACCCCTCTGAGGTATTGTGGAAGAGTGCAGGGGTGGAGGTTTTGGTAATGCAGAAGAGATCCCCGATCTACTCAGTTACGTCAGCATCAGGGGATTGATAGCTGCTGATCCAGGACTGATTCATTTTTATAAATGTCAGCCGGTCTACAGAGTCGGACAGACACACTCTTTTGTCTGTGACAAAACCTCCAGCGGCACTGAACGTCCTTTCCGACAGCATGCTAGATGAAGGTTAACCTAGTAGCTGCATAGCATATTAGCTAAGTTCTGGCCAGTGATCCAATCTCAATACCCAGTAAGCCAGTGGATCAGTGCTGTAAAAGGTATCCAGGTCTGCCCTTGCCCCTAGACAGTCTTGCACCATACGGTGAAGACGCTGACAATGGGTGCCTACATTTGACGTCCTTGGGCATTGTGGACTAAAAAAATTTAAAAAGGCATCAGTCAAGCAGCCCCGGCCTTCACCGCTCATCCTCTGACCATCCGCAGCCTCAGAAGCACCCGTGTCATCACTTGCTAACCTACCAGTGCCTGAAAAACTGTTACACAAGTGTCGCTTTAGAGCGTCCTCAAGTTGTTTCATCCTGTGCTCCCTCTGTGCAGGCAGGATGAGCTCTGCAACGTTACTCTTGTATCGTGGATCAAAAAGGCTTGCCAACCAGTAATGATCACTCTCCTTGATAGCACAAATCCTGGGGTCCTTTAGCAGGCTTTTCAGGATAAGGGAGCCCATGCAGCGTAGGTTGGAGGTGGCATTAGCTTCCGAGTCTTCCTTGTCAATGAGGAGGATGACTCCATCGTGCACTTCCTCATCCCAGCCACGTACTAGTCCTTGGGTTTCTGGGCACACAAAACCCTCCCTTGAGGAATCCCCACCTTCAATGACCCTACTACTTAAATATTCCTTCTCATCATCCTCCTGTCTGATCTGAGGACCCGCAGGAATGCTGTCAGTGGAAAGACTGGGGCCTTGAGAGTTAGGGAAGGCGTCCTCTTCCTCCTGCTGATCTGCCTCTAGTGCCACATCTATAATTCCCACATAGTGCGCTCCAGCAGGAACACTAAAGGAATTGTGTCACTGATGCATGCACTGTCCCTGCTCACCATCCTAGTTGCCTCCTCAAATGGTGATAGTACAGTGCATGCATCCTTGATCATCAGCCACTGCGGGGGCAGACAAACCAAGTTGACTTGAAACTGTCCTTGTGTCATACTCACACAGGTACTCATTGATGGCCCTCTGCTGCTTTTGCAGATGCTGCAGCATTGCTAATGTCAAGTTCCACCTGGTGGGCATGTCACATATCAGACTGTTATGGGAAGGCGGAATTCTCTTTGAATTTCTGCCACGTGAACTCTTGCTGGGAATGACCGTCTGAAGTGGCTGCAGACTTTTCTGGCCTGGCTGAGAAGCTCTGCCAGCCCTGAGTACCTGGTTAGGAAATGCTGTACCACCAGATTTAGAACGTGTGCTATGCATAGTACATGTGTCAACTTACCCTGGCTTAAGGCGGAGAGAAGGTTGCTGCCATTATCACAGACGACCATTCCCAGCTGAAGCTGGTGTGGTGTTAACCATTTCTGCATCTGCCCCTGCAGAACTGACAGAATTTCTGGTCCAGTGTGGCTCATGTCTAGGGATGAGCTGTTCGGTTTGGATGGTTTGGCGTTTGGACCGAACTTAGCCTGTTCGTTCTGTTCGCGGACTCCGAACATTTCCGGTTGTTCGCCACATGTTCGACCACAATGCACCACAATGGACCACAATGCACATTCCCACTGGCCTGAAGCTTGTAATTGGCTACAGCATTGCACCTGACCACAGGTCTGGTGCAAGACAGGTTCAACACTATGCCAATCACGGCTCAGAGTCCTGATTGGGCAAATTTTGCCCAATCATGGGCTTACAGAGTTAAGTCCCGCAGCACACTATATAACATTTCCAGGCGCCGATTCTGCACGCATTTCAGAGGAGATTTCAAAGGAGATAGTTGTGTCTAGTTACTGCCGGTCTTCCACGCTACTGGGGGGATCTGGGGGGTCTCATTTCTACCAAATATCAGGGAATTTAGGTGATGCGTGTCTTGTCACTGTGCCAGCACGTTTTTTTGGGGTTTACAACTTTCTTTAAAACATTTGTGAATTGAGTTGATCTTCTGGGTCTTGTCACTGTGCCAGCAAGTCTTTTTGGGTCTCATTTCTACCAAATATCAGGGAATTTAGGTGATGTGTTGTCGGGTATATTACACAAAGGAATTTTAAAATGGATGCCTGTAGCCATTTTGTTTTTAAAGACAGTTTCTTTTTCTTTAAAATTTTCTCTAGGTTTAGAAATGAACGAGATTTTTTTTTACAAAGTTCATTCCTGGGTGAAGTCTTTTATATTTTTTTTAAGAAGTGCCAGACATGAAGGAACCTAGAATGTTTGTGTGTGATAAGGCTAGAGTTAAGTGCTAAGACGTGTCATAATTAAATTTATTGGTCTGTCTTAAGTTTTTAAAACAAAAGAGATTTTGTCTTTTGGGTATAGGAATAAGAGTTAATATCTCTAATATAGATTTATATTTACAAAATATATGTTTATAATCAAGGCATATTTTATTATATTTACAGTAGGAAATATATACTCCAATAAATATTGTAGAAAGTATATAATCTATACTATAAAAGAGTAAGCCTTCAAGTGTCCGTCGCCAAAAGCGGTCTGCGCATGCGCGACGGACATTTGAAAGTGGCCGTTAAAACAAACAGGTAGCTGCGCGTGCCGGCCGCCTGCAAAAAAAAAAAAAAATCGGCACGAGCCGCGCGCAGCTACCCGTGTGTTTAGACGCCGCAAGCCCCGATCCTCCAGCGGTGACCGTCCTCTGGCTGTCGCGGCCTGCTCGGCGGGCATCCAGGCTCAGGCGAGCCCCCTGGCTTGGTTTGGGCCTACAGGCCCAGCCGAGCCGGGGACTTGCCTAAGCCTAGAGGCCGGCCGAGCAGCCAGCGACAGCCAGAGGACGGTCACCGCTGGAGCTCCGGGCCGAAGTTCCCAAAACATACTCCCCTAAATCGTCCCTGAGCTCCAGCGGTGACTTCCTCCGGCCGAGCAGGCTGCTAGGCCGGCCTCCAGGCTCAGGCGAGCCCCCGGCTTGGCTTGGGCCTACAGGCCCAGCCGAGCCGGGGACTCGCCTAAGCCTAGAGGCCGGCCGAGCAGCCAGCGACAGCCGGATGACGGTCACCGCTGGAGCTCAGGACCGAAGTTCCCAAAACATACTCACCTAAATCGGCCCTGAGCTCCAGCGGTGACCTCCTCCGGCCGAGCAGGCTGCTAGGCCGGCCTCCAGGCTCAGACGAGCCCCCGGCTTGGCTTGGGCCTACAGGCCCAGCCGAGCCGGGGACTCGCCTAAGCCTAGAGGCCGGCCGAGCAGCCAGCGACAGCCGTTGGACGGTCACCGCTGGAGCTCAGGACCGAAGTTCCCAAAACATACTCCCCTAAATCAGCCCTGAGCTCCAGCGGTGACTTCCTCCGGCCGAGCAGGCTGCTAGGCCGGCCTCCAGGCTCAGGCGAGCCCCCGGCTTGGATTGGGCCTACAGGCCCAGCCGAGCCGGGGACTCGCCTAAGCCTAGAGGCCGGCCGAGCAGCCAGCGACAGCCGAATGACGGTCACCGCTGGAGCTCAGGACCGAAGTTCCCAAAACATACTCCCCTAAATCGGCCCTGAGCTCCAGCGGTGACCTCCTCCGGCCGAGCAGGCTGCTAGGCCGGCCTCCAGGCTCAGGCGAGCCCCCGGCTTGGGCCTACAGGCCAGCCGAGCCGGGGACTCGCCTAAGCCTAGAGGCCGGCCGAGCAGCCTGCTCGGGCGGAGGAGGTCACCGCTGGAGCTCAGGGCCGATGTTGCCTACACATACTCCCCTACATTGACCCTGAGCTCCAGCGGTGACTCCCTCCTGGCGAGCAGGCTGCTAGGCCGGCCTCCAGGCTCAGGCGAGCCCCCGGCTTGGCTTGGGCCTACAGGCCCAGCCGAGCCGGGGACTCGCCTAAGCCTAGAGGCCGGCCGAGCAGCCAGCGACAGCTGGAGGACAGCCACCGGTGGAGCTCCGGGCCAATGTAAGAGGATGTTGCCTACACATACTCACCGACATCGGCCCTTAGCTCCTCCAGCGATGGAGGTCCCGCTTCCAGCGTCCTCTCTCTCTCCGTTGGACGCCGGTATGACGTCACGAAAGCCTTTGACCCCGGGTCAAAATGCCGGGGTCAAAGGCTTTCGTTACATCATGCCGGCGACCAACGAAGAGAGAGAGGAAGCGGGACCGCCATCGCTGGAGGAGCTAAGGGCCGATGTAGGTGAGTTTGTGTAGGCAACATCCCCCTACATTGGCCGGAGCTCCAGCGGTGGCTGTCGCAGGCAACTCGGCCGGCCTCCAGGCTTAGGCGAGCCCCCGGCTCGGCTGGGCCTGTAGGCCCAAGCCAAGCCGGGGGCTCGCCTGAGCCTGGAGGCCGGCCGAGCAGCCTGCGACAGCCGGAGGACAGTCACCGCTGGAGCTCAGGGCTAATGTAGGTGAGTATGTGCTCTCCACACCCACCCTGCTTGCTCGGCCGGTATCCAAGGTTAGGCGAGCCCCCGGCTTGGCGTTGGCCTAGAGGCCCAGGCGAGCCGGGGACTCGCTTGAGTCTGGAGGACACCCGAGCATGCAACTCGACTGGCCTCCATGCTCAGGCAAGTCCCGGCTCGACAGGTCCTCTAGGCCCAAGCCAAGCCGGGGGCTCACCTAAGCTTGGTAACCGGCCGAGCAAGCAGGGTGGGTGTGGAGAGCATATACTCACCTACATCGGCCTCGAGTCCTCCACCGGTCCACACATACTCACCGACATCGGCCCTTAGCTCCTCCAGCGATGGCGGTCCCGCTTCCAGCGTCCTCTCTCTCTTCGTTGGTCGCCGGTATGACGTCACGAAAGCCTTTGACCCCGGGTCAAAATGCCGGGGTCAAAGGCTTTCGTTACATCATGCCGGCGACCAACGAAGAGAGAGAGGAAGCGGGACCGCCATCGCTGGAGGAGCTAAGGGCCGATGTCGGTGAGTATGTGTAGGCAACATCCCCCTACATTGGCCCGGAGCTCCAGCGGTGGCTGTCGCAGGCAGCTCGGCCGGCCTCCAGGCTTAGGCGAGCCCCCGGCTCGGCTGGGCCTGTAGGCCCAAGCCGGGGGCTCGCCTGAGCCTGGAGGCCGGCCGAGCAGCTTGCGACAGCCGGAGGACGGTCACCGCTGGAGCTCAGGGCCGAAGTTGCCAAAACATACTCCCTACATTGGCCCTGAGCTCCAGCGGTGACTTCCTCCGGCTGTCGCTGGCTGCTAGGCCGGCCTCCAGGCTCAGGCGAGCCCCCGGCTTGGGCCTACAGGCCCAGCAGAGCCGGGGACTCGCCTAAGCCTAGAGGCCAGCCGAGCAGCCAGCGACAGCCGGGGGACGGTCAGCACTGGAGCTCAGGGCCAATGTAGGAGGATGTTGCCTACACATACTCACCTACATCGGCCCTTAGCTCCTCCAGCGATGGCAGTCCCGCTTCCAGCGTCCTCTCTGTCTCCGTTGGTCGTCGGTATGACGTCACAAAAGCCTTTGACCCAGGGTCAGAGGCTTTTGTGATGTCATACCGGTGACCAACAGAGAGAGGACACTGGAAGCGGGACTGCCATCGCTGGAGGGCCGATGTAGGTGAGTATGTGCTCTCCACACCCACCCTGCTTGCTCGGTCGGTATCCAAGCTTAGGCGAGCCCCCGGCTTGGCCTGGGCTTAGTGGCCGAGCCGGGGACTCACCTAAGCATGGAGGCCGGCCGAATTGCCTGCTCTGGCGTCCTCCAGGCTCAGGCGAGTCCAAGGCTCGGCTGGACCTCTAGGCCCAAGCCAAGCCAGGGGCTCGCCTAAGCTTGGATGCCGCCCGAGCTACTTGCTTGGCCGGCATCCAGGCTAAGGCAAGCCCCCGGCTTGGCCTGGGCCTAGAGGCCTAGCCGAGCCGGGGGCTCGCCTGAGCCTGGATGCCGGCCATACACACACACACACTGTAAAAAACATATATGTGTGTATATATATCCACATGGGGTTACAGTGTGTGTGTGTGTATAATATATATATATATATATATATGTATATATATATATATATATATATGGACTGCGCATGCGCGCAGCCCAAGGGGTGCTGTGGCGGTTGGATGCGCGCGCAGCCGGGTGCACGCGCGCCACCCGCCGCAGCACGCCCAAAGCGTCCTACGGAGGTTTGCTGCGTGCGCATCCAACCTCCGTTAGACGCTTTGGGCGTGCTGCGGCAGGTGGCGTGCGCGCATCCAACCGCAACAGCCTGTTACGGAGGTTGCCACGCGCCTGAGCCCAGCGCCTGAGCCCAGCGCCTGAGCGCAGAGCCCAGCGCCTGAGCCCAGCGCCTGAGCCCAGCGCCTGAGCGCAGAGCCCAGCGCCTGAGCCCAGCGCCTGAGCGCAGAGCCCAGTGCCTGAGCCCAGCGCCTGAGCGCAGAGCCCAGCGCCTGAGCCCAGCGCCTGAGCCCAGCGCCTGAGCGCAGAGCCCAGCGCCTGAGCCCAGCGCCTGAGCGCAGAGCCCAGCGCCTGAGCCCAGCGCCTGAGCGCAGAGCCCAGCGCATGAGCCCAGCGCCTGAGCCCAGCACCTGAGCGCCTGAGCCCAGCGCCTGAGCGCAAAGCCCAGCGCCTGAGCGCAGAGCCCAGCGCCTGAGCGCCTGAGCCCAGCGCCTGAGCGCAGAGCCCAGCGCCTGAGCGCAGAGCAGAGCGCCTGAGCCCAGTACCTGAACACAGCCCAGCGCCGAGTGCAGAGCACAGAGCAGAGCACCAAGCAGAGCACAATAGATGGCACAGAGCAGAGCACAACCCATTAAAGGCACAGAGCCGAGCACAATAAACGCCACAGAGCCGAGCACAATAAACGCCACAGAGCCGAGCACAATAAACGCCACAGAGCCAAGCACAGCACAATAAACGGCACAAAGCACAGCACAATAAACAGCGCCGAGCACAGAACCAAGCACAACACAATAAACGGCGCAGAGCACAATAAAAAGCAGAGCACAATATACGGCACGGAGCAGAGCACAGAGCCGATGTGCAGAGCCCAGCACAGAGCCGAGCAAAACAGAATAAACGCCACAGAGCCAAGCACAATAAACTCCACAGAGCCGAGCACAGTACAATAGATGGCACAGAGCCGAGCACAACAGAATAAACGCCACAGAGCCAAACACAATAAACGCCACAGAGCCGAGCACAATAAACGCCACAGAGCCGAGCACAATAAACGCCACAGAGCACAGCACAATAAACGCCACAGAGCCAAGCACAGCACAATAGACGCCACAGAGCCAAGCACAATAAACGGCACAGTGCCGAGCACAGCACAATATACGGCACAGAGCACAGCACAATAAACGGCACAGCCAATCACAGCACAATAAACGGCGCCAAGCACAGAACCAAGAACAACACAATAAACGGCGCAGAGCACAATAAAAGCAGAGCACAATATACGGCACGGAGCAGAGCACAGAGCCGATGTGCAGGGCCCAGCACAGAGCCGAGCAAAACAGAATAAACTCCACAGAGCGGAGCACAATAAACTCCACAGAGCCGAGCACAATAGACGGCACAGAGCCGAGCACAATAAACGCCACAGAGCCGAGCACAGTACAATAGACGGCACAGAGCCGAGCACAACAGACTAAACGGCACAGAGCCGAGCACAGAGCCAAACACAGCACAATAAATGGCACCGAACCAAGCACAACGCACCACACTTATCAATAGACTGCCCTCTGGGCAGGCTTTACACCTAGTTGGTAAATAATAAAACTTACAAAAGAATAGATTCTGTTGAGTTAACCAGAAAAGAATTTAGCTGATAGTAAGTAATTTCAAAAGGGAGTAGGGATATAAATCAGATGGAGACATCGTGTCTAGTGACTGAGAGAGAGGTTCTTTGTTACGTCAGATTGACCTTTTGACCCGAGATAGGAATATTTAAAAGAAATGGTGGAATTAATTAAGAAGTGCAATACTGCCCTCTAGAGGATAGTAAATATTAGATTTGATGTATCAATAATATTGACAGTGACGTCAAATTGGCTATAATAAGTGGCAGTGTTGGTTGCAAGTCAGTCGGAGATTCCAGCATTCTGAGACTCACACTGCAATGCATTACTCATGACACTCTGAGAGTCCAAGATTCCAACACTCAGACTCACACCACGATGCAGGCAGATCCCAAGACATGAGGCAATCAAGATTCTCACCAAATTTCTGACTCTCACCAAATCTCTAACTCACATGCATTGATTATCTGATCGATAATCTTCACACATTCCAAAATTATTACATCAGGAATTCCAAGGCAGACTTATCAACATCCAAATTGGACAGGCAATGTATGAAATTAAGGAATTAATGTAATTATATATATTTGTAGATATTCTTGCAACGTAGACTGAGATTTCTCAGATACTTGGGTAAATCCAAATTCTAAGTATTTTCTATTCTGCTGATAGAAATATGAAGAAGTGGATATAAGGATTTATGCCTAAAAGAAATGTTGTAAGATAGATACCAATATATATATTGAATTTGGAAATTACTGTGATTAAAATTAATAGGCAAAGAATTATATAACTACAAAATAAAAACCAAAAGATTAGAAGTTTAATTCTCGAGATTAGGGGAGGATTCACTAAATAAGTTTTTATTACTTATCATTAAATTAGCTCATCTTTTGTTGATCCATGTAGCATAGAGATATATATATATATATCTATAAGAGCTGGCTGGTTAAACATTGTTTGCTGGGAAATGCATGTTGTATTAAGCAGAAAAGTTTATTAACCATTTGTGTATTAGTTACTAACTGATAAGGTAAATGATATTAATCATATATGCAGTTCCTAACCGGAGATACATATATTGTGAAGCTTGTTTTTATATGCTGATGGATTGTCGTTTATAAATTTTTGTTTATGATATGAGATTTGAAACTTTTTTGTATACGTAATAAATATATATATATTTTTATCTGATTATTGATTATTGTATTTTTCAAAGCAAAACACAGACAATTAAAAGAATTCAGGAGAATTTATAGGAAATATAAACGATTGATATTTGTGTCTCGTATAAATTTCTTATGAAATAATAATCCCTGATATATTGGAGGCAACTGCCGAGGTAGGTCCAGTAAATCCAATATAGACATATTGGAGGCTTGGCTGATAAGTCCATTATATAACGTGTTGTATTCATGTGCAGAGATTATATCCGACAAATTGGAGGCACTGTACCGAGATTGTAGTTTTTGTTTGGAATATAATTGTCAGTATTGTCTGATTAGACAGAGATAAAATATATATATATATATATATATATATATATATTATATATATATATATATATATTATATATATATATATATATAATATATATATATATATATATATATATATATTTTGACTCCTTGTTGTATTTTGACTTGTGGTTTTACGGTTGTATACTAAACAGTGTAAAAATGTCAGAGTCAGAATCTGAGACTCAGGAAGATGTAGAGATACATGCAGATCAAATAGTATTGATAGATGTTATGTCTTATCTAAAGGACAAGTTACACATCACAGACGATTTATTTGATTGGATAAAATAATTGAAATCAAATGTATCCAATTATGTTGATTCAATCTGGTCAGATCAATCAAATTTTCTTGAGTGTTTGCGAAAGATAAGTGCAGCCACAAATAAAAAAGACAAAGAGATTTTTGTTTTAAAAATTGTGCCTGAATGCATATACTTGATCGCAGAAATGAACAAGAGATTGAATGATGACAAAGAAACCAGAGACAGATTAGAAAATAAAAATTGTGACTTGCATGATACCGTAAATAAATTAAAAGATGAGTCAGAACAAATGATAATGGAGTTGAAAGTGTGTGCAAGAGAAAAAGATCAATTGCAAGATGAGATTGCTCAATTATCCAAATTAAATAAGGAGCTAAATAAAAAATTGGAGAGAATGAAACGTGAACATGAGAAATTCGCTGATGAGCTACGTCAGGTTGAAACTGATGTTCATAGGGTTAAAAATCCTTCGTTAGAGAAGTTCCCTTTGAAAGCTTTGAGTCATAACTCACTGATTAGGCTTGACAGCTCCGTTCTGGAGAGTGAGCAGAGCCAATGTGAAAGTGAAACTAAATCTCATGATGAAAAAAGAGCGAAGCCTCTTACACAGGAGTATTTCAAATCACATCACTCTAGCCAGCCACAACCTATTAAGAAATCTCATAAAGTTCAGGATTTAACGAAAATCGTTAATTTCTTAAAAAACTCAGTAGGTATTTTTGATTTTAAAGGATCGCCAAAAATAATAAATCATTTAAATATGTTTGAAGAAACTTTGGCAATATTAGGAATTAATTCAGATGCTCAGAAAATTGAGTTGATCCCATGGGTCTTTGAAGGCAAACATAGGTATTTTTTTCAGTCTTTGAAAGAATCTGGTATACGTAATTGGAGTAAAGATCCAATTATTTTATGACGCATTGCCAAATAAAATAAAGGTTAATTTGGCAAGAGATTATGACCCGAGAAATGGTTTGGATTGGGTACTAAAAGAAAGTATGACCCTATTTACTGTATTTGAATATAGTGAAGAAACTCAGGGGAAAAGAGTGAAAAACTCACCTGAGGAAATAGCGGAAACTCACGTTAAAAAGGGTGATATTAAATTTGAGTCCCACAAAAAGAGTTATGCTGAAATATTGCGTGACTCCATACCTCAAAGGGAAAAATCCAAGCCAGATCAGGAAAGAGGGTTTGCCAGAGAAAATTCAGGAAGTAAATTTCAATCTAGGAAGCAATGGGTACCTAGAAGTCAGTGGGTTAAATCAAGGGAAAATGTACCTAGACAGGAAGCAACAAGAGGTAAGTCTGAATCTGATGTGTCTGATAATGCGCAAGCTTCGTCCCCAAGGACGAAAAGAAAGCGGAGATATAATGTACGCCAGCGTATTGGTCAAATGCAGGAAAATTTCCGTGTGCTGACAGAAAAACTAGATCAGATCACTCAGTTAATGACTGGAAATAACCCTGGTCAGGTTGTAAGCAATGCAACACCTGCAGCCCCACCCATCCAGTGACTAGATGATGTTTCTGATGAAGTAACCAGTATCCATGACAATTTACCAGAAAGTGATGATGAAATGATTAATACAAATGTTTGTATGGTCGATGATTTAAACCCTTCCCTGCAAAGAGAAGGAAAATGTATTTTATCTCCCCAGACTAAGTGAGAGCAAGCTGAGAAGACTGGATCCGAAATGGAAAGCACAGCTGCCAAAAACACGTTTGAGAGAGCAAAATCAGTTGGTAAAATCTGTACAAAACCTAATTTCATATCTCACTCTAAATTTCTCTGTAAATTGCATAGCATTGAAGACCGATATTATGTGAATGTAGAATTACAAGATAATTTACCACATATTCCATCCTTGCTAGACAGTGGAAGCCAAGTTACGTTAATATCAGCTCATTATTTTGAACAGGTCCAAGAACTGTCCTCCAGGAAGCCTAGATTAGATAAATCTAATGCTAATCTAGTGAGTGTGAGTGGCACATCTCTGAAAGTTCTGGGCACGGCTAAATTGGATTTTAAATTGGGGAATAAAGTAATTCGGCATCCAACGCTTGTTGCGGATCTGCCCCAAAATCGCCTAATTATTGGAATGGACCTTCTCAATAGGTTAAATCCAATCATTGATTTTATCAATGAGGTTATTTGGTCCTAAGTAAATGTTCCAATTAGCTACGATAGATACCAATCCCATCACACTCAGCGTAACTGCCACGTGATTGAGGAAAGGCCGTATTCTATTGAAGTCTAATTCAGAAATAGCCAGACACCTGATATCTCTTTCTTAAGGCCAAAGCCCCTGACTCCAGGAGAGCAGGAGGATAACACCATATGTGTTCCCCCGAGAGAATTCGAGATATATGTCTGGAAAATGACGTGCTAATTATTCACCTCCAGAAAAGGGAAACAGAACCAAATGGACATAGTGACCCTGAAGTGATCAGATACCCAAATCCTCAAGATGAGTGGATAACAGATCTAGATAATGATGGAGACAGTCCCAATGTTATTGGAAGAAGTTATGTTATGTATTTCTAGAAGAAATAAAACTGCCAAGCTCAATTGCATGATTGTCATCCTAGATCATCTCAGGACATGTGAAAATGGAACAGCAGAAGACACTTAACTGGTATCATATGAAGTGATGTTTTAATTAACATGTGATTCTTCTTCCCAGCATTCAGATGTTTAACTCAAGCTGGTAGATAGACTAGATCCGTACGGTTAATTAAAATTAATCAGAGATCAGAGTATCTATAGGGAAATTGAGTGAAATCGCTAGTCTATGAATGGTTATTTATACTATTTCTTTCAACAGAAATTGATAAAAGTGGTTAATCCGAACTGCAACGCTAATCCGCAAAGATTAATTGGACCACCAAGGAGACTGCGACTATCTGGAAATTCTACGGTTTTCCGCACAATTCCAAGCGGATCCAATGCTCAAGTCCCATGTGAATCAAGCTCATGCAAGCCTGAAAGACATGCTGGATAAAGCCAGGATACCGTTGATTGCTGTGTACAAGAACCACCGAAGGAAAAGATTTGCCGCATATTTTATTGCAACCGCTGTTTGATACAGAGAGAGAAGCAAATGTTTACCGGAAGGATCTGGTACAAAACAAGAGAGTGTTCATACCCACACCAGTGATTCTTGTGAAAGTTCCTAAAGAATCAAGAGTTGTTATCGAGAAGTTACTTTTTATAAATTAAGTCTGGTATTACGAGATGCAAATCGTTGTCGTATTCCAAGGGCAAGAGATACCCATGAATCCAGATTTGAAATCTTTGCTAAAGAACTAGCATGACCATACTATTGAACTTCTAATAAAAAGATAATCTAACAATTTATGCTCCAATGTATTCACAGATTGATCATCGATTGCTATCTGCTTATAAAGGGCCAAAGATTATAGAGATTGTGATTTGTATAGTAATTATGTTTCTAACTGTCTGGATGATTGTACTAACAAAGAAAGTACGTACATTGAAGTTTAAAAACATTGCATCTTCAGTTATTAAATGGATGAAAGAAGAAAAAGTGTTTTGCGAAAGGTGGAAACCTAGCCTAATTGGTAAAGGGGGGAGATATTGTATGCTTTCCTCAAATTTATTTGATCAATAAATATAGATGAAACCAAAGGGGGGTTATGTCAGGTATATTACACAAAGGAATTTTAAAATGGATGCCTGTAGCCATTTTGTTTTTAAAGACAGTTTGTTTTATTTAAAATTTTCTCTAGGTTTAGAAATGAACAAGTTTTTTTTTTTACAGAGTTCATTCCTGGGTGAAGTCTTTTAAATTTTTTTAAGAAGTGCCAGACATGAAGGAACCTAGAATGTTTGTGTGTGATAAGGCTAGAGTTAAGTGCTAAGACGTGTCATAATTACATTTATTGGTCTGTCTTAAGCTTTTAAAACAAAAGAGATTTTGTCTTTTGGGTATAGGAATAAGAGTTAATATCTCTAATATAGATTTATATTTACAAAATATATGTTTATAATCAAGGCATATTTTATTATATTTACAGTAGGAAATATATACTCCAATAAATATTGTAGAAAGTATATAATTGGTAAATAATAAAACTTACAAAAGAATAGATTCTGTTGAGTTAACCAGAAAAGAATTTAGCTGATAGTAAGTAATTTCAAAAGGGAGTAGGGATATAAATAAGATGGAGACATCGTGTCTAGTGACTGAGAGAGAGGTTCTTTGTTACGTCAGATTGACCTTTTGACCCGAGATAGGAATATTAAAAAGAAATGGTGGAATTAATTAAGAAGTGCAATACTGCCCTCTAGAGGATAGTAAATATTAGATTTGATGTATCAATAATATTGCCAGTGACGTCAAATTGGCTATAATAAGTGGCAGTGTTGGTTGCAAGTCAGTCGGAGATTCCAGCATTCTGAGACTCACACCGCAATGCATTCAGACGTCCAGTACACATGACACTCTGAGAGTAAGTCGGAGATTCCAGCATTCAGACTCACACTGCAATGCATTACTCATGACACTCTGAGAGTCCAAGATTCCAACACTCAGACTCACACGATGCAGGCAGATCCCAAGACATGAGGCAATCAAGATTCTCACCAAATTTCTGACTCTCACTAAATCTCTAACTCACATGCATTGATTATCTGATCGATAATCTTCACACATTCCAAAATTATTACATCAGGAATCCAAGGCAGACTTATCAACATCCAAATTGGACAGGTAATGTATGAAATTAAGGAATTAATATAATTATATATATTTGTAGATATTCTTGCAACGTAGACTGAGATTTCTCAGATACTTGGGTAGATCCAAATTCTAAGTATTTTCTATTCTGCAGATAGAAATATGAAGAAGTGGATATAAGTATTTATTCCTAAAAGAAATGTTGTAAGATTGATACCAATATATATATTGAATTTGGAAATTACTGTTATTAAAATTAATAGGCAAAGAATTAGATAACTACAAAATAAAAAGCAAAAGATTAGAAGTTTAATTCTCGAGATTAGGGGAGGATTCACTAAATAAGTTTTTATTAGTTATCATTAAATTAGCTCATCTTTTGTTGATCCATGTAGCATAGAATATATATATATATATATATATATATAAGAGCTGGCTGGTTAAACATTGTTTGCTGGGAAATGCATGTTGTGTTAAGCAGAAATGTTTATTAACCATTTGTGTATTAGTTACTAACTGATAAGGTAAATGATATTAATCATATATGCAGTTTACCGGAGATACATATATTGTGAAGCTAGTTTTTATATGCTGATGGATTGTGGTTTATAATTTTTGTTTATGATATGAGATTTGAAACTTTTTTGTATACGTAATAAATATATATATATTTTTATCCGATTATTGATTATTGTATTTTTCAAAGCAAAACACAGACAATTAAAAGAATTCAGGAGAATTTATAGGAAATATAAACGATTGATATTTGTGTCTCGTATAAATTTCTTATGAAATAATGATCCCTGATATATTGGAGGCAACTGCCGAGGTAGGTCCAGTAAGTCCAATATAGACATATTGGAGGCTTGGCTGATAAGTCCAATATATAATGTCTTGTATTAACGTGCAGAGATTATATCCGACAAACACGTCTTGTCACTGTGCCAGCAAGTTTTTTTTGGAGTTTGCAACTGGGGGTCTGGGGGGGTCTGGGGGTCTCATTTGTACCAAATATCTGGGAATTGAGGTGATGTGTGTCTTGTCACTGACAGCAAATATTTTGGGGGTCACAAATTTCTACAAAATATTTGGAATTGAGGTGATCTGTGTCTTGTCACACAGCCAGTACCACGCAGTATTTTAGTGGGTCACTAATTTCTACAAAATATCTGGGAATTGAGGTGATCTGTCTCTTGTCACTGCCAGCAAGTATTTTGGGGTCACTCATTTCTACAAACATTTGAGAATTGAGGTTAACTGTGTCTTGTCACTTCCAGCAAGTATTTTGGGGGTCACAAATTTCTACAAAACATTTGGGAATTGAGGTGATCTATGTCTTGTCACACAGCCAGTACCACGCAGTATTTTGGGGGTCACAGATTGCTACAAAATATTTGGGAATTGAGGTGAGCTGTCTCTTGTCACACAGCCAGTACCACGCAGTATTTTGGGGGTCACTAATTTTTACAAAATATCTAGGAATTGAGGTGATCTGTCTCTTGTCACTGCCAGCAAGTATTTTGGGGGTCACAAATTTCTACAAAATTTTCTTCAAATTGTGTTTATCTGTGTCTTGTCACACAGCCAGTACCACGCAGTATTTTGGGGGTCACTAATTTTTACAAAATATCTGGGAATTGAGGTGATCTGTCTCTTGTCACTGTCAGCAAGTATTTTGGGGTCACTAATTTCTACAAAATTTTCTTCAAATTGTGGTTATCTGTGTCTTGTCACACAGCCAGTACCACGCAGTATTTTGGGGGTCACTAATTTTTACAAAATATCTGGGAATTGAGGTGATCTGTCTCTTGTCACTGCCAGCAAGTATTTTGGGGTCACTAATTTCTACAAAACATTTGGGAATTGAGGTGATCTATGTCTTGTCACACAGCCAGTATCACCCAGTATTTTGGGGGGTCACTAATTTTTACAAAATATTTGGGAATTGAGGTGATGTGTGTCTTGTCACTGCCAGCAAATATTTTGGGGTCACAAATTTCTACAAAATATCTGGGAATTGAGGTGATCTGTCTCTTGTCACTGCCAGCAAGTATTTTGGGGTCACTCATTTCTACAAACATTTGAGAATTGAGGTTAACTGTGTCTTGTCACTTCCAGAAAGTATTTTGGGGGTCACAAATTTCTACAAAACATTTGGGAATTGAGGTGATCTATGTCTTGTCACACAGCCAGTACCACGCAGTATTTTGGGGGTCACAGATTGCTACAAAATATTTGGGAATTGAGGTGAGCTGTCTCTTGTCACACAGCCAGTACCACGCAGTATTTTGGGGGTCATTAATTTTTAAAAAATATCTAGGAATTGAGGTGATCTGTCTCTTGTCACTGCCAGCAAGTATTTTGGGGGTCACAAATTTCTCCAAAATTTTCTTCAAATTGTGGTCATCTGTGTCTTGTCACACAGCCAGTACCAAGCAGTATTTTGGGGGTCACTAATTTTTACAAAATATCTGTGAATTGAGGTGATCTGTCTCTTGTCACTGCCAGCAAGTATTTTGGGGTCACTAATTTCTACAAAACATTTGGGAATTGAGGTGATATGTGTCTTGTCACTGCCAGCAAGTATTTTGGGGTCACAAATTTCTACAAAACATTTGGGAATTGAGGTGACTTGTCTCTTGTCACTGCCAGCAAGTATTTTGGGGTCACTAATTTTTACAAAATATCTGTGAATTGAGGTGATCTGTCTCTTGTCACTGCCAGCCAGTACCACACAGTATTTTGGTGGTCACAAATTTCTACAAAACATTTGGGAATTGAGGTGATCTGTGTCTTGTCACTGCCAGCAAGTATTTTGGGGTCACAAATTTCTAGAAAACATTTGGGAATTGAGGTGATCTGTCTCTTGTCACACAGCCAGTACCACCCAGTATTTTGGGGTCACAAATTTCTACAAAATATTTGGGAATTGAGGTGATCTGTCTCTTGTCACACAGCCAGTATCACCCAGTATTTTGGGGGGTCACTAATTTTTACAAAATATTTGGGAATTGAGGTGATCTGTATCTTGTCACACAGCCAGTACCACGCAGTATTTTAGTGGGTCACTAATTTCTACAAAATATCTGGGAATTGAGGTGATCTGTCTCTTGTCACTGCCAGCAAGTATTTTGGGGTCACTAATTTCTACAAACATTTGAGAATTGAGGTTAACTGTGTCTTGTCACTGCGAGCAAGTATTTTGGGGGTCACAATTTTCTACAAAACATTTGGGAATTGAGGTGATCTGTGTCTTGTCACATAGCCAGTACCTCGCAGTATTTTGGGGGTCACAAATTTCTACAAAAGATTTGGGAATTGAGGTGATCTGTGTCTTGTCACTGCCAGCCAGTACCACACAGTATTTTGGGGGTCACAAATTTCTACAAAACATTTGGGAATTGAGGTGATCTGTCTCTTGTCACTGCCAGCAAGTATTTTGGGGGTCACAAATTTCTACAAAATATTTGGGAATTGAGGTAAACTGTGTCTTGTCACACAGCCAGTACCACGCAGTATTTTGGGGGTCACTAATTTTTACAAAATATCTGGGAATTGAGGTGACTTGTCTCTTGTCACTGCCAGCAAGTATTTTGGGGTCACTCATTTCTACAAACATTTGAGAATTGAGGTTAAGTGTGTCTTGTCACTTCCAGCAAGTATTTTGGGGGTCACAAATTTCTACAAAACATTTGGGAATTGAGGTGATCTGTCTCTTGTCACTGCCAGCAAGTATTTTGGGGGTCACAAATGTCTACAAAATTTTCTTCAAATTGTGGTCATCTGTGTCTTGTCACACAGCCAGTACCAAGCAGTATTTTGGGGGTCACTAATTTTTACAAAATATCTGTGAATTGAGGTGATCTGTGTCTTGTCACTGCCAGCAAGTATTTTGGGGTCACTAATTTCTACAAAACATTTGGAATTGAGGTGATCTGTCTCTTGTCACTGCCAGCAAGTATTTTGGGGTCACTAATTTCTACAAAACATTTGGGAATTGAGGTGATATGTGTCTTGTCACTGCCAGCAAGTATTTTGGGGTTACAGATTTCTACAAAACATTTGGGAATTGAGGTGATCTGTGTCTTGTCACTGCCAGCCAGTACCACACAGTATTTTGGTGGTCACAAATTTCTACAAAACATTTGGGAATTGAGGTGATCTGTGTCTTGTCACTGCCAGCAAGTATTTTGGGGTCACAAATTTCTAGAAAACATTTGGGAATTGAGGTGATCTGTCTCTTGTCACACAGCCAGTACCACTTAGTATTTGGGGGTCACAAATTTCTACAAAATATTTGGGAATTGAGGTGATCTGTCTCTTGTCACACAGCCAGTACCACGCAGTATTTTAGTGGGTCACTAATTTCTACAAAATATCTGGGAATTGAGTTGATCTGTCTCTTGTCACTGCCAGCAAGTATTTTGGGGTCACTAATTTCTACAAACATTTGAGAATTGAGGTTAACTGTGTCTTGTCACTGCGAGCAAGTATTTTGGGGGTCACAATTTTCTACAAAACATTTGGGAATTGAGGTGATCTGTGTCTTGTCACATAGCCAGTACCTCGCAGTATTTTGGGGGTCACAAATTTCTACAAAAGATTTGGGAATTGAGGTGATCTGTGTCTTGTCACTGCCAGCCAGTACCACACAGTATTTTGGGGGTCACAAATTTCTACAAAACATTTGGGAATTGAGGTGATCTGTCTCTTGTCACTGCCAGCAAGTATTTTGGGGGTCACAAATTTCTACAAAATATTTGGGAATTGAGGTAAACTGTGTCTTGTCACACAGCCAGTACCACGCAGTATTTTGGGGGTCACTAATTTTTACAAAATATCTGGGAATTGAGGTGACTTGTCTCTTGTCACTGCCAGCAAGTATTTTGTGGTCACTAATTTCTACAAAACATTTGGGAATTGAGGTGATATGTGTCTTGTCACTGCCAGCTAGACATGTGCACAGCACAAAATTTCGTTTTGAACTAATGGATTAGTCCTAAAATACAATTTATTTAGTTGCTAAAGAAATTCGTTTTCAGTTCTTTAGTATGAAACTAATTTCATTCATCCGAAAACCGAAAAATACAATTACTATTGTAGTGGCACCTCAGAGGGCTGAGGTCGCTGCTTGTTACAGTATCACTCACTCTCACCACAATGTGTCAGGCAAAGCTGTTACAGTAACTGACTGCTGCTCATCACAGCCTCAGAGTTTCAGTAAAACTAGTAAATAATATTTTTATATATAAGAGGCTATAACAATATTATTTCCTTGTTTTACTGAAACTCTGAGCACTGTGATGAGCAGCAGTTACTGTAACAGGTGAACCTGATACAT
Source organism: Leptobrachium leishanense (assembly GCA_009667805.1). NCBI lineage: Eukaryota > Metazoa > Chordata > Amphibia > Anura > Megophryidae > Leptobrachium > Leptobrachium leishanense. The sequence goes on along the minus strand of CM019063.1, from coordinate 533,752,709 downwards.
TGTACTGAGAGATAATGTAACAAGCAGCCGATCTCAGTGCTCACAGACACTGGATTTAAAGGGCTAAAAAAATGCTCCTCTCTGTATATTGTATAGAACATCCTCCTGCATTAATTAATTGATTAGAACATCCTCCAGCATTAATCATTGCTGGTCTCCTTCACTCAATGTAATATTACAAAAAGGACTGAAACTAAAATGTAGTGCATTTTATTTTAGTTTCTTTCGTTTTTTGTACTGAGCAGTTTCGTTTCTCTTGAGTCATACTAAAACTAAATTATCCCAAAATTCTGACTAAATCGTTTTAGTACTAAAACGAATGCACATGTCTACTGCCAGCAAGTATTTTGAGGTCACTAATTTCTACAAAACAATTGGTAATTGAGGTGATCTGTGTCTTGTCACACAGCCAGTACCACACAGTATTTTGGGGGTCACACATTTCTACAAAATATTTGGGAATTGAGGTGATCTGTGTCTTGTCACTGCCAGCAAGTATTTTTGGGGGTCACAAATTTCTACAAAACATTTGGGAATTGAAATCAAAAAAATATAATATTTATTAAAAACAATAACTCCAGAACGCGTTTCGCCGCCTAAAATCGCGGCTTCATCAGCTGGTATAAATACATTAAACTTAGATTTCATTACGAAAAGTATATATTTCTGCAAAAAAATGGCACGGCAAGTTTGCGCCCAGCTACGCGAACCTATATATGGCAGGTTGGGAGTCCCGATTTGTCTACAGTTCAAGTAGCTGGGCGCACAACATCCCAATATACAAACGTTTCATTGATGATGTGTTTTTTATTTGGAGAGGTGGTGAGTAGGGATAAGCCGGACACTCCCCGAGTTCGGTTCGAGCCCGAACCCGAACTTCCCATTTGTTCGGGTCCGAACTCAAACCCAATGCAAGTCAATGGGGCTGAAAATTCGGTTTTTAGAGTGCCCTCCAAGAGGGCATATATGCTACATATTTGCCATAAAAGGTATATGGGGTCCGAGTAGTGCCCTGGGGGACAGGAAACAAGGACCTAGGAGGTCCCCATAACCTGCCCGTGACGTGGCGGATTTCTAGGATTTATAGAAACACTTAAAAACAGAAAAATGACGTTTCATATGACGGTAAATGCTTTTCCTTTAATCTATCCATAAACAACTGCTTGGGGCAGCAGTCTGTATGAAAAGAGGAGACATTTTCCTACACCCAGAAAAAGTTTACTGATTTTTTTGGCTAAATTATTGTGAAATATATGCAGGCTTTGGATGAAAGGAACAATAGGTGCTGTAAAATTGGTCCTTTAGCGTCCCCAACAGTGCCGTCACACCATAACCCCTCTGAGGATATGAATCTGTAACAGGCGTCAGTGGCAGTGCACCCAAATATTGTGTTTTTGGTGCCAGGCCTGCAAGTACTATCATACAGTAACCCCTCTGTGGTATTGTGGAAGAATGCAGGGGTGGACCATGTGGTCATATATTGAAAAGATATGATTCTGGTCAAGGCGTCTGTGCACCCAGATATTGTGCCTTTAATGCCAGGCCAGCAAGTATCATCATACAGTAACCCTTCTGTGGTATTGTGGAAGAGTGCAGGGGTGGACCATGTGGTCCTATAATGAAAAGTTTTTTATCTGTTAATGGGCATCAGTGCACCCAGATATTGTGAATTTAATGCCAGGCCAGCAAGTATCATCATACAGTAACCCCTCTGTGGTATTGTGGAAGAATGCAGGGCTGGACCTTGCGGTCCTGTATTGAAAGTTTTTTGATCTGGTAATGGGCGTCAGTGCACTCAGATATTGTGCCTTTAATGCCAGGCCAGCAAGTATCATCATACAGTAACCCCTCTGTGGTATTGTGGAAGAGTACAGGGGTGGACCATGTGGTCCTATATTGAAAAGATATGATTCTGGTCAAGGCGTCAGTGCACCCAAATATTGTGCCTTTAATGCCAGGCCAGCATGTATCATCATACAGTAACCCCTCTGTGGTATTGTGGAAGAATGCAGGGGTGGACCTTGCTTTCCTATATTGAAAAGTTTTTGATCTGGTAATGGGCATCAGTGCACCCAGATATTGTGCCTTTAATGCCAGGCCAGCAAGTATCATCATACAGTAACCCCTCTGTGGTATTGTGGAAGAATGCAAGGGTGGACCTTGCAGTCCTGTATTGAAATTTTTTTGATCTGGTAATGGGCGTCAGTGCACTCAGATATTGTGCCTTTAATGCCAGGCCAGCAAGTATCATCATACAGTAACCCCTCTGTGGTATTGTGGAAGAATGCAGGGGTGAACCATGTGGTTCTATATTGAAAAGATATGATTCTAATCAAGGCGTCAGTGCACCCAGATATTGTGCCTTTAATGCCAGGCCAGCAAGTATCATCATACAGTAACCCCTCTGTGGTATTGTGGAAGAGTACAGGGGTGGACCATGTGGTCCTATATTGAAAAGATATGATTCTGGTCAAGGCGTCAGTGCACCCAAATATTGTGCCTTTAATGCCAGGCCAGCATGTATCATCATACAGTAACCCCTCTGTGGTATTGTGGAAGAATGCAGGGGTGGACCTTGCTTTCCTATATTGAAAAGTTTTTGATCTGGTAATGGGCATCAGTGCACCCAGATATTGTGCCTTTAATGCCAGGCCAGCAAGTATCATCATACAGTAACCCCTCTGTGGTATTGTGGAAGAATGCAAGGGTGGACCTTGCGGTCCTATATTGAAAAGTTTTTGATCTGGTAATGTGCGTCAGTGCACCAGATATTGTGCCTTTAATGCCAGGCCAGCAAGTATCATCATACAGTAACCCCTCTGTGGTATTGTGGAAGAGTGCAGGGTTGGATCCTGCTGTTCAAAAATTTAAAATGATATAAATCTGGCACAGGCATCAGTGCAGCTAAATATTGTGCCTTTCATGGCAGCAAGTGCATTCACACCGTAACCCTTTTGTGGTATTGTGGAAGAGTTTAGTGCTGGAGGTTTTGTGAATGCAGAAGACATACCCGATCTATTCCGTTACTTCGGCATCAGGGGATTGATAGCTGCTGATCCAGGACTGATTCATTTTCATAAATGTCAGCCGGTCTACAGAGTCGGTGGACAGACGCACTCTTTTGTCTGTGACAAAACCTCCACTGCACTGCACTGAACGTCCTTTCGGAAAGCACACTAGATGATGGGCAACCTAGTAGCTGCATAGCATATTGGCTAAGTTCTGGCCAGTGATCCAATCTCAACACCCAGTAAGCCAGTGGATCATCTGCTGGAAAGGTATCCAGGTCTGCCCTTGCCCCTAGGTAGTCCTGCACCATATGGTGAAGACACTGGCAATGGGTGCCTACATTTGACGTCCCTGGGCATCGAGGACTAAAAAAATTAAAAAAAGCATCAGTCAAGCTGCCCTGGCCTTCACCATTATTCGTCTGATCACCCGCAGCCTCAGAACCAAGTGTGTCAGCACTTGGTAATCTACCAGTGCCTGGAAAGGTGTTACACAAGTGTCGCTTTAGAGCGTCCTCAAGTTTTTTCATCCTGTGCTCCTTCTGTGCGGGCAGGATGAGCTCTGCAACTTTACCATTGTATCGTGAATCAAGAAGGGTTGCCAACCAGTAATGATCCCTCTTCTTGATAGCACGAATCCTGGGGTCCTTTAGCAGGCTTTGCATCATTAGGGAGCCCATGCAGCGTAGGGTGGAGGTGGCATTAGCTTCTGAGTCTTCCTGGTCAATGAGGATGACCGAATTGTGCACTTCCTCCTCCCAGCCACGCACTAGCCCTTCTGTTTCTGGGCACACAAAACCCTCCCTTGAGGAATCCCCACCTTCAATGCCCCCACTACTTAAATATTCCTCCTCATCCTCCTCCTGTCTGATCTGAGTAGGACCCGCTGGAATTCTGTCTGCGGAAAGACTGGGGCCTTGAGAGCTAGGGAAGGCCTCCTCTTCCTCCCGCTGCTCTGCCTCTAGATCCACATCTATAATTCCCCGCAGAGTGTGCTCCAGCAGGAACACTAAAGGAATTGTGTCACTGATGCATGCACTGTCCCTGCTCATCATCCTCGTTCCCCTCCTCAAATGGTGACAGTACAGTGCAAGCATCCTTGATCATCAGCCACTGCAGGGGGAAAAAAAACAAGTTGACCTGAACCTGTCCTTGTGCCATACTCACACAGGTACTCAATGATGGCCCTCTGCTGCTTGTGCAGACGCTGCAGCATTGCTAATGTTGAGTTCCACCTAGTGGGGTTGTCACAGATCAGATGGTTTGTAGGAAGGTGGAACTCTCTTTGAATTTCTGCCAGGCGAACGCTTGCTGGAAATAACCGTCTGAAGTGGCTGCAGACTTTTCTGGCCTGGATGAGAAGCTCTGGCAGCCCTGGGTACAAGGTTAGGAAACGCTGAACCACCAGATTTAGGACGTGTGCTAGGCATGGTACATGCGTCAATTTACCCTTGCATAGGGCGGAGAGAAGGTTGCTGCCATTATCGCAGATGATCATTCCCAGCTCAAGCTGGCATGGTGTTAACCATCTCTGCACCTGCCCCTGCAGAGCTGACAAAATTTCTGACTCGGTGTGGCTCCTGTCCCCTAAACAAACCAGCTCAAGCACAGTATGGCATCTTTTTGCTTGAGTCATTGCGTAGACCCTGTCAGGCGTCGGTTTAACTGCCACTTCGCCAGAGACAGAGAAGGAGGAGGAGGAAGAGTTGGTGGTGGTGGAGCAGACAGACCTCATACAAGCAGCTTTCTGGAGGCGTGGTGGATGAACAAGCTCCAGCACAGAGCCCCGTCTTGGATCACTCCCAGCTGCAATCAGAGTTACCCAGTGTGCCGTGAAGGAAATGTAATGACCCTGTTCATGCTTGCTGGACCACGTGTCTAAAGTCACATGCACCTTGCTGCTGACTGCCTTTGCCAATGACTCGATAACATTGTCTTCCACGTGCTGGTATAGTGCTGGAATGGCCTTGCGTGAAAAGTAATGGTGTTTTGGAACCTGCCACTGTGGTACAGCACATTCAGCAAATTCACGGAAGGGAGCAGAGTCCACCAGCTGGAAAGGCAGCAGCTGCAATGCGAGTAATTTTGCTAAGCTGGCATTTAGACGCTGTGCTTGGGGATGGTTGGGACTATATTTTTTCTTTCGCTGCAGCAGCTGCGGCAACGTAATCTGACTGCGTAAATCTTCAGCTACTGGGATGATGTCACATTGTGAGGAAGGACCTGGTACATCCATTACTGTAGCATCATCCCTGTCGATGTTGTAGGCAATAACATGGCAGGACATACAGCGTGGGTAGAGACAGATGAGGAGGAGGAGGACCTACGCAAAGTTTTGCGCCAACGGGATGTGTGGCACTTATTCATATGTCGCCTCAAGCACGTGGTACCCAAGTGTCCGGTATCTTTCCCACGCTTAAGCCTTATCTGACATAGATTACAAATAGCAACGCTGCGCTCTACTGCACATTTCTTAAAGAACTCCCAGACATCAGAGTTCCTGCATGTGTTCTTTGAGACAACAGCACTCTGCACTGGAGCAGCTCTGACATGTGATGCCTTGGACTGGCTAGTGCTACGGTTTGTCACAGAGGATGTGGTGCCTCGTGTTTGCTGTTCCTCCTCCTCCCCCTCTTCCTCACTTAATTCCTCTGTTCGATCTGGCACTCAGGTGGAGTCAGTGACCTCATCATCATTGTCATCGTCATCACCCCCTATCTCCTCGTCACTGGAGCCAACTTGGCAGTATGCTGCAGCTGCTGGGCCAACATGAGTGCCAGTTATTTGTGTGTCATCACTGGCACCCCCTTCCTCTAGGTTGATTATACTCCCTTGCTCAACCTCAGAGATTGAATCAGAGCACTGTACTTGCTGCGCATACTCAAGCAGCATGTCACTCTCATTGTAGTCAAACAATTCAGCTGACTCCTCCGTGTGTGATAGCGAGGCTACAGCAGGAGTAGCTGTGGACATGGAGGCTACATTAGATGCTTTGGCAGCTGAGGTGTACTGTAAAGCACTAGAAGCCTGGCTGGCAGAGGATGAGGAGGATGAGGATGGCCTGGTTAGCCAATCCACCAAGTCCTCTGTATGTTGCTGCTGCTTAAGACGGCCAGCACCAGTTAGAAAGGACAAGCGTGCCCCTGTAAGGATGCACCATGTCCACCACGACCAGAGGCACAGCCTCCGACACAGGGGCTGCTTGCCCTCTTATCTGTGTCTGGGAGCATCTGCCTGTCCTTTTTGTTCTTTCAGACATGGTGAGTGATATATAGATTAATATATACAGAACTCTGATTCAACTCTGGTATAAAGATTTAAAGAACTCTGGTATAGCTCAGTGAGACACACTGATAGCTGGCAGCCAGTAACAAGAGACAGATCACCTCAATTCACAAATGTTTTGTAGAAATTAGTGAGCCCCAAAATACTGTGTGGTACTGGATGTGTGACGAGACACAGATCACCTCAATTCCCAAATGTTTTGTAGAAATTTGTGACCCCCAAAATACTTTCTGGCAATGACAAGAGACAGATCACCTCGATTCACAAATGTTTTAAAGAAATTAGTGAGCCCCAAAATACAGCGTGGTACTGGATGTGTGACGAGACACAGATCACCTCAATTCCCAAATGTTTTGTAGAAATTAGTGAGCCCCAAAATAATGCGTGGTGCTGGTTGTGTGACAAGAGACAGATCACCTCAATTCACAAATGTTTTGTAGAAATTAGTGATCCCCAAAATACTGCGTGGTACTGGATGTGTGACGAGACACAGATCACCTCAATTCCCAAATATTTTGTAGAAATTAGTGAGCCCCAAAATAATGTGTGGTTCTGGTTGTGTGACAAGAGACAGATCACCTCAATTCACAAATGTTTTGTTGAAATTAGTGATCCCCAAAATACTGTGTGGTACTGGATGTGTGACGAGACACAGATCACCTCAATTCACAAATGTTTTGTAGAAATTAGTGAGCCCCAAAATAATGCGTGGTGCTGGTTGTGTGACAAGAGACAGATCACCTCAATTCACAAATGTTTTGTAGAAATTAGTGATCCCCAAAATACTGCATGGTACTGGATGTGTGACGAGACACAGATCACCTCAATTCACAAATGTTTTGTAGAAATTAGTGAGCCCCAAAATAATGTGTGGTTCTGGTTGTGTGACAAGAGATAGATCACCTCAATTCACAAATGTTTTGTAGAAATTAGTGAGCCCCGTAATACAGCGTGGTACTGGATGTGTGACGAGACACAAATCAACTCAAATCACAAATGTTTTGTAGAAATTAGTGGACCCCAAAATAATGCGTGGTACCGGTTGTGTGACAAGAGACAGATCACCTCAATTCACAAATGTTTTGTAGAAATTAGTGAGCCCCAAAATACTGCGTGGTACTGGTTGTGTGACAAGAGACAGATCACCTCAATGCACAAATGTTTTTTAGAAATTTGTGACCCCCAAAATACTTGCTGGCAGTGACAAGACACAGATCACCTCAATTCCCAAATGTTTTGTAGAAATTTTTGACCCCCAAAATACTGCGTGGTACTTGCTGTGTGACAAGACACAGATCACCTAAATTCCCTGATATTTGGTAGAAATGAGCCCCAAAAAAACTTGCTGGCACAGTGACAAGACACGCATCACCTAAATTCCCTGATATTTGGTAGAAATGAGACCCCCCCAGTAGCATGGCAGACCGGCAGTAACAAGACACAACTATCTCCTCTGAAATGCGTGCAGAATCGGCGTGTGAAAACGTTATATAGTGTGCTGCGGGACTTAGCCCTGTGAGCCCATGATTGGGCAAAATTTGCCCACTCAGGACTCTGAGCGGTGATTGGCATAGTGTTGAACCAGTCTTGCACACCTGTGGTCAGGTGCAAGGCTGTAGCCAATTACGAGCTTCAGGCCAGTGGGAAAATGCATTGTGGTCCATTGTGGTCGAACATGCGGCGAACACCCGGAAATGTTCGGTGTTCGCGATCTCATCGAATAGGCCAAGTTCGGGTCGAACCCTGATCCGTTCGAACCCGAAACGCTCATCCCTAGTGGTGAGGAAGATTTGATCTCTTTTTTGGACAGCCTTAATAATCAGGATTGGGGTATAACACTAGATCACAAATGGAGCAAAGAAAGAGTGACCTTTCTTGATCTGGAAGTATATATCAGTGAAGGAACCATCAAGTGCAAAACTTTTTTTAAAGAGGTGGAAGCTAATACATATATAAACACCACAAGCTGTCATGACCCATCTTGGTTAAAGGGAATCCCAAAGGGGCAGTTTATGCGTTTAAGGAGAAATTGTTCGGATCTTAGTACCTTTGAACAACAGGCAAACCAGTTGAAAGATAATTTCATAGAAAAAGGGTATGATGCACTAGAATTAGATACGGTTATAAATAAATTGAAGCAGGAAGATCGAGAGGGTCTACTCCAATACAAGCCGAAAAAAAACACAAATGAAGGGGAAGTGCTTTTTATTTGCGATTATAATAGCAAAGCAAAAATTATAAAGAAAATAGTAAAAAAACACTGGCACATTCTCCGAAGAGATAAGCACTTGAATGGTATATTGGAAGAACGACCTAGAGTCGTGTATAGAGGGGTTAAAAACCTAAAAGCAAATCTGGTACACAGCAAACCAAAAAATAATAAGATAAGAGATTTAAATAAATTTAATCTTAAGAATGGCTATTATGTTTGTGGACAATGTCTAGCCTGCAGATCAACCGCCAACAGGAAAAATTGCATAACAGAATATATCAATAGGAAGAGCGGTCAGAAAATACAAATGAAAGAGGTCTTGAATTGCTGTTCAAAAAGTGTGATATACCTTTTAGAATGCCCTTGTGCTTTGCAGTATATCGGGCGTACAAAAAGAGTCCTCAATGTAAGAATTTCTGAACATGTGCGCAATGTAAGAAAATCTATACTATAAAAGAGTAAGCTAAAAACTGTCCGTCGCCAAAACCCTACTGCGCATGCGCGACGGACATTTGAAAGAGGCCGTTAGAACACACAGGTAGCTGCGCGTGCCGGCCGCGTGAAAAAAAAAAAAAAAAAACGGCACGAGCCGCGCGCAGCTACCCGTGTGTTTACACGGCCAGATGCCCCGATCCTCCAGCGGTGACCATCCTCCGGCTGCCGCTGGCTGCTCGGCGGGCTCCAGGCTCAGGCGAGCCCCCGGCTTGGTTTGGGCCTACAGGCCCAGCCGAGCCGGGGACTCGCCTAAGCCTAGAAGCCCGCCGAGCAGCCAGCAACAGCCGGAGGAGGTCACCGCTGGAGGATCGGGGCCAAAGTTCCCAAAACATAGTCCCCTAAATCGGCCCTGAGCTCCAGCGGTGACCTCCTCCGGCCGAGCAGGCTGCTAGCGGGCCTCCAGGCTCAGGCGAGCCCCCGGCTTGGTTTGGGCCTACAGGCCCAGCCGAGCCGGGGACTCGCCTAAGCCTAGAAGCCCGCCGAGCAGCCAGCAACAGCCGGAGGAGGTCACCGCTGGAGGATCGGGGCCAAAGTTCCAAAACATAGTCCCCTAAATCGGCCCTGAGCTCCAGCGGTGACCTCCTCCGGCCGAGCAGGCTGCTAGGCGGGCCTCCAGGCTCAGGCGAGCCCCCGGCTTGGTTTGGGCCTACAGGCCCAGCCGAGCCGGGGACTCGCCTAAGCCTAGAGGCCCGCCGAGCAGCCAGCGACAGCCGGAGGACGGTCACCGCTGGAGCTCAGGGCCTAAATTCCCAAAACATACTCCACCAAATCGGCCCTGAGCTCCAGCGGTGACCGTCCTCGGCCGAGCAGGCTGCTAGGCGGGCCTCCAGGCTCAGGCGAGCCCCCGGCTTGGTTTGGGCCTACAGGCCCAGCCGAGCCGGGGACTCGCCTAAGCCTAGAGGCCCGCCGAGCAGCCAGCGACAGCCGGAGGACGGTCACCGCTGGAGCTCAGGGCCTAAATTCCCAAAACATACTCCACCAAATCGGCCCTGAGCTCCAGCGGTGACCGTCCTACGGCCGAGCAGGCTGCTAGGCGGGCCTCCAGGCTCAGGTGAGCCCCCGGCTTGGTTTGGCCTACAGGCCCAGCCGAGCCGGGGACTCGCCTAAGCCTAGAGGCCCGCCGAGCAGCCAGCGACAGCCGGAGAACGGTCACCGCTGGAGCTCAGGGCCTAAATTCCAAAACATACTCCACCAAATCGGCCCTGAGCTCCAGCGGTGACCTCCTCCGGCCGAGCAGGCTGCTAGGCGGGCCTCCAGGCTCAGGCGAGCCCCCGGCTTGGTTTGGGCCTACAGGCCCAGCCGAGCGGGGACTCGCCTAAGCCTAGAGGCCCGCCGAGCAGCCAGCGACAGCCGGAGGACGGTCACCGCTGGAGCTCAGGGCCTAAATTCCAAAACATACTCCACCAAATCGGCCCTGAGCTCCAGAGGTGACCTCCTCCGGCGAGCAGGCTGCTAGGCGGGCCTCCAGGCTCAGGCGAGCCCCCGGCTTGGTTTGGGCCTGCAGGCCCAGCCGAGCCGGGGACTCGCCTAAGCCTAGAGGCCCGCGAGCAGCCAGCGACAGCCGGAGGACGGTCACCGCTGGAGCTCAGGGCCTAAATTCCCAAAACATACTCCACCAAATCGGCCCTGAGCTCCAGCGGTGACCTCCTCCGCCGAGCAGGCTGCTAGGCGGGCCTCCAGGCTCAGGCGAGCCCCCGGCTTGGTTTGGGCCTACAGGCCCAGCCGAGCCGGGGACACGCCTAAGCCTAGAGGCCGCCGAGCAGCCAGCGACAGCCGGAGGACGGTCACCGCTGGAGCTCAGGGCCGATGTTGCCTAACACATACTCACCGACATCGGCCCTTAGCTCCTCCAGCGATGGCGGTCCCGCTTGCAGCATCCTCTCTCCGTTGTTCGCCGGAATGACGTCACGAAAGCCTTTGACCCCGGGGGTCAAAGGCTTTCGTGACGTCATCCTGGCGAGCAACGGAGAGAGAGAGGATGCTGCAAGCGGGACCGCCATCGCTGGAGGAGCTAAGGGCCGATGTAGGTGAGTATGTGTGGAACCGGTGGAGGACTCGAGGCCGATGTAGGTGAGTATATGCTCTACACACACACACCCTGCTTGCTCGGCCGGTATCCAAGCTTAGGCGAGCCCCCGGCTTGGCTTGGGCCTAGAGGCCCTGCCGAGCCGGGGACTCGCCTGAGCATGGAGGCCGGTCGAGTTGCATGCTCGGGCGTCCTCCAGGCTCAGGCGAGTCCCCGGCTCGGCTGGGCCTCTAGGCCACACCAAGCCGGGGCTCGCCTAAGCTTGGATACTGGCCGAGTAAGCAGGGTGGGTGTGGAGAGCACATACTCACCTACATTAGCCCTGAGCTCCAGCGGTGACTGTCCTCCGGCTGTCGCAGGCTGCTCGGCCGGCCTCCAGGCTCAGGCGAGCCCCCGGCTTGGCTTGGGCCTACAGGCCCAGCCGAGCCGGGGCTCGCCTAAGCCTGGAGGCCGGCCGAGCAGCCTGCGACAGCCACCGCTGAGGCTCCGGGCCAATGTAGGGGATGTTGCCTACACATACTCACCTACATCGGCCCTCCAGCGATGGCGGTCCCGCTTCCAGCGTCCTCTCTCTCTCCGTTGGTCGCCGGTATGACGTCACGAAAGCCTTTGACCCCGGGGTCACAGGCTTTCGTGACGTCATCCCGGCGACCAACAGAGAGAGAGAGAGAGAACGCTGGAAGCGGGACCGCCATCGCTGGAGGGCCGATGTAGGTGAGTATATCCACGAGCGGGGGGGGCCATATCCACGTGCTGGGGCAGTATCCATCCACGTGCTGGGGCAATATCCACGAGCTGGGGCAATATCCACGTGCTGGGGCAATATCCACGTGCTGGGGCAATATCCACGTGCTGGGGCAATATCCACGAGCTGGGTCAGTATCCACGTGCTGGGGCAATATCCACGTGCTGGGGCAATATCCACGTGCTGGGGCAATATCCACGTGCTGGGGCAGTATCCACGTGCTGGGGCAATATCCACATGCTGGGGCAGTATCCACGTGCTGGGGCAATATCCACGTGCTGGGGCAGTATCCACGTGCTGGGGCAGTATCCACGTGCTGGGGCAATATCCACGTGCTGGGGCAGTATCCACGTGCTGGGGCAGTATCCACGTGCTGGGGCAATATCCACATGCTGGGGCAGTATCCACGAGCTGGGGCAATATCCACGTGCTGGGGCAATATCCACGTGCTGGGGCAGTATCCACGTGCTGGGGCAGTATCCACGTGCTGTGGCAATATCCATGAGCTGCGGCAGTATCCACGTGCTGGGGCAGTATCCACGAGCTGGGGCAACATCCACGTGCTGGGGCAATATCCACGTGCTGGGGCAATATCCACGTGCTGGGGCAGTATCCACGTGCTGGGGCAGTATCCACGTGCTGGGGCAATATCCACGAGCTGGGGCAATATCCACGTGCTGGGGCAATATCCACGTGCTGGGGCAGTATCCATCCACGTGCTGGGGCAATATCCACGTGCTGGGGCAATATCCACGTGCTGGGGCAGTATCCACGTGCTGGGGCAGTATCCACGAGCTGGGGCAATATCCACGTGCTGGGGCAGTATCCACATGCTAGGGCAGTATCCATCCACGTGCTGGGGCAATATCCACGTGCTGGGGCAATATCCACGTGCTGGGGCAGTATCCACGTGCTGGGGCAATATCCACGAGCTGGGGCAGTATCCACGTGCTGGGGCAGTATCCACGAGCTGGGGCAGTATCCATGTGCTGGGGCAGTATCCACGTGCTGGGGCAGTATCCACGTGCTGGGGCAGTATCCACGAGCTGGGGCAGTTCACGTGTTGGGGCAGTATCCACGTGTTGGGGCAGTATCCACGTGTTGGGGCATATATCCATGAGCAGGGGCAGTATAAACGCAAAACAGAATAAACGCCACAGAGCCGAGCACAATAAAAACGCCACAGAGCCGAGCACAATAAAAACGCCACAGAGCCGAGCACAGTACCATAGACGGCACAGAGCCGAGCACAACAGAATAAACGGCACAGAGCACAGAACCAAGCACAATGCACCACACTTATCAATAGACTGCCCTCTGGGCAGGCTTTACACCTAGTTAGATGATAAACACTCTGTGTCATTACATTTTAAACTTAAACATGGAGGCTCTCCGATTGGGTTGAAGTTTATGGCCATGAAAAAAATATATAAAGTTGATTCAGATGAAGACATTGCTAGTAAATTGGGACAAGAGGAGATGCGGAGTATCTATGAAATGCGCACTATGGCACCAAATGGGTTAAACAATGACTTTGAAGTCATCCATTTCTTATACTGTAAATGGATATATGTCACCGTGCATTTCTCATGATTCCAGTCCTTTTTTCCCTTCCCTTTTTTTTTTTTTAGCTTCGTATATAAACTATGTATTAGATAGACTAATGGAATGCACTTTATGAAGTAATTAGGGATATTTTGAAGTAATTATCTATATAATAAAACAGTTTCAAAGTCCGTCGCCGTCAAGCACTGAGTGCGCATGCGTGACGGACATTTAAAACTGGGTTGCCGTTAAAACAAACAGGTAGCAGTGCGTGTCGGCTACCTGCAAAAAAAAAAAAAAATCGTCACGAGTGGCGTGCAGCTACCAGTTTGTTTAAACGGTGCAAGTCCCGAATCCTCCAGCGGTGACCGTCCTCCGGCTGTGGCAGGCTGCTCGGCCGTCATCCAGGCTCAGACGAGCCCCCGGCTTGGCTTGGGCCTACAGGCCCAGCCAAGCCGGGGACTCGCCTAAGCCTGGAGGCCGGCCAAGCAGCCTTGACAGCCGGAGGACGGTCACTGCTGGAGCTCAGGGCCGAAGTTGCCTACACATACTCACCTACATTGGCCCTGAGCTCCAGCGGTGACTGTCCTCCGGCTGTCGCAGGCTGCTCGGCCGGCCTCCAGGCTCAGGCGAGCCCCCGGCTTGGCTTGGGCCTACAGGCCCAGCCGAGCCAGGGACTTGCCTGAGCCTGGAGGCCGGCCGAGCAGCCTGGACAGCCGGAGGACAGTCACCGCTGGAGCTCAGGGCCGATGTAAGAGGATGTTTCCTACACATACTCCCCTACATCGGCCCTTAGCTCCTCCAGCGATGGCAGTCCCGCTTCCAGTGTCCTCTCTCCGTTGGTCACCGGTATGACGTCACGAAAGCCTTTGACCCTGGGTCAAAGACTTTTGTGACGTCATACCGGCGACCAACGGAGAGAGGACACTGGAAGCGGGACTGCCATCGCTGGAGGAGCTAAGGGCCGATGTAGGTGAGATTGTGTGGAACCGGTGGAGGACTCGAGGCCGATTGTAGGTGAGTATGTGCTCTCCACACCCACCCTGCTTGCTCGGTCGGTATCCAAGCTTAGGTGAGCCCCCGGCTTGGCTTGGGCCTAGAGGCCCAGCCGAGCCGGGGACTCACCTGAGCATGGAGGCCGGCCGAGTTGCCTGCTCGGGCGTCCTCCAGACTCTGCTCGGGCGTCCTCCAGGCTCAGGCGAATCCCCGGCTTGGCTTTGCCTCTAGGCCCAAGCCAAGCCGAGGGCTCGCCTAAGCTTGGATGCCGGCCGAGCTACTTGCTTGGCCGGCATCCACGCCCAGGCGAGCCCCCGGCTTGGCCTGGGCCTATAGGCCCAGCTGAGCCGGGGGCTCACCTGAGCATGGAGGCCGGCCGAGTTGCCTATATACACATACACACACACACATATATGGTTGTTACAGGATGTGTGTGTGTGTATATGTGTATATATATATATATATATATATATATATATCCATCCACATGGGGTTACAGGGTGTATATATATACCCACATGGGGTTACAGGGTGTGTAATATATATATTATACACCCACATGGGGTTTCAGGGTAAATATATATATATATTATACACCCACATGGGGTTACAGGGTGTATATATATACATATATATACCCACATGGGGTTACATTGTGTGTGTGTATATATATATATATATCTCCTGTAACATATATATATATATATATGACTGCCCTTAGGGCAGGCTTTATACCTAGTATATGATAATTAGGTTATAGAAATGCACATATATATGCACTCTTTAGGTGTGAGTATAAACACAGAAAATAGTATCAAATATGTATACAGGAGAAAATTTGTCAGCACATTCATGAATTAAATTATAGAAAAAAATGAGGTTTTATTATGAGTACACAATATATTGGCGCTTAGCCATTTTTTTACCATTATAGAATATATAAACGCACTTTATCACTAAATAATTTATACACATTAAGGATTTAGGTTATAAGAAAACAGTGAGGTTTAGGGACCGTATTAGTAAAATTATGGCACTTTAAAAATAATTATTGTCAATAAATATTTGAATACACTCATTAAATAACGATATAATGTATGCACTTTGGGGAAATCATATACTGTTGAGTACATAATTGTAAGCTTTAGAGTATTAATAGCATTACACACTTTAATAAATAATGACCATCTAATAGATCATATGCACTTTAGAGATACTGTATCTCTATATAAGGATTAGTTTGGATTATATATGAGAAGTAATTTATAGGGATTGTGTCAGTTTATAGGTATTGGCAAAATAGTGGCACTTTAAATATAATTATTAATAATAAATATTAGAGTACACTTATAAGTAAATAAATAAAATTTATGCACTTGAGGAAATTCACACACTATTGAATACATGATTGTGAGCTTTAAAATATAATCATTGACCCACAAATTAACAACATCATGCATTTTCATGAGTGACGACTACCCAGTAAAGCACATGCACTTTGAATAAGTTGGATTTTTGCACAAGAAATATTATTATTTTTAGGGAATATGGATATATATTTTTTCTGCCATGGGGCGGCATGGGATCCTGCAAGATGCACTGTGACAATTTTAAAAGAAATCCCCATTTTTCATCTCTGAATGCATGTATCTTTTAATTTGAGACGCGCTGTGAAAAAGAGAAGTGCTTAGAAGTTCCACACTTCGGACCAGCGTATCTGGAATGCGAATGAACAAAAACCGGAAGTGACACAACCCTGTTTGGAACGCAGTGGAATGCGGAAATAGACCGCGCATGCGCAAAATGGGGGCGCCCAACACCAGATGATCAGAGGAAGACCGGAAGCATCAAGGCACAGAACAGGACACCTGGGGATCCTTAAGAACATTAGTGGACACTATATAAGCACCCATAGGTTTAATGTATTTATACCAGCTGATGAAGCCGTGATTTTATGCAGCGAAACACGTTCTGGAGTTATTGTTTTTAATAAATTTTATATTTTTTTGAATTCCTGCTCCTGTTGTAGCTGTGCCATCTTTTTGGATCCCAGATGGTTTTTCTTTGGGTTTCCTGACATCTAAAAAAAACCATGAGAGCTTATTCTGGGGAGGAAATGTGAGTATAAAATCTTAAATTTACCACGCTGCAATTCTCAAAGATCTGCGCAAGGAGTGTTTCCCTTTTTCTGTCTTCCACTACATGATCCTGGATAAAACAGCCTGAATAAGGTGGGGGTCATCTGAGAAGTTGGAAGACAATTTACCCACAAGTTTGGACCCACTTAGAGCCAGTGATAAGGCTCTAGATTTGTGAGTGGGATATTATCTATACTCTACCAAATTGAAATCGATGTTATTACACTATTATTGTTTATTTTTTCCTATATATATATGCGAGATCCCAGGACCCCAGAAAGCATTGTTTGCGCCGATTCAGGTTATATATTTTACATTCTGTACGTATTGGTGTAGGGGAAACCACTATATCCTGTAATTGGCTGTCTGGGGTGCCGTGGTGGTGGATACATATTGTGTGGCACTGCACCATCCTTTGTTTATATTTGGGAATTGAGGTGATCTGTGTCTTGTCACACAGCCAGTACCACGCAGTATTTTGGGGGTCACAAATTTCTACAAAACATGTGGAAATTGAGGTGATCTGTATCTTGTCACTGCCAGCAAGTATTTTGGGGGTCACAAATTTCTACAAAACATTTGGGAATTGAGGTGATCTGGGTCTTGTCACTGCCAGCAAGTATTTTGGGGTCACAGATTTCTACAAAATATTTGGGAATTGTTATAATCCGTGTGTTCTCACTGGCTGCTACACATGGGGTTTCACTGATTTATAGGAGGTTTCCTGAGACTTGTAATCTGTGGCTTCTCACTGCCACCCATCAGGGGGTCCCACATACTTCTAGCAAATTTATGCAAATTGTAATCTGTGGCTTCTCACTGCCACCCATAAGGGAGTCTCACTGATTTATAGGAGGTTTCTGAGACTTGTAATCTGTGGCTTCTCACTGCCACCCATCAGGGGGTCTCACTGATTTATAGGAGGTTTCTGAGATTTGTAATCTGTGGCTTCTCACTGCCACCCATCATGGGGTTACACTGATTTATAGGAGGTTTCTGAGATTTGTAATCTGTGGCTTCTCACTGCCACCCATCAGGGGGTCCCACATACTTCTAGCAGATTTATGCTAATTGTAATCTGTGGCTTCTCACTGCCACCCATCAAGGGGTCACACTGATTTATAGGAAGGAATTGTAATCTGTGTCTTGTCACTGGCTTCCAGCTATCAGGGTGTCTCACTGAGTTATACCAGAGTTCTGTAAATCTTTAATATATATACCAGAGTTGAATCAGAGTTCTGTGTCGGGAGGCTGTGCCTCTGGTCGTGGTGGATGTGGTGCATCCTCTGGAGGGCACGCTTGTCCTTTCTAACTGGTGCTGGCCGTCTTCTTAAGCAGCAGCAACAAACAGAGGATTTGGTGGATTGGCTAACCAGGTCATCCTCATCCTCCCAGTCCTCTGCCAACCAGGCTTGTAGTGCTTTACAGTCCACCTCAGCTGCCAAAGCATGTGATGCAGCCTCCATGTCCACAGCTACTCCTGCCGTAGCCTCGCTATCACACACGGAGGAGTCAGCTGAATTGTTTGACTACAATGAGAGTGACATGCTGCTTGAGGATGCGCAGCAAGTACAGTGCTCTGATTCAATCTCTGAGGTTGAGCAAGGGAGTATAATCAACCTAGAGGAAGGGGGTGCCAGTGATGACACACAAATAACTGGCACTCATGTTGCCCCAGCAGCTGCAGCATACTGCCAAGTTGGCTCCAGTGACGAGGAGAAAGGGGGTGAAGATGATATTGATGATGAGGTCAGTGACTCCACCTGGATGCCAGATCGAACAGAGGAATCAAGTGAGGAGGAGGGGGAGGAGAAGGCAGAGCAAACACGAGGCACAACATCCTCTATGACCAACCGTAGCACTAGCCAGTCCAAGGTATCAGATGTCAGAGCTGTTCCGGTGCAGAGTGCTGTTGTCTCAAAGCACACACGCAGGAACTCTGCTGTCTGCTGGGAGTTCTTTAAGAAATGTGCAGCAGACCCCACCGTTGCTATTTGTAACCTATGTCAGATGAGGCTTAAGCGTGGGAAAGACACCGGACACTTGGGTACCACGTGCTTGAGGCGACATATGACCTCCTGCCGCACATCCCGTTGGCACAAAACTTTGCATATGTCCTACTCCTCCTCCTCATCTGTCTCTACCCCCACTGTATGTCCTGCCATGTCATTGCCTACAACCTCCACTGACAGGGATTATGCTACAGAAATGGATGTACCAGGTCCTTCCTCACAATGTGACAGCATCCCATCAGCTGAAGATTTACGCAGTCAGATTATGTTGCCGAAGCTGCTGCAGCGTAATAAAAAATATAGTCCCAACCATCCCCAAGCACTGAGTCTAAGTGCCAGCTTAGCAAAATTACTCGCATTGCAGCTGCTGCCTTTCCAGCTGGTGGACTCTGCTCCCTTCTGTGAATTTGCTGAATGTGCTGTACCACAGTGGCAGGTTCCAAAACGCCATTACTTTTCACGCAATGCTATTCCAGCACTATACCAGCACGTGGAAGACAATGTTATGGAGTCATTGGGAAAGGCAGACAGCAGCAAGGTACAAGTGACTTTAGACACGTGGTCCAGCAAACATGGACCGGATCGTTACATTTCCTTCACGGCACACTGGGTAACTCTGATTGCAGCTGGGAGGGATCCAAGACGGGGCTCTGTGCTGGAGCTTGTTCATCCACCACGCCTCCAGAAAGCTGCTTGTAGGAGGTGTGTCTGCTCCACCACCACCACCTCTCCCTCTTCCTCCTCCTCTTCCTTCTGAGTCTCTGGCGAAGTGGCAGTTAAACTGACGCCTGACAGGGTCTATGCAAGGGCTCAAGCAAAAAGAAGCCATACTGTGCTTGAGCTGGTTTGTTTAGAGAACAGGAGCCACACCGGGCCAGAAATTCTGTCAGCTCTGCAGGGCCAGGTGCAGAGATGGTAAACACTATGCCAGCTTCAGCCGGGAATGATTGTCTGTGATAATGGCAGCAACCTTCTCTCCGCCCTACGCAAGGGTAAAGTGACGCATGTACCATGCCTAGCACACGTCCTAAATCTGGTGGTACAGCGTTTCCTAACCAATTACCCAGGGCTGGCAAAGCTTCTCAGCCATGCCAGAAAAGTCTGCAGCCACGTCAGACGGTCATTCCCAGCAAGCGTTCGTCTATCAGAAATTCAAAGAGAATTCCACCTTCCCACAAACCGTCTGATCTGTGACATGCCCACCAGGTGGAACTCGACATTAGCAATGCTGCAGCGTCTGCACAAGCAGCAGAGGGCCATCAGCGAGTACCTGTGTGAGTATGGCACAAGGACAGTTTCAGGTCAACTTGTTTCCCCCCCAGTAGTGGCTGATGATCAAGAATGCATGCACTGTACTGTCACCATTTGAGGAGGCAATGAGGATGGTGAGCAGGGACAGTGCATGCATCAGTGACTCAATTCCTTTAGTATTACTGCTGGAGCACACTATGCGGGGAATTATAGACGTGGCTCTAGAGGCAGAGCAGCAGGAGGAAGAGGACGCCTTCCCTAGCTCTGAAGGCCCCAGTCTTTCTGCAGACAGCATTCCAGCGGGTCCTCCTTAGATTAGACAGGAGAAGGATGAGGAGGAGGAATATTTAAGTAGTGGGGACATTGAAGGTGGGGATTCCTCAAGGGAGGGTTTTGTGTGCCCAGAAACACAAGGGCTAGTGCGTGGCTTGGAGGAGGATGTGCACGATGGGGTCATCCTCATTGACCAGGAAGACTCAGAAGCTAATGCCACTTCCAACCTATGCTGCATGGGCTCCTTTATAATGCAAAGCCTGCTAAAGGACCCCAGGATTCGTGCTATCAAGGAGAGGTATCATTACTGGTTGGCAACCCTTCTTGATCCACGATACAAGGGTAAAGCTGCAGAGCTCATCCTGCCCGCACAGAGGGAACAAAGGATGAAAAAACTTTAGGACTCTCTAAAGCGACACTTGTGTATCACCTTTCCAGGCACTGATAGGTTACCAAGTGATGACACACGTGCTTCTGAGGCTGTGGATGATCAGAGGAATAGTGGTGAAGGCCAGGGTCGCTTGACTGATGCATTTTTAAACTTTTTTAGTCCACGACGCCCAGGGACATCAAATGTAGGCACCCATTGCCAGCATCTTCACCATATGGTGCAGGACTACCTAGGGGCAAGGGCAGACCTGGATACTTTTCCAGCAGATGATCCACTGGCTTCCTGGGTGTTGAGATTGCATCACTGGCCAGAACTTAGCCAATATGCTATGCAGCTACTAGGTTGCCCTTCATCCAGCGTGCTTTCTGAAAGGACGTTCAGTGCCGCTGGAGGTTTTGTCAAAGACAAAAGAGTGCTTCTGTCCACCGACTCTGTAGACCGGCTGACATTTATAAAAATGAACGAGTCCTGCATCAGCAGTTATCAATCCCCTGATGCTGATGTAACGGAATAAATCGGGGATGTCTTCTGCATTCCCAAAACCTCCACCACTGAACTCTTCCACAATACCACAAAAGGGTTACGGTGTGAAGGCACTTGCTGCCATGAAAGGCACAATATTTGGCTGCACTGATGCCTGTGCCAGATTTATATCATTTTAAGTTTTTTGAACCGCAGGGTCCAACCCTGCACTCTTCCACAATACCACAAAATTGTTACGGTGTGAAGGCACTTGCTGCCATGAAAGGCACAATATCTGGGTGCACTGACGCCTTTACCAAATTCATATCTTTTTAATATAGGACCGCAAGGTCCACCCCTGCACTCTTCAACAATACTACAGAGGGGTTACTGTATGATGGAACTTGCTGGCCTGGTACCAAAGGCACAATATTTGGGGGCACTGCCACTGACGCCTGTATCAGATTCATATCCTCAGAGGGGTTACTGTGTGACGGCACTGTTGCCGACGCTAAAGGCCCAATTTTAAAGCACCTATTGTTACTTTCATCCAAAGCCTGTATAAGTTTCACAATAATTTAGCCAACAAATCACTAAACTTTTTCTGCGTATCCGAAAATGTCTTTTCATACAGACTGCCACCCCAAGCAGTTGTTTATGGATAGAATAAAGGAAAAGCATTTACCATCATTTGAATTGTCATTTTTTGGTTTTTACATATTTCTATACATCCTAGAAATCCACCACTTCACGGGCAGGTTATGGGGACCTCCTAGGCACGATATTTGAAGGACTTTTTCGTTTTTATTTTTAACCCTTATTTCATGGAAAACTCACTGTCCCTTTAAAAACTTTTTTAAAGCTTTTTGTCCATGTTTCTTGTCCCCCAGGGCACTACCCGGACCCCCATACACCTTTTATGGCAAATATCTAGCATATATGCCCTCTTGGAGGGCACTCTAAAGATCGAATTTTCAGTCCCATTGACTTGCATTGAGTTCGATTTCGAGTTCCAATCCGAACATTTGAAAAGTTTGAGTTTGAGCGCGAACCAAACTCGGGGATGTTCGGCTCATCCCTACCAATCAGGACTCTGAGCCGTGATTGGCATAGTCTTGGCATAGTCTGTGGTCAGGTGCAAGACTGTAGCCAATTACAAGCTTCAGGCCAGTGGAAAGGTCCATTGTGGTGTATTGTGGGCGAAATGTTTGGAGTTCGACGAACAGCTGAACAGGCGATGTTTGAATCGAACTCTGAATATATCGAACCGAACAGCTCATCCCTATAAGTGATAATAAAAAAATAAATTATAAAAATTAGTTTTTTTTTTTTTTTTTTTTTTAAAAATTGTCTGGGGGTTTAGTTAAATGGGACCTAGGCTGTCACCTAAAAATAATGAGCATAATGGGAATAAGCGCAGATGACATCTTTTTCTTATGTTTTATACATGTTGCTGGGCTGGATACATCTGTTGGTTGCAGCCAGCCCATCGGGGAATGGGTGCGACCCCACTCCTCCGGTACTATTTATGTTTTATTGTACCTCCAGCCAGATCATCATTGCAGCATGTTCCGCTCCGTTTCTTTGTTTTTTGATCCCAAGGTGGATTTGTTTCTGGGAGGGCATATATAAAAGCACACCAGTCTACCTCATGACTGAAAAGCAGCGTGAGCAGTGATGGTTCGCTCTGATACAGGCGTCAGTGGCAGTGCATCCAGATATTG
Source organism: Leptobrachium leishanense (assembly GCA_009667805.1). NCBI lineage: Eukaryota > Metazoa > Chordata > Amphibia > Anura > Megophryidae > Leptobrachium > Leptobrachium leishanense. Next base: position 533,730,146 of record CM019063.1, on the reverse strand, counting down.
TGCCTTTAGTGCCAGGCATGCAAGTACTATCATACAGTAACCCCTCTGTGGTATTGTGGAAGAATGCAGGGGTGGACCATGCGGTCCTATATTAAAAAGATATGAATCTGGGAATGGGCGTCAGTGCACCCAGATATTCTGCCTTTGGTGCAAGACTGCCAGGCCAGCAAGTATCATCATACAGTAACCCCTCTGTGGTATTGTGGAAGAGTGCAGGGGTGGACCATGTGGTCCTATATTGAAAAGTTTTTTATCTGGTAATGGGCGTCAGTGCACCCAGAAATTGTGCCTTTAATGCCAGGCCAGCAAGTATCATCATACAGTAACCCCTCTGTGGTATGGAGGAAGAGTGCAGGGGTGGACCATGTGGTCCTATATTGAAAAGTCTTTGATCTGGTAATTGGCGTCATTGCACCCAGATATTGTGCCTTTAATGCCAGGCCAGCAAGTATCATCATACAGTAACCCCTCTGTGTTATTGTGGAAGAGTGCAGGGCTGAACCTTGCGGTCCTATATTAAAAAGATATGCATCTGGTTAAGGCGTCAGTGCACCCAGAAATTCTGCCTTTGGTGCAAGACTGCCAGGGCAGCAAGTATCATCATACAGTAACCCCTCTGTGGTATGGAGGAAGAGTGCAGGGGTGGACCATGTGGTCCTATATTGAAAAGTTTTTGATCTGGTATTGGGCATCAGTGCACCCAGATATTGTGCATTTAATGCCAGGCCAGCAAGTATCATCATACAGTAACCCCTCTGTGGTATTGTGGAAGAGTGCAGGGTTGGACCCTGCGGTTCAAAAAAATAAAATGATATAAATCTGGCACAGGCGTCAGTGCAGCCAAATATTGTGCCTTTCATGGCAGCAAGTGCCTTCACATCGTAACCCTTTTGTGGTATTGTAGAAGAGTTCAGTGATGGAGGTTTTGTGAATACAGAAGAGGACATCCCCTATCTATTCCATTACTTCAGCATCAGGGGATTGATAGCTGCTGATCCAGGACTGATTCATTTTTATAAATGTCAGCCGGCCTACAGAGTCGGTGGACAGACGCACTCTTTTGTCTGTGACAAAAACTCCAGCAGCACTGAACGTCCTTTCGGAAAGCACGCTAGATGAAGGGCAACCTAGTAGCTGCATAGCAAATTTTGTCTAAATTCTGGCCAGTGATCCAATCTCAACACCCAGTAAGCCAGTGGATCATATGCTGGAAAGGTTTCCAGGTCTGCCCTTGCCCCTAGGTAGTCCTGCACCATATGGTGAAGACGCTGGCAATGGGTGCCTACATTTGACGTCCTTGGGCGTCGTGGACTAAAAAAATTTAAAAAAGCAGTCAGTCAAGCGGCCCTGGCCTTCACCGCTATTCCTCTGATCACCCGCAGCCTCAGAAGCACGTGTGTCAGCACTTGGTAATCTACCAGTGCCTGAAAGGTGTTACACAAGTGTCGCTTTAGAGCGTCCTAAAGTTTTTTCATGACCGGGTGACCGTAACGTGCACTTCCTCCTCCCAGCCACGCACAAGCTCTTCTGTTTCTGGGCACACAAAACCCTCCCTTGAGGAAACCCCACCTTCAATGCCCCCCATTACTTAAATAGTGCTCCTCATCCTCCTCCTGTCTCATCTGAGTAGGACCCGCTGGAATGCTGTCTGCGGAAAGACTGGGGCCTTGAGAGCTAGGGAAGGCCTCCTCTTCCTCCCGCTGCTCTGCCTCTATAGCTACATCTATAATTCCCCGCAGAGTGTGCTCCAGCAGGAACACTAAAGGAATTCGGTCACTGATGAATGCACTGTCCCTGCTCACCATCCTCGTTGCCTCCTCAAATGGTGACAGTACAGTGCATGCATCCTTGATCATCAGCCAC